>VTFQ01000001.1:65731645-66187907 GCA_036281575.1 Ancherythroculter nigrocauda | reverse complement strand
TCTCCTATGACATGAAAGGAAATGAAGCATTACATGATATATTCTATAAACAAGGAAGTAGAATCATATTTTTATATTTAAGCTCATTTATTAAATTCTATAAAGTATTGTGTTATATCGGTAACAGTACATATAATTTTACATCAACAAAATATTAGTAATACTACTCTATGAAGTTTGTACCAGTTACAGTATTTCACAATTGCTAAAACACTAAACCCCATTCTCTGAACCCAATGCTCAGTGGCCTAAACCCATTTGTCGAATCAGTCACTTTACAGGCAAAACCTTAAACAAGTTCAGGTAGTTAAGACACTGTTTGCAAATCTCATCCACTCTTTTTGCAAAACTCTAAACACATTCTTACTCACTAAAACACATTCTGCACTGTGTTGCAAAATGGTAAATACATGTGGCAAAAGTTAAACACAACTACAACACAGTTGTCATCCTTTAAACACAATGACTCAAAATTATTGACACTTATTTCTAATGATGTGATCAAATCAACTGTATAAAATATAGGTCAGTTCAGAGTGCACAGGTGACACAGGTGCTGAATAATGATACCAACAATAGATGGAAGCAATCTGAAAAGTAGAGGAGGAAGAGTATGTGTAAGAGGATGATGAGGAGAAAGAGCAAGGGGTGTGGAGACAAGGCTGTCAAGGCTGGATCCGGCACAGGATTTTCCCTTTGCCTGGCAAGAGACGGCATTGCCTGTGATGTGGAAAATGTCCTCAACAATATTCAATAATATTCAACAATATTACTGATCTGACAGTACTGACATTATAGGATGAGAACTGAACTAAGCTAGCCTAGATGATGACATCACTGTTTTCTGCAGAACTGCTTTATAGAGGAAAATAATTACAGTAATTTACATAATAATTGATGGTCTTTACAATGTAAGTGAATCAACACTGAACTGACTTCAGCTGAACAATGACACTATTTTCTTTTAGAGCTGTACAGCCAAAATGAACCCTCTTTGCATTACTGATCATCATGTACCTGTTATCACTGTAAAGCTGCTTTTACTATACTATACTATACTATACTAGACTAGACTAGACTAGACTAGTATCTGTGTAGTATAAATTGCAATTGAAATAAAGGTGACTTGACTTGATTTAGGCCAGACCCAACATGAAGACGTGATGCTGAAGCAGAATGAATCTCTCGCTGACTCTGAACTTTTTTTTTTTGTGTGTGTACTGTATCATGCTTTTCATTTAGAGTTTTCTTTGACCTTTTAGTCATTTGCATTTAGACTGCTGTATGTTTGCAGTATGTAAGTACTGTATATACAGACATTCAATACTATATAATATTGAATATAATACTGTACTTGCAATACATACCTTATACTTTAAATTTAAAACACATTACTTGTGATTTCTATACATTTTATGTAATGGCAAAATGTGTTTACTGTGTTACAATATACTTTTTTTCTGTAACCTCATGTTCTGGATGTTGTGTTTTCCATTTTTTAAATGTAGTGTCTAATGAATTATCTGTAGTGTTTATATATTGTTTAATGTGTGTATGATCTGAAAGCTTTGTTTGATTTTGCCATAAGAGTCAGAGGTTTTGTGAAATTAGTTTGAAGATTGGATTTGTGTTTAATGTTTTGAGAAAATGAGTGATGGTTTCAAGAAATGTGTTTTAGCGATTGTGAAATACTGTAATCTCAAAACGCACTGCGCCTACGCACCTTCGTCAGCAGGGGCCATCAGAAAACAGAACGCGATTTTGAAAAACAAATTGGCAAAATGTTGTGAGGAAACTGGACTCACATGGCTTAAAGCACTGCCCATTGTTCTGATGTACATGAGAATGAGAAAAAGAAGCAGACTGAATCTAAATCCATACGAGATTCTCTTTGGTAAACCACCACGAATTGGGGTGCACGGGGGTAAACAACTGCTGCCTTCAACAGATTTGTGTGAACATGACATGATAAGCTATTGTAAAGAATTGTCTTCTTTGCTGTCTAATGTCTGTGTCCAGGTGAAAGCTGCACAGGGGAAGGTGGCAGAAACCACCCTCCATAACATTAAGTCAGGCGACTTTGTCGTGGTGAGAGATCTGAGGAGAAAGAGTTGGAGGACAAAAAGGTGGCTAGGACCATTCCAGGTGCTTCTGACGACTCATACGGCTGTGAAAGTAGCAGAAAGGGCCACTTGGATCCACGCCAGCCACTGCAGGAAAGTGCCAACCCCGTCTCAAGAGGAGGAGCAAAGGAGGGAGTAAACAGGAGGCAGCCCCGTGCCAAGGGGAAAGTGTTCAGGTCAGGGTGATCTGAGCCAACGCAACAGAACCAGAGGAAGAAAAGTCACATGTCAATTTCTGCCCAGATCCTGTATAAACATCAAGTGCCACTATCAGCTCAGGAGCAAGGACACGGCAGGAATATTGTGCTGAAGCAGCCAGTATACAAACTTGAGCCAACGGTGAGAACACAAGCTGCAATAGTTTTGAAGAGGTGGGAGTTGAGGAAGATTCAAGAAGTGCTGATAACAGATCCAAGCATCATAGCTGTGTGCTCAAGTGGAGCAGCAAGTCAAGTCAAGTCACCTTTATTTATATAGCACTTTTTACAATGCAGATTGTGTCAAAGCAGCTTTACATTGATAACTGGTACATAATTTTTGCTGCACAGCAGCTGTTAAAGAATAGTGTCAGTGCAGGCAGATCAGGTACCGCTAGCAAGCAAGGTACCATTCAGAGTTCAGAGGGGAGTGGAGAGGGTATACAACACTTATCACTCAATCTGTGCAGGGGTGGCGCCCCTACATAGACAGAGAAAGCAGAGCAGTGAGCGCAGCTAAGACCAATCTACCTCATACCTTCTGGGCGTATAACTGCGCTGTGAACACAGCGAACTGAATTGAAGGAAATGGAACGGGCAAAACCGTGGCATCCTTTTCAGATACAGGGACTGTGTGGTTTGAAGGGAACAAATTGCATATTGACTGTTGTGGCTGTGTTGATATGTGGTGTCATTATATTCCTCACCGCAGAACTCGAGAAGACAACAGGGGTAACGGTGACGGGGAGCAACGACAGTGTGAGTAAAAACCACCAAATGGACAACAACGATACATCCATCCGGCGCATGAAGAGATCAACAGCAGTACTGGTAACGCCTGTGCAAGGTTTGAAAGAAAGCATCATCACCATCAAAGAAGGAACATCTGTGCAATTTGACTGTAACCCATTTGAAAAGAACTGTCCAGGCTGTGGAAATCAAGGTACGACGAGTTATGCACCAACATATTTCTGTAAAGAACCATGCAAATGGGCTGACGTAAAAGCCTATACTGACCCCGTCAGTTACGGGAAGGACGAGAGATTTCAAGTGGTCAAGCACAACAGACATGGTAACAACAGAGACGTATGAGAGTGTTGATAACGGCTGTAGAGTTGTCAGATCAAGGCAAGTACTTCTGTGCTATTGATAAAGGGGGTACAGACTGGTATGAAGCATTCAGTGTCATTGTACGAGAACGAACACCTGTGAGACCAAACATCAGACCTGCTTTTATGCCAGCCTCCAAAGAAGAACTGACATGGATGGGGCGTGACGGGACAGTGAGTGGAGGTGTGCAGAAGGTGGCTGAAAAGTGCCATGGGAACAGGGCATGCAGTCTGGCCCTGCTGCAGAAACAAGAACTAGAAATAAACACAAGTTGTTGGCTTTGTTTGCAAATGACTCATGCATGGGAAGCAATTCCACTGACTGTTAACACTATGAAAGATACCACCTGTCTGATTCCATTGCAGATGACTCAAGTGCTGGACACTGCAGCAGACATAGAGATGGGAAGAGTGCCAACAGCGAGCCCACCACCCCTCTGTACTGTGAAGTATGGGCATGACAAACCAAAATTTTCATTACCACCTCTAAGAGTGACAAACAAACAAGGAGATGTATGTGTCTGCCAGAAGGAAGACATATATGGGAAATCGGACAACACAGGAGAATCTGTTTGCAGAATAAGAATTGACGTGGAGAAGAGGAAGGAAAACATTTGCACAGCAACCATCAGCGGAGTGACCAGAAACTTTTCATGTCCTTTCAATGAGCTGCAGGAAACTTCTCCTGCTGCAGTATGGGTGTGTGGTGATAAGGCTTATCATTATTTGCCAAAAGGAACGTGGAAAGGATGTTGTTATCCAGCATTGATGCATGTGGGAACATCAGTTTACTTGCCACATGGTGAGTCGGCACGGAAGGGAAGGAAGAGAAGAGGGATTAACATCTTGCCAGAGACTTTGCCAGAGCATTACAAGGGGTATGTGTTATCAAATCCATGGACATCACCTGGGGCAAATTTTGGGTGGTCACTTCTGGTGGGAGCGGGAACAGCGGTTTCAATCAACAAGATTAATGGTTTAGCATGGACTGTGTTAGCGATGGCAAATGAAACTGAACTTGCTTTGACAATGGTAAATGCTGAAATGAAAGAAATCAGAAGTGCAGTTATCCAGAACAGATTAGCCCTTGACCTTTTGACATCAGAAAAAGGTGGGGTTTGTAAACTCTTGGGGACTTCATGTTGTTTTCATATTCCAGATTTTAGTGATAACGTTACTGATATTGTTGCCCATATGAAAAAGGCCGTAAAAGAGCCAGAACAGGTAAACAATAGTTGGATGAAATGGTTTGATTCTCTGGGAGGAGGATGGATGCACTGGTTACTGTATACTGTTTTACCAATTGGGGCAACAGGGCTAATGTTGATAATATGTTTGCCATGTATCTACAAATGTCTTTTGTTTGCTGTACAGAGAGTGATGTCACACCAAGCACATCAACTGATGAGATTGCCTGTGTATACAGATGACATGTTCTTAGAGTGGTCAGGGAAAGAACAGGATGTAAGTGAAACCAAATCAGATGAGTTTAGTGCTTAAATGAGTTAACTGAACTAAGACTAAAAGTAAACAAGAAACAGTGAAAGTATAATGAAAAGAAAATGTAACCTGATTATGAAGATTTAAGTTCATGGAAGTGCTATTTCTGACTTTCTTCACAAATTTAAGAGAGTGATCTTTCATGTGAAAATCAGAGATGAAGAGCATGAAGGTGATGTAATGACTTAAATTTGCTGTGGTGTATGTTAACCTAAATATACGTAAGAGAGAAACGTAATCACCAATAATGATTAGGAGTGATGTAGTAACTGATTATCAATGAATGATAAAGAGGAGGAATTGTTGTGGAAATTTAAAAATTTCTAAGTAGTACTCATATTTCTAAGTAATGTGTTATGTATCTTCAGAAACACAAACCTTATCTGGGAGATTTACACCTGGGGTGGGTTAGACTTTGACGTAAAAGATATAAGTGGTCTTAGGTAATACAGACTTATGATCTTTAAAGATACCCCTGAGAGAAATATGATCTTTAAAAGAACATTTTTAAGATATGAAAAAGAACATCTTTAAGTGACATACGTGGAAGAACAAAGGGGTCAGAATGACTATATATGGAAGGGAGAGTTTAACCTTGAAGAGTTAAGGAGAAGTATAAAGGTGCCCAGGAAAAGGATTGTGTTATTCTTACACTCTGTGGTTTCCAAGTGAAGCTGTCATGACTGTTTGAATCTTTCTTGCAAGAAATAAAACGTTAAAAGGCTCTTGGGTCTGAGTTTGTTTCTTACACAGTGAGTTGCTGTCGATTTTTGCCACAACAAGAGGCACCCAACTTGTTATTTTTTCTTTCGGTCATGCTATGTCTTCACAAAAGCAAATAAGAATCAGCGATCTGTGGAGAACCAAGAAAAACTCGTTCATGAAGGATTTTTGCAAAGTTATTTTCTGAACGGAAGAACTTTGTGATTCTCATAGTTATTTATTTCTGAAACCACATTCAGAAAGTGAAAGTAATGTTTATATTGCTGGAGCTCAAACAGTGAAAATGGCTTCACTGTCCGAAGATGATTTTTCTTGTACCGTGTGTCACGAAATCTTCAAGGATCCCGTTCTTCTGTCATGTAGTCACAGTTTCTGTAAAGAGTGTCTTCAACAGTTCTGGAGGACCAGGGAAACTCAGGACTGTCCTGTCTGCAGGAGAGTGTCAAGACACGAGCCTCCACTTAATCTTGCATTAAAAAACTTGTGTGAGACGTTCCTGAAGGAGAGAAATAAGAGGCGTTCATCAGGATCTGAGGAGATCTGCAGTTTACACAGTGAGAAACTCAAACTCTTCTGTCTGGAGGACAAACAGCCTGTGTGTTTAGTGTGCAGAGATTCACAACAACACGAAAATCATAAATTCAGACCCATCAGTGAAGTTGTTCCATCATACAAGGTAAGATATTTGCATATGATAAACACTTAATCTCATGTTATGTATTAAATATATGAACATGTTATAGAATATAATTTTAATAATTCCAGGAGGAGCTCAATACAGCACTGAAGTCCTTACCAGAGAAACTTAAACACAATAAAAACATTAAAGGAGAGTTTGAGAAAACAGTTCAACACATCAAGGTGAGGATTGATACTTTTGACATTCACAATTTTAGTAAAATAATAATATACATAAGTAAAATTTTAGTAAGATTATGTATATTAACAAGATAAAGAGTAAGAGTAAAAGTTTAGTAAAATTATGTATATTACAGTGCAACTCAGTAGACCATTTAAGCACAAATGTCACAGTTGCATCACTGCAGTTGTGCACACACCGTGTTGTCAGTGTGAAATCGCATACTCTCTTGAGCAGGTACACAGCAAAATCTCCAGAGTTAATTCATCTCTGCTCAGATTACATATGGTCCCTCTCTAAATAGTGTTAAAGTAACACTGAAGCAGAGTGAAAGATAATGAGATAATTAAGTGATTAATTATAATTGAGCATTAGTGATGAACACCTGCTGTTAACGAGCATAATCACTGAAAATAAACAAAATAACTACAAAGGACTTCCAGCCACAGCCTTAGATTAAATCAACTGAAGATAAAAGACATTAAAACTCTCAAGATCTGATTAAACAACTCCACAAACAGCATATTATCTCTTTAACTTTGACTCTGCTTCTGTTTTATTTTAACTCTATGTAGAGAGGGACCATATGTGGAGATTTTGCTGTGTACTTATTTTGAATAAGTAATTACTTCATGTCTGCTTAAAAGTTTGTTCGATATAGTATGAATGTGTGTATGAATCAGTGGCGTTTCCACCGATGAGTCAAGGGAGGCAGTGTGTCCTCAAAAAAACTGGATGAGAAAATAATCGATATTAAATGCTGGATCAAAAATGGTCAATATTCATATTCATATTTCATGTTAATCATTTTATCATTTATGGCTTATGATTTGTCAACATTATCTTTGATTTCATATATTCACGTACCCCGATTTCATATATTAATCCTCATCATATTTTCAAGTATTTACTCTTTATTGTACTCCTTTATGGTTATTCTTCTTTTATCTTTAAGGGTATGCTTGCTATATTCAGTTGTTCTTCAAAGTGCTCCAATGTGACAGGTCATGTTGACACGTTTGTGGTTAGATATTGGATGCCTGCCAAGTACTGCAGAAGCAATGATGTTTTGCAGATATCGCGTCACAGAAAAAATTTGAACTTGATGTACCTTTGTATAAAAATATGCCTGTTTCCATTTCTTCAGAGCTGTGATAATGCAAGATCTGCAAAATTCCCTTAAGAGTGTCAAAACAACACCTTTTGTATCTATTTTCATCTATTTTTGACATTTGACCAGTCACTCTGACCTAACCACCTACACCAACTATGACATAATGGATAAATCTGTCTGACCTTTTCTTATTAGACCAAAACATACGTTTGAGTGGGATGCAAGTTTTCCTATGCTTATGGTATAAAACGGACTGGGTCTTTGATAGTTTAGCTTTTCTTTGCCCTTTTTGCTTCTCACATCTCTTCTGCCTCTTCTGCTTCTGCTTCTTCTGCTCTACCTCTCATTTCATTCTGCAAATGTCTTAATTAAAAAGGAAAATTATTAAAAGAAAATCTGAATGTTAGTTAATAATAATATAAATAATAGTTTAAACTGCCTTTAGTTATTATTTTGGAATAAATGTAAAAATGAGTAAAAACCCTAACTTGATGAAATGTATACTTGGTTTTAATAAATAGAACATTACATAGTGTAAAAATAACAAAGTCGAATTGTATTTGGTCTCTCTTTTTATGTAAAGTTAACTTTAACAGGGACATAAATGAGGACTTTGCCTCCTCGTTTTAAAACACCACCACACACCAATGTAATCTGGATGTACTATATCCACCATGACGTCATTATCATGTGACCTACTAGAGTCAGCAGTATTGCTTCACTGCCATTCACAAATCCTCTCCTGTGGCCTTATAAGATAGTAAATCATTGATCATATGCACACTTCAGAATCTCGTCTACATAGATCTACATAATATTCACACATACTGTTCTTAGAGGACATAATGCATTAGCCCTACAGTTACAGAATGAAAGGTTTAAACCTATAACATTTTACATAAGTAACATTTAAACCTATAACATTCAACATTCTTGTAATTGTGAGTTTAGATCACAATTCTGAGAAAAAGTCAGAATATTTTTTATTTTTATTCTCATAATTGTGAGATATAAACTCGGAATTGTTCACTAGAAAAAGAAAGTTCACTAAGAATGTCTATATACCACATATATCTTGTTAATCTTTTGCTTTTATGTTTGGTATGATTTTAAATGTCTCAGTGCGATTGGTAAATGGTCTCAATTTCACAGCAGTCACTTATATAATGAGAAAGTCTGAGAAGAATTCTGTTCTGCTGTTGGGGAGTGTGCCTCTCTCAAGGTCTCTGGCAGGATTGTTTTCTTATCACTGACCATTCTGTTCAACCAAAACATTGTCTGTGTTTTACAACTTAGAGTTGAAGACTTCTTTGCTCTGTTCTGGGTATTTAAGGGAAAGTGGCAAAAGAGTAGAAAACCCCCACACTCAAAATAAATTCCCCAGTGTTCTTGAGTTCGCTTGCCTATTCAGCCTTGATGGTTAATAGTAAAGCAAACTTGGCTTGCTGTCCGCGGAGGAGGCTCAAACCTGAAGCTCAGCTTGAGCTCTGAGTTAAACCAACTGGGCAGAGGAGGGTGGGAGGGAGGTGAGAGGTGGAGGGTTTCCGGAATAATTTGTTAATGGGATGACGCAGCTTATATAGTACGCACTTAATGATGATTGACAGGACCGAATGTTTAGGCTCCTCCCGAACCAACAGTTGGAACTTCATTTAAATTAACAATTAAATATTTCTTATTGCAATCCAGACTGACTTTATTTCTGTCATTCGTCTACAGTTCTTTTTGAGAATTATCAGAGGTTTAGATTTTGATGTTTTAGTGAAGATGTTTACCATCGATCACCCAAACATTGATCACCATTATTGTGATCAGTGTTTCCTTTAGTTGGACATTTTGACTCTTGGTTTTCATGTTAAGTTTATGGTCTTTGTAACTGTGTTTACACAAACACATTTGTTACAATGGAGACCATAAACAAGAGCAATCAGGTGAAATGGGTTACACCATCAACAAGAAAACTCATTGCCTAGTCTCATCACTGACCAAACGTGATTATTCATTATTAAGTTATTTTCACAATACCTTCATACCACAGATCAGAAATGTTGATGTTTTAAATACATTGTGGGGGAAAAAATAGATACACCCACAGACATCAAGAAACAGCATATGTTTCTCATCTATGGTGACATGCTTCATGCTGCAGTCCATGATTGGAGTCAAGAGTTTTATACAATAGTAGCTCCAACAAGCATTGTGGAGCTACTATAACACAATCAATGGGGGTTAACCTGCTCTACAAAGGGATCTTATTCAGTGTATTCACCAGTGAATACACTGAATAAGATCCCTTTGTAGAGCAGGACATTAGATGGATGGAGCATCCTGGTGGTGATGGAGACAGTGAGAAGAGGAAATTGGATTGGATGGAAGTGTCTGGTGTGGCCTGACCTCAACAACTGAACCAAGCCCAAATATACGTAACCAAAGCCAAGGCTATATAATGAATGAACATTTCCTCTGTCTTTTCAATGTTCTTTCCCATTATTGGAGTCATAAAAACAACAGATGTTTCCCCTGGGCACTTTCAGAAACTACACCCTATACCTAGCCCATCAAGAATGTCAAAAAAAACCTATAAATTACTACATTTTTAAAACTATGATCATCTAAAGATCGAATATACATAATTTCAATAGTTGTAGTGTGAAATTAGAGATGTATATATTTTTCAAAAATATTTCCACTTGTCCCTGAGATTTGTGGGTTCATTTCCAACACAAACAGCAAATTTGACATGTTTTCAGATGTTGTGTGTACTAGGTTATCCAGGTGTCAACAGTGTCAGTTTAAGATGAAATGTGATGTATGATGAAAAAAAGAAAGAACAATCAAGCTAAATACTTGTGAATATAATATTCTTATTTAGCCTATTTGTCATTTTTCCAATTACAACTGCTTTAATTTTGTCAACATATGTCACCATTGTTGATATTCATGTGCTGATTCTTGATGTCTTTGGGTGTATCTATTTTTTCCCCCACAATGTATTTAGAACATCAACATTTCTGATCTGTGGTATGAAGGCTCTCTTGTGAAAATAACTTAATAATGAATAATCACTTTTGGTCAGTGATGAGACTAGGCAATGAGTTTTCTTGTTGATGGTATAAACCATTTCACCTGATTGCTCTTGTTTATTGTCTACATTGTAACAAATGTGTTTGTGTAAACACTGTTACAAAGACCATAAACTTAACATGAAAACCAAGAGTCAAACTGTCCAACTAAATGAAACATCTTTAATAAAACATCAAAATCTAAACCTCTCCTCAAAATAATCAAATATCCCAGTTAAAAACAAACCTAAAATTTCAGTTGATGGATAATTTGAAATTGGAGTCTGATTAAATACAGTGCTAAAGTCAAATTGAAACAAAATGTTTGGCCATCATTTGGACCACTACAACAGGCTTGTACTAATAGTGGATAAAAGCAAGATGACAACATAAGTTATAACCATAATTAATCTAAATTATACATGTTCTATCTCCATGCCGCAAATATTCTCTGGCTCTATAGGCATCATTATCCAACTCCAGTTCTGTCATAGAGACGAACTCCGTGATTTCCTCCTCTGACCATCGGAGGGAGCCCTCACCCGAATACTGACACACACACACACACTACATTTCCCATCAGCCTCTGCCTTGGACTAATTACCCGCCAGCTGTACCTTGTTTAGTGGACTATAAAGGACTCACACACAAAACACTCAGACGCGAAGTCGTGTATTGCCGTGGTGTACATTCTGAGCGTTATGTCATTGTCTGATTACCTGTTGCTGAACCTGCTGTTTACCGTTGATGAAACCTCAGCTGCCTGTCCCTGACCTGTGCTTTGGATATTGTTCTGTGAGTGTTATCTTATCTGCCAGCCCTGACCTCTGCCTTTCCCTGATTACGATTCTGTCTGCCCTGTGTTATTCCTGTCTGCCCCTGATCTACCTTGCCTGTACGACTACGCACTGTTTAATAAAAGCATGCAAATGGATCCCAGCCTGAGTGATGATTCGTTACAAGTTCGAACTGAACGCTGCTACTGAGAGTTTCTGACATTTTCAGTGTGTGAGATTGTCCTATTTTGTTGTTGTTGGTATGCCAGAGTATGAGCTCTTGAAGAATGCTCCAGAATAAGTTGCATCTTTGGCCTTGTTTACATCTGGTATTAAGAAGTGTTTTCGTTGATCAGATCACAAATGGATGATGCTAAATACAAGTGTAAATGGGGTCTATTGAGTTTGTCCACTTTTGACCACTTCCAGAGTAGTCAAATGCACAAAAGAACAGCCACAGAAGACTGCCTACTCTCCACCCACTGACTTGCGTAAACATTATGAGAAGAGCGCTAGAGAGACAGGATGTAAACTTTGTCGATTGAAGACCCAAGTGTGGTTTGAAGTCAAAAAACTTACCAAACACAATGTTCTCTTACCATTCCTGATTTCTCTCACACACTCCGCATGTTCTGTATGGTCTTGCAGTTGTCAGTATGTTTTCTGTTATCTACTTTCACGTTTCACATTTCATCCACTAGACTGAAAGATCTGAAAAAGCCCATACATTTACCCGTCCATAGACCCTCTCCTCGAAGAAATCAGGAATGGTCAAATGGATTAAAACACCAGGTATAAACGAGAATGTCTCCATCGTCTACTTGTGATCTGATTGACCAAAATGCATCTTAATACCAGGTTTAAACAGGGCCTTTGAGATGATTGAAGTGAATGTGATTTGATTTCAGTCTCAAGCTGAGCACACAGAGCATCAGATTAAACAGCAGTTTGAGAAGCTTCATCAGTTTCTCAGAGATGAAGAAGAAGCTACAATCACTGCACTGAGGGAGGAAAAGGAGCAGAAGAAGCAGATGATGAAGGAGAAGCTGGAGGAGATGAACAGACACATTTCAGCTCTTTCACACACAATCAAAGACTTGGAGGAGATGATGAAAGACAATGACGTCTGCTTTCTGAAGGTCTGATTTCACATCATTGATTGATTGATTGATTTGATTGAGTTCTTGATGATAAATGGTGTGTTTGTTCTGCAGAAGTTTCCAGTCTCAATGAAAAGGTGAGTGATCTGCTGGTGTCTCTGGTCTCTCTGGTTCTGATCCAAAGCCACTGCAGTTCTGACTCCTGAATGTTCTTCCAGAGTCCAGATCTCACAGCCGGATCCACAGATGGATTCTGGAGCTTTGATTCATGTGTCACGTTACTTGGGCAACCTGCAGTTCAGAGTCTGGAAGAAGATGTATGACATTGTCCAATACAGTAAGTGTGATTAAATGACACGTTTTTTTTGTTGTTGTTGTTGTTTTACAGATTTAAAGATGTCTGATGTTTTTGTTCAACAGGACGAGTGTCATAATTCATAAAAATCTGTGTACGGTTCACTCTTGATCATTATATAAACATCAGAATAAAAGCAGCTGTTGTGATTCTGGATCCAAACACTGCAAATACATTTCTTGTCCTCTCAGATGATCTGACCAGTGTGAGATACAGCTGGGACGAACAGTCACTTCCTGATAATCCAGAGAGATTTAACAATTATTACTGTGTTTTGGGTTCAGAGGGATTTAACTCAGGAACACACTGCTGGGATGTGGAGGTTAAAAAGAGTTTAGACTGGAGTCTTGGAGTAACAGCATCAAACCAGAGGAAGGGACGTGATTTCTTTAACTCTGATGTCTGGAGTGTGCGGTATGACCCATACAGATTGCTTGGGTCTGGTTTTCACGTTAAACAGAAGCTTGATCGTGTGAGAGTTGATCTTGACTATTACAGAGGAATGGTGTCATTCTCTGATCCTGTAACTAATACACATCTACACACATTCACAACCACCTTCACTGACACAATCTTTCCTTTCTTCTGTAATCTTGATGAAATTAACTTCCTAAGGATTTTACCAGTTAAACTGTAACAACAGAAAATCATGAAACATCATCTGATCCTGCCAGTGAATAATTTAAAATTTATATGTAACTAGCCATCTTACATAGTCTGAATTTTGTAAAACGTAACTCAACATATTTTACAAAATTCCCATTGAACAAATAAGATTCACGACCAAAAAACAAAAATGATGTTGCCCTTTTGTACAATACACACTCTCTGAGTCCAGACTGAAGACCCTTATCTAATTTCTCATAACCAAGCTATTTCTTCCCTTTCCATGAATCAACATGATTCTGATTTTCTCAGTGGTCCATGAGCTCCTGTTCAGATTCAGTCTCACAACATTAGATCATTTGTAATGTAGGTCTGTTTGTCAGATATTCAGTCTTTGTTGTTCTGACTCAAAGAGAAGTCTTTACATGTCCTACATGAGTGACTGGTGTCGTTCAGATCCCGGTCTTGTTTATCAGGGGTTTTGAGTTCAATCAGTTTCTGCAGTATGTATGATATCTGACTAATGGAGTGAAAATGACTCTCAGTTTGGATTGAAACCACATGCTATTCTGCACTGACATGGATGAACATGATTCCTCTTAGTCTTAATTATGAATTCTCTGAAATAAGATCTGGAGATGTTCATATGGGGGGATCTCACATAAGAGTACACTGTGCTCACTTTTACAGTGTCTTTTGGTCTTTGAGTTTATTGTATCTTTTCAACAATATTTATAGTGTATTTCGTGAAGTGTTTTTAATAAGAAGATTCATGTATCAAGAGTGATGATGCAATGACATTGTAAATCATATACAGTATTAAAGATTATTTCGATGATGAACCCAATGAATGCTCATTGGTTAAGTAAAGTTGTAAACTTTAAGAGTTTTGAATGTGACTGCTAGATGAGCAGCTGGCAACAATAAAGTCTATTCTTTTGACACCTGGAACTCCTGACTAGAGAAGTTTCTTCAGAGACAAAAACTTCCCAGCTAACAGATGCTTGTTCTAAGAATGTTTTACAAACATTCACTTTTGGTTATGGGAAATATTAAAATGTCCAGTTTTCTTGATGTAACATGCTTTTCCAACACCAGCGCATCCATAAGAAAACCTGGCGATCACCTGATGGAAAGACTGAAAAAAATCAAATTGACCACGTTTCTATCAGCCAGTGACGATGGACATCATTCCGTTTGTGTCTTTCGAGGTGCTCTGCTCTGGATGACATCAACGAAAGATGGAACGTAATTAAATCTGCAGTTCTAAGGCTGAGTGAATTAATCGCCGCCATGCTACCTGTCACGAGAGATGGATCCGAGATTTTTCTTGGCAGCTCATCGATAAGAGGGAAAAAAATCAAGCATCTCCGAGACCAGGCTTCCAATGCAGGTCAAAGTGAATGTGCCACCCTTGAATGCTCAGCCATGGACCAACAGGTGAAATGCTCATGTCACCATGACAAGTAAGAATGGATACTCGGCAATGGATCTGAGGCACAGAATATGACAAACTATAGCGACCTTTCAGGAACGAGGAATTCCCTGAGCTTTTTGGTCAAAGATCAAGCTGGAAAGCTCCTCCTAACCCAGGCCGAACCAGACCAAGTTGGTTTGAGCATTTCCGAGAGGTTCTAAACCAGCCTGACCCGCTGAACCAATACGACTTTGATGGGGAGATGTTGTCGACACCAGCAAAATCACGGCCTAGAAAAAAAAGATCAGCAATCCAAGGGTTGCACTTTTAGGTAAAGTGCCGGGTCTTCATGCTGGACGATCATGCTGCGACCAGATCTTCACCAACCATCCATTATTAATATATGACTCTATCATCCTGCCACCTGTCCTCTACGTTGACAAATGTTGATGGAGAAAACTTGTCGCCCGATGTGCTCGTGAGCATGGGAGGAACTAAAGGTCCTTGCACACACGGGCGGACTGGCCATCTGGCATACCGGGCACTTTCCCGGTGGGCCGACGTGCTTTTTGGGGCCGACGGTCACCGACCGCAAAAAAAAAAAAAAAATTCTCTCAGCCCATTAAAGTGGTAGGTCTAGATCGGCGGCCCAATGCTTTTTCAATTGACACTGGGCTGCTGGCCCAAAACACTTTAGTCAAAAATATCACATAGGATAGTTTTTTTTTTCCTTCTGACAGATGCGGCTCATGAAACATGTAGCTCAGAGGCCCATTGGTTGTTTTCTTGATTGACACTGGACTGGCCCAATCATATCTTTGAACAGCACCATCTATAGGATTTCTGCCTGCACGCAGTTTCAGTGTGATCATGGAGAAAAAACGCAAAGGAGGTGCAGAGAAGCTGCGTGAGAGAAAAAAACGCTGCCAAATGTGTCAAATTGACACAAATGTTTTCGGCAGTAGCAGCAGGGGCGTAAATTGCGGGGGGGATAGGACCACCGCGCACGTCACACTCGCTTGTGTGTAGATTCTGTAGAAGTCTGGCGGCGCCGGCGGGAGACAGTTCTACAGACAGATGAGTTCCAGTAAGTCGGCTGTCAAGGCTATTTTATTTAGTGATGGCGAAATGAAGCTTTGTGAAGCACCGAGGCTTTCCCCTCAAGTGTATCGTAAAAAGGTTCATTACTCGAAGCTTTTCAACACAGTGCACACTAACGACATCTTGTGGTCAAAAGGTGGAAAAACTGCCTTTGTGTCCCAGACGACCCAGCTATTTTTGGACTGTTTCATGTAATAAATCAGTTTGTGCTATGAAATGCGTATAAAACAATGTAAATTATTATTATACATAAAAAAAGTATTCCACGTGTCATTTCACTTACACAATTTGAATAAATGAGTCTGAATAAAATTTGGGGGGAGAAATAGGCAAGCTTTGGCATATATTATCAAAATAAATGATTGTCATAGAATGAAGTATGAACTGGGAATAAATACAAACTGAACACATGTAAATATTTATTCGTATTATGGCATATTCTTTTGCTAAAAAGCAAATGACTCTTACTTCACATCTGCGCAAGGGTTCATGTTATGTGAATCATGGCTGCGTTCAGCCCCGAAAAAACGTTGCAAAACGTTTTTTAAACGGAAACGGTGGTGCGTTGAACACCCCGTTCTGATGACGCAAGAGATGCAACTATGGCAGCTGAGAAGGACATTCTTTGTGTTCTTTTTGTCGAATTTTCGGAGCCTGATGAAGTCGGTAAATACGTGTATAATACTGCAAAATACGCTCGATGTTACAGTCACTGCCCCTTGCCGTCCAGAATAAAACATCTCAAAAGAGTGAAGGGATTTGTGAAAACCGTTTCTAATTATTGTGATCCAACATTTGTCTTTATGTTTATAAAAGTTTATGAAAGTATCACTCCACAATACAATAACAAAATATAGAATTGTTTATGTTTATCACATTAATCAGTGTCTATCACACCTTCCTAAGGAAAGGATATGGACCAGAAGACATTTAAGAGCTTTTTCTTTAATATATGCATGTTGATGCTGATTGGGCTAACATTTTTGACACACCCACCAAACAAGAGAAAACGTATCTCAAACCTGTTGCACACCGTTTCCAGGAAACATGTCGTTCAACACGGAAACCGTAGCAAAACGTTGCGCACCGGTTTGAGCTTGAATGTGCCCCAGAATACCAAGCAGTCACGTGGTTGTGTGCGAAAACGAAGCTTCGGACGTCACCGATCACGTGGTTATGGCAAAACGAATCAAGCTCCGATAAGGTGCTTCACTGTGATATGTTTTGTTTTTTTGATACAAGCTTCGAAGCCTCGGTGTCAAACGTCACATCACTAATTTTGTTCAAAAACATCGGATGAAGTGATTATTTTGTTTATATTATTATTATGTTTTATTTCGATTATAATATTACCTAGCTTGTTTACATAGCTTGTTGGATATAAGTCACCCACACCAACAACAATTAACATTGTGATAAGAATATGTAAACTGTAATAAGGCTAATAGATTTACTGTTGTGTGTTGGGTTGGGTTATGCTCAGTGTATATTCATCGTATTTTGGTGACTTGGTTGTAAACAACTTCTAAAAAAATAAATAAATAAATAAAATAAATTTTATATATATATATATATATATATATATATATATATATATATATATATATATATATATATATATATATATATAATGAAATTATATAATTAGTAATATATAACTATATAGTCATGAAATTATATAATTAGTAATATATAATTATATAGTCATGAAATATATATAGCTGTTTAGTTTAGCTAAATGCTTGCTAAAGACATAAGACCACATAACTGTTATTTGGGTGCAAAACATGTTTTTATTGTCTCAACAACGCCCATAAAAGTACTAAATGATTAATAGTAATAATATACAAATGATGAATAGTTTCAATGTTAGATTGGGCACTGCAAAAACTTTAACAAATAATTAATAAATAATTGGCAAAGATGTGTAAATAGGGTGATTTTAGGTCATTGAGGGCACATTTGTTCACTGAGATTCAGGTTTTAAACAATTAGTAAATGTTTATAAACATTTAAAAACAATATAGTTTTAATTTTAGGTAGGGTACTACAAAAAAATGATTAGTAAAAAAACACACCACAATAAATAAAGACCAAGTGTATGTGCTATACAGACTGTGGTACCCAGGTGAAAAAAAAAAAAAAGTGCATTTCAATAATGTACTTAAAGTGCTCTATTTCCACACACTAATTTTGTACTTTTATACTAAAAATTCTTCTTTAGTACTTCTTAAGATAATATTAAGAAGTGTAAGTGTACTTAACTGTGCTATTTTGAGACACCATGAAATATGGAATAAAATGTGCTTTTAATATACCATCTCTGAAATGTAAAATGTATTTAGTTACCACGTACAGTATACTTGGTAAGTGGTAACTAAATACATTTTTTAAATACAGTGATAGTATATTAAAAACACATTTTAATTCATATTTCATGGTGTCTCAAAATAGCACAGTTGAGTACACTTAGATGTTCTTAAGATTATCTAAAGAAGTACTAAAGAAGAATTTGTTACACTTTATTTTAAGGTGTCAGTATTACAGTGCAATTATACATTTAAGTAATTTGTAATGAAAATTAACTACATGTACTTACTATAGGGTTATGATGAGGGTTTGGTTTAGGGTTAATTGCATGCAATTATGCATAATTTCTAGTTATTACTACAGTAAATACATGTAACATATGTAACAATGACACTGTAAAATAAAGTGTTTTTAGTATATTAAGTACAAAATTAGTACCTGGAAATAGAGCACTTTAAGTACATTATAGAAATGTTCTTTTATTCTCTCCTGGGTTGTTACGTCCATCATCTGGAGAGATCATGATCACCACCAGAGGGCATCATCCTGACTACTTTGCTTTCCCTTCATGAACTTTATTTCCAATAACTCATTGCCTGTACTCATATGATTGCATTCAGTGTGTCATTAATTTGCTAATGTTTGCCTATATAAGCTCTGGGTTTTCACTCTCACTTTGTGAAGTTGTGTTACATTATCACTGCATTTCTGAGTGCTTACTGTTTTGTATGTTATGGTCTATTTTCATGGATTACCTTGTTTGCCTGTGTCCTGGACTCTGTTAGATATTTGGATTATTTGTCTTTTATGTGGATTACGATTATAGAGTACACTTAAATGGGTCATGTCATGAGAAATCAAATTGTCCTTGATTTTTTGGCTTATAAGAGGTCTTTATGTTTAAGTTCGATAACTTGATGGACATGTGATAAAGGGTTGAACTGCGCATTGCCGCTTAAAGGTAGGGTAGGTCTCCAAAGCCATGTCTACTTCAAAACACATGAACATACAATATTGCCAAAGCATTATCACACACACACAAAAAAAAAATAATGACAAGAAAATAAAATATATAGTAAAAAAGAACAAACTTTAACAAAGAAGAAATAGAATAAAGTGTCAGCAACAAAAAACTTTTCTCTGTAAATTTGCAGTAATTAACTGGCAACAGCTTCACCTGCAAAGTACTGTAATTATATAGTACTGTGAAATATTGTTAACTCATTTAATTTGCATAAAACACCAACTGCCTTAAATTGGCCAATTGCCATTATCTAATAACATCTGTGCTAATAATGTGAGCATATTATTACTGTGAGCTTATTTCATATGAATCAACTAAAAAAGCGAAGTGAACCAAAAAAAATAATAATAAAATAAATTTAAAAAAAAAAACAACCTGTAAACAAGAAACATCAATTTAACTCAAATATCTTGCAAATAACTGCTAGCTAACAACAGCACACATTCATGTGCAATGGGAATTAACTAAGAGATTATCTCTGCATCATCTACACAGTTACTGCCTTTAAATAAAGCAACATGCAGCATAACATCAATGTTTCTCAGCCCATCCTGGACTGAAGCACAGGCTCTACTCTTCAGCACAATGTTGACCCACAAAACTCAGACAACAGAAATCCTTTAAATCCCAACTGAACATTAAACTAACTGATCTCCACTATATCAAAAACACATAAACACATTACTTAAAGGTGCTCTAAGCGATGTCAAGCGTTTTTAGGCCAAAACATTTTTTGTCACATACAGCAAACATCTGTATGTGGGAGGGAGGAGGAGACAGGGAGGAGTCTAGCTAGCCTCTGTTTTGTTTGACAACACTTCGAATGTCAATTATGAATGATTTGCTTGCATTTGTATATTAAAAGTGGCTGCTAAATGAACACATGTAAATGTAAACATCAACATATCATAAATAGGTATTTTGTGTTAGATGTGATTTGTATATAGGCTATTCTTTTAACACCACAATAGCAGTTGGGACTGTGACTCTGTTTACACTTCAGTCTGCACACATTCCAAAAGCACATTTCTGGCATCCTGCGCTATGTCATCCAGAGCTCTCTGCAGCATTGTTGAGACTGTCCAAAAGGACATTCCTCCTGCCACCACAGAGCCAATAATGGGTATGAGACTCAAAACAAGCTCAACTGCATCTTCAGCCACAACCAGGGACGCAGCGCCCAGCAAGGTTAACACTGAAGCTGGGTTTATTCCACCATGCAGTGGCGACTTAATCAAACTCTTTAAATGCTCTACGCTCTTCCCAGATCTTTCACAGAGTTTCTGCAAGGATTCATCATCAAGACCAAAAACATTGAAATACTTTTCTGTCTCTTTCATTATAATGGATAAATCCACAGCAATTGAAAGACCAGGAAGAGGAACCGCAGCCACACAAGCAGACACTAAGGCTACTCTTGGAATATTTTTCTGTAGAGCTTTCTTCTTTTTCTCATTAATCTCCAGCGTGATATTTGGCAAAGCTGATAGCAGCACATCCTTCTTATGTTGTGCAAGATCTTGCTCTATCTTCTCCTCCATCAGATTGAAATCATACTTTTCCAACTCCCAGGAAGAGATCAGGAAAACAACAGGATCCTTCACATCAATCTTTCTCAGCCCTATGAAGTAGCATAAAAGAAATGAATATCATCATTAATAAAAGACAATTGTTTATGAACAATATTTATTATTTATAGTATAAGCAAGGATTTTTATGTGAGAAAAAAAATAGTTATGATAAAAGATAACATTGTAGTTTTTGATTTTTACATTGTAATGCCAAGTACTGCATTGACCAACCATTTTCACAGTCTGCTCTGATGGAATGAAGTGTTTTTTTCTCATCAAATTTGTTCTTCATCTTCCTCTTCTCAGCAATAATGCTAAAATCAATCTTTGAACGAACAAAATAAAACTTTTTCCCCATTCCTATGATGTTTTTGGCCAGCAGTTCATGGCATTCCTTGAATCGATCTGAAGCAATGATAATGAATACATCATAGCATGTAATGTTAACCCGTTTAAGGTACTCATGGGCTTGGAAATTTGGTGTTCCAATGCCAGGAAGATCCCACACTTTCACATTTTTGAATTTTGGGTGAAGATAAACCTCAGGTTTCATAGTGGTCTCCACTACACCAGTTTTGGCAGAACCCTCCTCACCATCTCCTAAACCCAGGAAAGCATTGACAAATGAGGACTTTCCAGAACCAGAGTCCCCTGTAATACCAATGTTAAGTTCTTCATGTTCTTGCTTTTCAAGGTATTTTTTTATCGTGTTTATGGCTGATGGAAGATCCTGAGTATCTATGGATTCTTTCATTTCTTCCAGGAGCTTTACAGGTGAATTTTCTGCTGGCAAAAATGTAGCCATCTAAAAAAAAATGAGTGTTATAAAAATGCCTTGAGCACTGTTATAAAAATATAAAAGACTAACATCCTTAAAATTAAATAAATCAATTTATGAAAGTTTTTGATTTCATTGTCTTAAGGTTGTATTATCATTGTATTTAACTAAAATGTAAACACAAGTTATCAAAAAATACAATTTAAAAATCTTACCTTTATGCTTCAGAACCAACAAAGCAAGAAGAATTAAAGTCAGATGCAAGTGCTGTTGTTCCCAATACAAAATGATATATCACTATCAAATGATCAGAACTGTTTTGCAGCTAAAGCCATTCTATTTGATGTGAATACCTTATGTTAAGTGTAGACTAGGCATATGATTAAATATCATACATTAATACATTAATAACAGTATGAACCCTACTTGATTCGTCAGACATTTTCAATCATTACCCTTATGGAAGAAAGCATCTGGCAAATACATTTCACATTGCAGAACTTTATATGAATTATAAATGTAATAATGTATATGAGAATAGAACGCAGACTGTATTTGATCAGATGTTGCTAAGTTCTATTTCAGTTTAAAACAAGAATGATGTTGCTGTCAAGAGTTTATCAGAATTCTAAACATATGAATGATCAATTAAACATTCTCAAACAATTATAACAAATATAATTAACAATTATACATTCTCATGGAGAGAGGTGTAAATCTTTCTTACCAAATCCTTCTGAGCAAGTGACAGCAAGCTGGCACCGATAGCATCTGATCTGAAAGTAAAGCCTTTGATTCTGCAGACCCACATTTATAAGAAATGGGCTGGATGACATAATAATGCATTACTTTCTGTTATGACCCGTTATGCTTTGATAAGCACAACTGTCTACTTGCAATAAATCTAATTTATCTTAAAAATGATCTTACAAGAAGGATAGTCAATCCTTGGAAGGACTGCGTGATAGCAGTTTATTTATTGGTAGCACTAAATTAACGTTCCTCACCTTTGGAACTTAGGAATGATGCACTTAAGTAACAAGGATGATCTACATGATTGTTTGTGCATTACTCTGCATGTTATGTTGTTAAACAACAATTAAGATTAGCTAATATGATTTTAAAACCATGATTTGTGACATTATATGACTACCCAACCCCAAACTGTTATGCACTTCACACTGTAAAAACATAAAAATCATTCACTCAGTGAAAACTTTGAGTTATCTTTTTGCACTGACTCATTTAAGTTGTATTTACGTAGAATATTAAGAATGTTCAACTTGCCAAATTTAATGTTGTTTGAATTTATAAAGTTTAGTTTGATTCACTTTTTGTAAGCAAGGTGAACTTACTTTTTAAGTTAAGATCTGTTTTTAGCCACTGAAAACTTACTTAACTTTTTGAGTTATCTTTTTACATTGACTAGTGAAGTTAAGTTGAATTTACTCTGATTTTTAAGTATTTTCAATTTGACAAAATTCAGTTATTTTGAACATAAAATTTATTTGGAACAACTTTAAGAAAGTAAGCCCGGTTTCACAGACTGGGCTTAGCCTAGAGGCTGATTTACACTCTTGCTTTGGACTTACGCCGGAGCCTCTGCCCCGTTGGCTATGCATCTGTTTTCATTTATACTTCTACGTCATTGTGCGCATCACGTGCATGCAGACCACTAGTAGGCAGTGTCCGTGGTAATGTTGAGTATCAAGGCAAAAGCTGAAGAAGAAGCAGCTCGTCATGTACGATGTCAGAGAAGCTTACAAATAGAAATGGCAGAGAAGCAGCAAATAGTTAATGACTTTTGTTGCAGTTTGACTGCATGTGTCCCCTGAAACAGAGCGTATTTCATTCCTATGGAAGTTTAAAGCGCTCGCTCTTCTCCGATTGCTCCACGCCAGTTTTTTGACCAGAGGGAGGGGTTCTAGCAGACGAATCACAGCGCTTGCAGTCTGCAAAGAATTAACACGTTGTTACATTATGAAGAGGTGTACGTCAGTCTACGCGTGGTAGAAACACAACATGTTCTCCAACCAATACGACCATATAGGTTGTTTGTCACTTCCCTGAAATACGACTCATAGGAGCGTTTACTAAAGTGGCGCCCCTATCGACAACAGGACACTTTCATTTTAATTCATGAAATACGACCCACAGGAGCGTTTGCTATAGTTGCGCCCCTATTGACAACAGGACACTTTCATTTCAATGCATTGTTTCCTTTTATCTGTGTCATATTTCGGGTTCGCGTAGCTCAACTGGTAGAGCATTGCAATAACAATATGCAATCATGTGATCATGCGATCGTGGGTTCAATCACATGGAACACATGTACTCATAAAGTGTAAATGCACTATAAATCACTAAGGGTAGGTTTAGGGATTGGGTGGGTGTAGTCATTAATAAAAATTAGTTTTGGTAAATTGAAATAGGAGAAATGGTGTAAAAAGTCCACACATTGCATTTAAATGAACACGCATTTTGATTGGTAATGACAGTCATACATCATTTCATGATGACAGACGTAACACAACGCTCATTATGTTTACGCCCACTAGAGGGCGCATGACTTCAAAACGTAAATATAGGTCGTAATATTGTGCTTAAAGTAAAAGTTGCTTTCAGTAAAAACTGCTAAAAACGCATTTTAGTCCAGGACAGCTTAAGCCTCGTCTGTCACACCGGGGGTAAATCTTTTTACATTGACTAAGTTAAGCTGAATTTACTCAGATTTTTAAGTACTTTTAAGTAAACTTATATAGTTTATGCTGCGTTCAAAGCAGGTTTTTGAGCCCGTAAGTCACCACTTCAAACCACGACTCACAACATTGTAGCGTTCCAGGCAAGTCACGCCAAACTGCCTGAGCGCAAGGAATTGTGGTATTTAGATGTTATATTATTATTAATTTGATTGCAATGTTATATTGTCCTAAAGTCTATATTCTCACCGTGTACCACTTGCATAAACACCACATCTGTAGGAGCTGCCATTGTTGTTTCGCGGGCTATGTGACAACAAAGCACGGAACTGGGAGTACATCGATCTAGTACGAGTTCACGGGTGGGAAGTCACGGGTTTGACTGCCATTCCAGTGCACTTTTTTACAGGTAGAAGGTTGCAAAAACACAGGTTGCCTAGAATTAGTTGGAATAACTTTAAGAAAGTAAAGTGAACTTACTTTTTTAAGTTTTCAGTACCACAGCTCATGTTCATTTAACCCAGTTTGACTTATTTTCTTAGTTAAACCAAATAAATAATTATTTTATTTCAGTTGTTCTTATGTCAGTTGTAAATATTTGTTTTATTTCAAATGTTTCAGCCATGTTACGGTTGAGATTTTTTTCATTCAAATTCATTTTTACTGCAAAAAATAATTGATCTGATGTCAGCCACTGAAATATCAACTGTATGCAATTTAATTAAATCTCTCAAGATCTGAGCAGAGGATGATTAAACAACTCCAAAAACAGCTTTACCAGCTTCATTTATTTATATATGAAAATAATAACTGTGTTTGAAGTCACCATTTTTGTGAACAGCGTTTCCTTTAGTTGTGCTCTTGATCCTTGAATTTTTCAATCAACTTTTTATTTGGCTGCTTTAACACTGTGTTTAAAAAAGAAAATAACATGTTTGTTGTGGTAAAGAAAGCCATAAATGTGATATGATGATTTTTTGCAACTTGATATAAGCATCATAAAGTGGTTTGTGTCACTGATCACATCTGAAACTTTATCACTGATTGTTAGGGATTGTTATTGCTCCAGCAATGTCATGGCAACCTGATCATTGGAAGAATAACAATAAATAAATAAATAATACAATTTTTTAATTATAGTATCATTCAGAAACACACTGACATCAATATTCAGCATATGAATCTCAAGAATGGTGACAATCAACAAAAAGCTTCATGCTGCCGTGCAATCTGGGTGCACCAATCAAAACTCATCCATGGCTCCCAGCATGCATTGTGGCATGAATTAAAGTTTTTTTCACCTTTGTTGAGGTTTGTATGGTGAGTGTTGATGTCAAAGTTTGTCTAAATGCCCAAATTGAAATTATTGCCTGAAAGATGTTTACAATATTCTCAGTTTGTGTCAATGTTAATACATAGTGCTCTTTCTCTCACAGCTAAGTTTTATAAAAAATAAAATATTATAGCGCATAGAATCTTTATAATTCTTTTGAAATTGTCTTTTAATTTTGCACCTGCATTTATATTCATGCAGGGAGTTCAAAAGCCCGGAAGAAAAAATCTAAAGAGTGGGTGGTAAAGAGTCTGCTTTACTGTCAGTGGCAGACACCCGACGGTGAGGCTAGCTTACTGCAGCTGCTAGTTCCCCACTCCTTGCGGCGACAAGTCCTACGGCTCATGCATTGTTCAGTGGGGGCAGGGGATTTTGGAGTGTCAACGACCCTGTTGAGATTGAGAAGCCGTTCTATTGGGCAGGATGCCTGCTGGAAAGTGAACTCTATGTCCACTGCCGCAATGCATGCATGGCAAAGAAGGGACCCACGTGGTGACCCCATGCTCTGCTGCAACAGTACCAGGTTGGGGCTCCCATGGAGCACATGGGGGTCAAAATCCTGGGCCCCTTCCCAGTCTCAGAGGCTGGGAAATGTTACATCCTAATCGCCATGGACTACTACACTAAGTCGCCAGAGGCATATGCAATACCCAGCCAGAGTGTGGCCACCATGGCAGAGAAGTTGGTGGAGGAGGTGTTCTGCCGATTCGGAGCCCCAGATGAGATCCACAGTGATCAGTGACGTAATTTCGAACCCGAAGTGTTCCAAGAAGTGTGCCAATGCAAAGCGAAGGATTGGTGGAATGCTTCAACCATACCCTGACCACCCAAATAACCATCATAACCAGTGAGCACCAGTGCAACTGGGACAGGCACATACCCCTGGTTCTCTGGGCCTACCGGACAGCAGTTCAAGAGTGTACGAGGTGCACGCCGGCTACGCTCATGTTTGGCCGGAACCTGTGAGCACCGGTAGAATTAGTCTTAGACTCCCCACCTGAACTAGAGATCCCTGGGGGGCCGGGGTTGGAGTATTTGCAAAAGCTGCAAGGTTTGGGTTTACTCCCCAAAAAGAAAAAAGGGCTACTCTCCGAAGCTTTATAGTCACTGGCATGGCCCATGTGAAGTACTGGCCAAGATATCTGATGTTGTGTACCGGGTCAAGATGGGAGGGCAACGGCAGTGAATGGTGGTGCTCCATCATGATCGACTTGCCCCGTATCAGCCCATGGTCATGGAGCAATCGGAAGAGATTCCAGAGGAGGAGACACCACAGGCAAGCACAATGCCACTGTAACGGGGAAAAGAAAATCGTAATGAATTGTGCCAAAATGTTTGTTTATCTTGTATAATAATTCAAAAATATTAATTGAATAGAATGAATTAAGTACATCTAAAAGAAGGGGATATGGGGACACCTACAGGTAACTAGGGTAATCTATCAGTGAAGTCGGCCATTTTCTCCTCAGTCGCATTAAGCTTTTGAGGAGAATGTTATGTGACCAGATGGACTATATTTCACGTCTGTATGGTGTCATTTCATTTATTCCAGTCCAGTAAAAACGTGTGAGCTCAGCCTATGTCTCCGTGTGATCCTTTCCGGGAGGGTTGAAACAAATGAAAGAACCAGAAGAGGGGGTTACACCATGTTGATTGTTTTTGCTGATTGTCACATGCTGATTCTTGATGTCAGCGTGTGTCTGAATGATACCATAGTTCAAAACTTACTGTCCAGCATGTTTTTATTTTTAAGTGCTTCAAATGATTTGATTGCTGTGACACTGCTGGAGCAAATGCTGCAGTATCACAAGATCAGTATATACATTTTATAGGCACTAATAACACTAAACCCTAACAATCAGTGACACAAACTACTTTATGATACTTTTATCGTTAACAAGTTTTTTTTAACACAACGAACATGATTTCTAAACACAGTATTAAAGCAGCAAAAAAAAGTTATTCAAAAAATTCAAGGATCAAGAGCACAACTAAAGGAAACGGTATTCACAAAAATGGTAACTTCAAAAATAACTATTTTAAATTATAAACAAACAAACAAACAAACAAATAAATAAAGCTGTTTTGGAGTTGTTTAATCATCCTCTGCTGAGGTCTTGAGATCTTTAATTGTTTGCAGTTGATTGTTTCAGTGGCTGACATCAGATCAATTATTATTTGCAATAGAAATTAATTTTAATAATTGTGTAAATATACCCTTTGACACGCAGACATCAGGAATCAGCATATGAACCTCAACAATGGTGATAATCAACAAAAAGCTGAAACTGATACAATGCATGCTGGGTATCACCATAGTACAAAACTCCCATCATGCACTGACTGCAGTATGAATAATTATTGTCACCACTGTTGAGGATGTTGTGGAAATTTTAATTTTTCATATGCTTTTTACCTGTATTCTTGTGAAATATGATGCTTATGGAACAGGGTATGATGTTGGCTTAAGTGGTAATGTTTAACATAGTGTTAACATAGATGTTAGAAATGGAAAGAGCAAGATATGGTATGGGGACATGCAAGATGTATGTTAAAAACATGTCTGTGCTAACAATGTGTGGAAAGTTACAGCCACTAAGAGATGTTCCTAATATGGTAAAAGGACAGAGGCTTCGGCCTTGGAGGTTAGAGATATAAAAGTGAGGGGAAGCTTTCGTTCTTTGTCTTACACTCTGCAGCTACTTGTGTTTCTGTATGACCTGTCTGACCTTTCTTGCAAGAAATAAAAGCTTTAAAGACAATTGGACATGTTTGTCTCTTATGCAGTAGAGTCTGAGTTAATTTTTTTGCCACAACAAGGATTGTATGAGAAATGTTCATGTCTAAGCCTTAGTGGTAATAGTCGTTCATTTTCAGCACTGAAATATTACAGTGGCATTTGTTTAATTTTTTTTTTTTTTTTTTTTTTTTTGTAATTCTGTAAAACCTGAACCATGGCCAATAAACTGAATAAAAAAGTTATTGTTCATTCAAATGGCTTACAAGCAGAATATGTCAGCTGAACTGTTCCTTCAATCTTTTCTTTCCCCAATGTGCAAACGTTTGCTGTGAAATACTTATTCCAAATGCTTAAAGCAAGTTATTCTAATAAAATTAATGAGTCAAGAGGCCAACTAAAACAAACACTGACCACCATGATGGTGGAATCATTTTTGAGCATTAAAACATCAACATCTAAACCTCTGTTAATTTTCAAAAAGAGCTTCTGTAGATGTGTGACAGAAATAAAGTCAATCTGGTTAGTAATAAGTGAAGCTGGTAATGCTGTTTGTGGAGTTGTTTAATCCTCCTCTGCTGAGATCTTCAGAGAATTTCCCCCAGTTTCTAGTCTAGCTAGTCCTAGACTAAAATGCATGTTTGAGCTGTTTTAACTGAAAGCAACTTGTACTGACATGTCTTAAAATTCTTGCTGATTCTTGATGTTTTTATGAGTCTAAAAGACACAGCTGAACACTTATATAATGACTGAATCATCAATAAGTAACCAATTTCATCTGACCAGAGCTTCTCTTGCAATTTTTCCAATAACAAATGTGCTTCAGAAGCCTGTTACAGTAAAATGATAAAAACTAATACTAACTAAAAGCCCAACTAAAGCAAACACTGATTACAATAATGGCAATGTCAAACTTTATTATTTTCAATAAAACATCAACATCTAAACCTCAATTAATTCTCATTAAGAAGTTTTGAAAGAAAGAAATGGGACTGTAATAAGTGAAGATGCTGAAATCTTAAGAGAGTGATTAATGTTCTGTTGTTGCCAGTCATTTGACATTAATTAATTAAAGAGATTTTACTTTCATTTTAAGGTTTTTGTTTGGCACCTTGTGCTGCCAGTCATTTGACCATTTTTTTTTTTTTTTTTTTTTTTTTTACAGTGAAAGTGTTTGATCATAATAATTGTCATAAAAATTCAGGAAATACCTGTACAATAACAGTGTTTTTCAGCTTATTTAAAACAGAGTTTTTTTGTTTTTCAGAGTTTCCATTGACTAATATTGGTAGACACAGGGGTTTTCAAATTGTGGGTCGCGACCCATTTGTGGGTCACAGAGTGGGAAAAGGTTTGTCACATGAAGTAAATTCACTGCAGCTAAACTTATGTTTCAGTGAATGACCCAGCCAGCATAGCCATGTGGGGCCCAGAACGGTGTCACCTGGGCTGCCTAACTGGGTCCCAGACAGTTTTGCCCTCAGTTTCCACGTAGGCCCCACATAGGTTAGCCCAGATGAAATGAACACTGCACAGTGTGCACACTACACACTGTTAAATGTACCATGATGATTTAGTGATTGAGTGTTTTTCCTCTCTGAGGATCTTACCAGTCAATAGTCAGTAATTGTTACACCAATAGATCTGGATCGAGCTGCTTTCATCTTTTACACTCATCGTGTATTTAATCCATAGCACATGAGTAAGAGTGCTGTTGATCTGAATATCAGTACAGCTGTGACTGGGCTGCATCTGATCACATGACTCTTAGCTGATCACATGACTGATATCCAGCACTACAGCAACACTATTAAGACTCTGTGGCTGCGTCTCAATGTGGATTCTATCCATCCTATATAGTATGTGACATTAGTAATATTCAATAATATTTAGGGTAGATAGGGTGGATAGTATGCACATTGGCATGCAGGGTCTGTGACTGATGTTGAGGTTTATCTGCTTACCCCCAGGGCATCCAAGATGTAGGTGACTTTGTTTCTTCAGTAGAACACAAATGATGATTTTTAACTCCAACCATTGCGGTCTGTCAGTCGTATAATGCATGTCAATGGGAACTCTATCTATAAGAGATAAACCCTGCAGCTCGTGACGACACACACGTCTGTGGTGGTGTCCTTGTAATTATCTCTAAGATATACCTCTATGACTTGATATTCAAGAAGGGCATTGCTGACCCAATGGCGATATCTGGTGGCCTGAGTATGTCACTAGTTTACATTGTGTTTTCTCATGTCATTTCTGTCAAGCTTCAAAGCATCCAGATCTCTGGCATTACAATCTACACCTGCGTCTATAGCTTTACAATCAGCATCTGGATATTTAGCTAAAAGATTTCTTTCCTTCTTATGGACTTGGATCAGTTTAGTCTATTTCATCACTATTGTTCCTCATCATGATCCATGTAATTTATGTGGTTTCTTTGTTTTTGAACTCATGCATTCTTCAATCATCATGTAAAAGGCTTTACATATTTCTGAATCCTTACTGAAATTTTACATAGATATTTTGCAAGAAAAAGGCACAATTAAGCAGACACAATTTTTCTAGAATTTTAGACATAAATGGAAGATTTGAAATGGGTCTGTTATTTGCTAATACATTTGGATATAATTGTGGTTTCTTAATGAGAGACTTAATAACTGCCAGCTTGAACGGTCTTAAGACCGTGCATTTTATAAACATGTTGTTGGTTTTGACGCAATGATAAGTTTATTTAGCTCTTCCTGTCCTATAGTTGTAAAGCACTGCAACTGTTTTTGAGGGGCAAAATGTTTTTTTCTCTCAAAGAACACATTTACACAACTAATAGGTTCTATTGTTCAGCCCCATAATGCTATTGGATGAATATATTGTGAACTCAATGTCATGAACTCAACCTGCGAACCTGCCTTGAAGCACACCTTCATGTTTTACTGGACTGGATAAATCAAGATTCAAGTAAGTAAAATGCCAAATTATATATATATATTGGGTAGCAAAATTTTTACATGGATGAATTTTACTCATGTGAAAGAAATACTAATAGAAACAATTTTAGACATAAATGGAAGATTTGCAAGCCTTGATTCAGTCATTACAGGGTTAGTTCACCCAAAAATGAAAATTATGTCATTAATGACTCACCCTCATGTCGTTCCAAACCGTAAGACCTCCGTTCATCTTCGGAACACAGTTTAAGATATTTTAGATTTAGTCCGAGAGCTTTCTGTCCCTCCATTGAAAATGTGTACGGTAGACTGTCCATGTCCAGAAAGGTAATAAAAACATCATCAAAGTAGTCCATGTGACATCAGTGGGTTAGTTAGAAGTTTTTGAAGCATTGAAAATACATTTTGGTCCAAAAATAACAAAAACTACGACTTTATTCAGCATTGTCTTCTCTTCCGGAATCCTTTCCATTGAACTGATTCCATTGAATCCTTTCATCTATCGGCGTTGGTAATGCACTTTTACGTCACCGTGGTTGTTTTTGGCGATTAGGACATTCGCGACATGCACACTTGGTGTCAATATTCAAGGTCTGGTTTACTATAATGATTACGGTTAATACGCCTATTAAATGGATGCAGGTGTATGCTTGGAATCATGGCACTAATGAAGGGTTCATCCCGAAAACATTACGCACTTTTGCACTTTTTGTGGCCTCTGGAAAATAAATTCTTTTGAGCTTTTTGGCCCATTTTTTTTGTGCGGATCTGTGATTATAATCTGAACATATTTTTTTATAATAAATTATTCTTTAATAAAATTATCAATGTTAATTATTAACATTGTGTGATTATTAGTATATATATAGGCTGGGGCTACTTAAGCAGTACACCCTGCAAATAAACCTTTAGATGGTCTACATTTGTTCAGGCAGTGAGTGAAATCACTTTAATTCTGCTACCCGGGCCCAATGTTGCCCTAAAATCAAAAATGTAAAATCCTATTTATTTCAGCATTAGAGGACTCCTTCAACAACATGTAAAATGTGACTTTTTTCTATATTTGGTCTTTGAGGGTTAAACTTTTTACAGAAAATAATAACTTATATTCAGGTCACATTGGTGACCCACAAAACAGACGATACAGAAACCCTTCAAATCCCAAAAGAACATTAAACACTAACAGATCTAACAAGATTTCAGCATCTTCATTTATTACAACCCAGACTTTATTTCTTTCATACTTAAGTTCTTATTGCGAAGTAACAGATATTTAGATGTTGATGTTTTATTGAAAATAATACATTTTATTATTATTATTATTAAGTTTTTCTTTAGCTGTATTACTATGTGTCTCCGATACTTGTTTGTTATGGAAAAAACTGCAAGTAAAACTCTGATCAGATATTGTTGGTCACTTTTTAGTGATGTTATAGTTGTCATGTAGTGGCCTGATTCATTGATACCAGAGTCTAATGTCTGATTAAATTGTTTAATATTAGTTGTTAATTTTTCCTGCAAATACTACTGCAGAATTTCCTGCAGTGCTGTGATACTTTGAAAGATTTTATGGAGTCATTATGGAGAAAATATTTAGCCAGAATCATAGACTCACAAGGAAATCAAGAAGCAGTGTAAGAATCTTAACCCTTTCACGTGTGAAATATTCTATCTGACCCCCCAGAGTATGAAAGAAATAATGTCAAACTGGATTGTAATAAGTAAAGATGCTGAGATCTTGAAAGATCTGTTACTGTTTTATTTTATGCTGCTGCCAGTCATTTGAATTAATTCAGGAAATACCTGTAAAATAACAGTGTTTTCTGTAAAACATTTTTTGTCATTTATTTAAATTAGGATAAATTATTTTAATTTAAATTTTTTTTGTTGTTGTTGTTGTTGTTTGACAGCCGCTGCTGCCAGTCATTTGAGGAAGGAGATACATATCCCTGAATAAAAGGATGAATTTAGATCTGTTCCTGCAATAACTTGAGAGAGATAGGTCAGAGAATTAAAGATTGAGTTCAACAGGAAGCAGTTCAATCAACCACATCACAGGTGTCTCCACATGCACAAACAACAGCTTCTTATTTGCTGCTTTTTAAGATAAGCTGAACTGCATATAGACTTGTTGTAAATTTTCACATACAACTTTTAAATCTCACTCTACAACAGTTCCTTACAAAGCATCACATCCTGAAGATCGTTGGTTGAATTTAATCAACAATATTTTTAAGTATGTTTAAAAATGTAGTATTGTTTAAAATTATTCTTTAAAATGCCAAGTCATGACAGATAAAACGTGATCATTTCAAATGAAGTAAATTGTAAATCAGTCAAGTCAACTGCATTAAAGTGCACTTAATTGGCCCAAGGTCACAATCCTGATTTGAAGCAGATGATCACGGGATTGATCTGGGCCACACTCCTCCAACCAAGAATTGCCAAGATCGCTTGCTATGTGGGATGTAGATTATTAGCCTAATAGTCTAATGTGACACATTCATGTACCATGTTATTTACATGATACTTCAAGGTGGTTCACAGAATACCATGGTAGCCTACATTTAAAGAAAATGGGGTAACACTTCACTTAAAGCTTTTATGTATACTGCATTATAAAGGTATTTATAATGTACGTCATAATGTGCTATATCATTTCAAAAATAATTGCAACCAAAGTTAAAATACATTATAACATTCAAAGATTGTTTTTGTTACATCTGATATTGGTTGTTTGCTATGTTTTTTTGCAATATAATTTCTAAAGATTTATTATAATGTACTATAACTGGTTACAATTATTAATACAGTGCATTATAATGTGCATTACAAAGCACAATTAATGCATTAAAAATACTTTTATAATGCATAATACATGAAGGGTTTAAGTAAAGTGCTCCCAAAAATTGTACTGGTGATTATTATGTTCAGGGGAGCAACTGTACATTTGCTGAGGAGTATCTTCATCAAAAAAAAAAAAAAAAAAACATATATATATATACACATCTTCAAAACAGGACGAGTTACATGGTAGCGGAAGTCACCATAAAATGTACAAGTGAAGTTTCTGACCACAGTTTCCTAAATGTTTCAAATTCAGATCAGCATTTGCAACCCTGCAGCTTCTCAAATGCTTCTTTTTCCTACACAAAACTGCGAGAATAAAGAGCAAGACTGAATTATAAATAGGTTATAATGAACGTCATTCAACTTTCCAGAATGACTTGTAAAAGACTTACTGTGCAATGATTATGCCTAAAACTTGGTTATGGTGCAAGTCATGGTTGTGAACATGAAACACATGTTTCTGAACATAATTACAATAAGATGATATTAAATATTGTATTCTACAACAATAAAATAATTTGTTCAACATCATTTTTTTTTTTTAAGAAATAATCTGCGAAACCTATGAACACATTCCCACAAAAACTACATAGATCTAAGTTTAACTGACATCTCAGTTTAGTTTAAATAGCTGGAGGAGGAGCTGAATCTGATGCTGACGCCCTAAACTTTACTATGTTTTAAAGTTTCACAACTGAAACACTCTTCAATCATCATAATTGACTGGACAGCAGACCTGAGAAATTCTCTTTGTTGAACAGTGACAACAGAGAATCCAGTGATATTTTTTTTAAGAGTATGAAAATTCAGCAGATTTCATTGGACTTTGTACTGACATTTGCGTGATTTTCTGTTTCTAGAGTATAGACAAGGTAAGGACACTGTTCAGTTCTATTGACATTTTAAAAAATTATGGTAACCTTAATCCACATGTAATTTATTAAAAATGGGTTAACAGTTTCTCATGGAATATTGTTTAAGATTTTTAAAATATATCCCTGAGAGCAACATTGTGTTGGCCCATATCTGGTCTGCGTGTAATCCACATGTACCAGATGTTCACCGGATCTGGGCCACACTATGTTGCTGTCTGGGATACTACACAGTAAATTCCCTGGTGGTCTAAATTAAGTGTATTTTACTTAAGTAAAATTATCTGTCAGTGTGGTAATAAAAACAACCTTAATGTAAACGGAAAACAAGATTATTTTGAGTGTCTATTACTAAATGCAAATTTACAGTAGCTCCGCCCACCAATGTCACACAAGGTTAAAAACAACACATGTGATTAATGACTTCAGTGGAGTAAGCAGTAGCGTGTTGGGTGTGGAAAACTAACTTGTGCCGCGATTGACTGGGTTTGAATCCGCCTTTTGCCGAGCTCACTCTTCTCCCTCTTCCCATCACATATCACATCAGAAAGGCATTTATTTTTCAGGAAGTAAAGTGCCTAACGAGGGTTTAATAATAATAAAAGTATTTATAATTTTATAAATATAATCATTTACACTCTTATTATTGCATCCTGTTAATGTACAACAATACAGAGGTACGAATAGTGTGTATCTACCAGTATAAAGTATAAATAGCATCTAATTACTGTTTACACTTATTGCAAAGAACTGCTACTTTTACATAATGAATAGAACATAATTTGCAAAATAAATTAATCCACTTAAATTATTATTCATTATTATTTTTTGCATGTGGGATACCATGAAAATGAATATTACTTAACATGAATAGCACTTAACGTTCTGCCAGTTTTTGTTGGGTGCTGTTGCCATGGTGAATCATAATATCGGAGCTCCATTGATCATGGCTTTTCATAGTCGTGGTGCATGTACTTAACACAGAGTCAACCTACTCAGAGTTGCTTGAACTGACTCAATTCAGCTGTTCTGAAACAGAAAGGTCAGAGTTTCCCATCTCAGTATAAGTCAACTCAGAGTTCAAGTTTTAACTCAGAGTTGGTTGAACCTCCTTATTGAAATGGGCCCCTGATGATAACGATCACAATCGCTGAAGAAAAGAGAAAAAACAATAACTACATCTGACATCTAGCCACAGCCTTAGATGAAACCAACTGAAAAGAAAAAGCAGACTGACTTTATTTCTGTCATTTGTCTACAGTTCTTTTTGAGAATTAACAGGTTTAGATGTTGATGTTTTATTGAAAATGACCATTATGGTGATCAGTGTTTCATTTAGTTGGGCACTGTAACTTGGTTTTTATGTTAAGTTTGTGGTCTTTGTAACAATGTTTACAGAAGCACATCATTTGTTATAAAAGAGACAACAAACAAGAGCAATTGGGTGATATGGTTTACACCATCAAGAAGAAAATCATTTCATTTTTAACACTCTGGGGTCGGCGGTCACGCCGGCGTGATCACCGCATTTTTTTTCTAACCAGTGTGAAAGAGACTCAAAATACTCTGTCAATGTTGCACATACAATTAAGAGTTATACACCATTTTAATCTGTGGAATATTTTCTTTTATTTGTGTACACTCATATAACACAAAACACAATGTTGTGCTTTTTGTAAAATAAAGAAAACAAACATGATGCGTGATCTCTCGTCTCCCTCTGAACGAAGTCCAATCTGACAGTTCTCAGAAAATGAACTGTAACTTAGTGAATACTAATGACAAAAAAATTAGACTTGTGTCTAAAAAAACGTTGAAATGTCAGGTTTTAAATCATGTAAGTCAAATCGAAAACAAACCTTCTGTGTTTATGTAATCTGTATGAAAAGAGAGCCATGTCAGAAGTCCGTGATTCAGCTCATTATCCGCTAATGCAGCCACGCCCACGGAGCCAGCGCTATTCAGATGCAAATTCAGTCAATACATGCATTCATCGTCTCAATCGTGTATTTATTGTCTTGAAAAGTGTTTTGAATAGCCCTAGTTAGCGATCTCTGGCCTCTGTTAGTTCAGTTATTTCCTGGATTGCCTATTCTTCTTCAGTGCTCAGGCATTTGTGGACAAAAGGGGCAGAGCACCCTCCGGCTTTAAGTATGAATTGTAAACACAGTATCCAGCACTCATAGTAATGACAATAAATCCTGAATATTACTCCTCTGTATAGAAAATTGACAAACATATGAGAATCCATCAATATTTCTCCAAATGTGCATGCTTTTAAGCTAAAAGCCTATATGAAATGCCATAGAGGTAACATAATTGTTCAGACACTTTGCATCACAGAAATACATTATATTTTAAAGAATATAATAGAATACCATTATTTTAAATTGTAATTATATTTCACAGTGTTGCTGTTTTTTCTGTATGTTTGATATACACCATGAGCTTGAGACATGATCAATGTCTCACAGGTTTTTTTACAGCCTACCTGACTGAAAGGCCTCATTATTTATGCAGCTCATTAGAGCTCTTTATGCAATTCTTTTGTCTTCTCAGGTGAGAATCACCCATTATTCATGATTATTCACGCCTCCACGCATACTGTGTTTCTTGACCAAAGATGTTTTAGAAAATTTAAATCTCTCTATTGTTTTATATGAACAAGCAGGCAGCATAATTTTTACCTCATTTTGAAGCAAAAACTCTAGTCTACAACCTCAAATACCCAGATGTCTTGTGAACAAAGATTTAATATATATTTTTTGGCCTTATTTCAGTGACTTAAGTTTTTTGTTTTTTCAATAACCACGCATAAACGTTATTCCTTCAAAAACACAAACATGTACATACATGTTCCTCACATATTATTGTAGCCTAGTTTGTGCTGAATACAGTGTAATGACACTTTTTCCATTAATATGTTTATGAACAACTGAAAAAAGCACAAATGTCAGGGCATGTCAAAACTTCTCCAGGGCCCCAAAAATCCTCAGACCCCTGAGGGTTAAACATATTGTGGGGGGAAAATAGGCACATGCCAAGACATGCCGGCACCATCATGGAAGTTTCCATCAAAAAAATTTTATTATTTAAAATTAAAAAAATTAAAAAATCAAATTGACTGACCCAGCACTGATTTAAAAAAAAAAAAAAAAAAAAAAAGGCAAATTGTTTAGTGTATAAAACCCAGCATATGTTCTGTCCAATATTTACATCAGAGCTGGGTTGTAAAATAAACAAAATTGTGTTGTTTTTAACCCAGCATTTTTTAGAGTGTAGAGAGAAGAGCGGCACTATGGATACCATTTCTTTTCAACAGGTCAGGTCTGCCCCAAAAACTTTTCCAATTGAAAAGTCTATGAACCCTATATTATTTTGTGGACACCATTTAGACATCCAGCCATTGAGTGATGACAGTCTGCTAAGTATTTCATCACTCCAGCGAACAGGAAGAGGGCCAGAGCAAATTACAGGGTCTGACATCGTACTTGCGAGTTCCCACATGTCGTTAATGTTAATTTTAGTGATCTCTGACGGGTGAAGTTGGACATCACTGGTGCCGACATGAATAATAATCTTAAAGTAAAAGGTTAGAGGTTAAAGTCAAAGGTCAACATATCAGTAAATGTCACACTAATAAAGTTCTGCCACTTCTATAATTTTAAAACTGTTTTATGTTGGAAACAGTTTAATTGTGCAACATATTGGAGTAATAGATTTAGTCTTTATGAAATGCTGTTGTACTTCTGGTTTTCTTTCAGCATCTGTTCTTCTATATCAACTATTTCATTTGGGAATTTGGCTAAATCAGGATGCTGCTGATTACTGAAGCTCTTCTTCTCATTTTTGCTGCTTTAGGACAGGTAAGCTTGTGCTCTAGTATAATTAGTACAGACATGAATACTGATTATGTGATCATTATGATTTCTGTTGCTGTAGGATCACAGAGGATCTGCAGGACAGATATTTCCATTGGATATGGCACCAAATTCTGTTGATGATCAGTATAAGGGTTGTATAGAGAACATGAAACACCTGGTGGAGACAAAACTTCTAGAGAAAGAAAAATCTCAGTCTGAACATGAATTTGCAAAACTTTGGGAAGAGGGTGTCCATGAAGCCAAAACACCAGAAGATAACTTGTCAAAAAATCATTCAGTTGCTGTTTATGTTTACACACATTCAAGTCCACTGTATGAATTTTTCAATAATGATGTTCGTAGTCAGAAACAAAAATACAAAGACAAGACATTTAAATGGTATTCACTTCACTTTCTGTTAACAGATGCAATACAGATTCTGAAGAAAACACAAAATAGATGCTATTTCACGTATCGTGGTACTACAGAGGAATTTGATAAGAATGTTCTGAACAAAGATGTTCGTTTTGGATCATTTACATCCTCCTCTTTATATCAAAGTGTAGCACAACGTTTTGGAACTAAATCTTGTTTTCAAATCTACACTTGTGAAGGTGCTGATGTGTCACATTACTCTATATTTCCTTCTGAGAAAGAGGTGCTGATTCCTCCATATGAGAAGTTCAAAGTCATTGCTGTCAACACGAGAAAAGGTCAGAAGGATCTCTGGTGTGACACTGTGTTCATATTGCACAGCTCTGGAACAAGAAGTGACATGAACTGTGCAGTGGCATCCATGGATATCAGTACCAATACACCTTTAATTAATTTTATTATTGGGTTTTCTGTTATTATAACTATTATTATTATTTGTTATGTAATGTATATTTTAATTAAGAAGTGCTATGGTTTGGACACTGTTGTACCTTACCAGGCTTTTAATTATTAACTGTAATCTGCAGTACTGTAAAGGTACAACACAGATAGACTGCCCTAAATTGTCAGACTGGCATTTAAATTTATAAACTAATATTTATAATATGCTAATAATGAGACCATATTATTACAGTGAACTTATTTCATTTGATTCCACTAAAAATATTTTAAATAAAGAGATTTTCACTGCATCAGCAACTGCAGTCACCACCTGTTAAATAAAGCAACATGCAGAATATCATCAATGTTTTGGGTCTTCTCTTCTCCTGAACTGAAGCACAAGGGTGACCCAAAAAATTTAATTTTACATTAAACTACCAGCAAATGTGTCCAGTATATCATTGTTTTTTTTTTTCACTCACAGTTTATTACTATTAAAATACATTTTGTGAGTTTTTTAATTTATTATTTTTTTTATCTTGCACCTTTAACCTTTTCAACCCCACAGGTAAGTCATGTAATGTCCACACTACAAAGAGTAAAAGTAACATTGACATGCTGCAGTAAGATAATTAAGTGAATATGTAAGTGATGATTGAGCATTAATGATGAACACTTGCTGTTAACAAGCAGAATCTATATAACTTTTGTGGAGCCGTTTCTTTACGTAAATCCAACATTGTATTTTTTTTTAGTGCAACACATAATATTATGGGAGAAAAGGCTTTAAAGTATAACAACTCAAGTATTCTGAAAATACTGTCAAGTCAATAAAAAAAGTAATAATGTACAACTGTCCTTATACTTTCCAAGTGGGTTTGAATTTTGTGAATGATAAATTAAAAATATCATCTTTTGTGGATCTGTTTGTCCTGTACACAAATTGTAGTAGGTCAAATGACTCTGGTTTGGTGCTCAGGATGTTTCTTAATAAAGTGAAAATAGTAGTGGACTTGAAGCAGAAAGCAGTTCTTACCAGAAAGAGACTGACTTTCTCATTTCTGTCTGCCATTCATAAAGTAAAGTTTAGATTGCTGGAACTAAAAAAGTAAAAATGGATTCACTAAATGTATCTGAACTTTGTTTTCTCATCAGAGGAGATCTGCAGTTTACACAGTGAGAAACTCAAAGGCTGAATCCCAAATGGTACCCTACCCTCATTTTCTCCTTTAATGTTTTCTTTGTGTTGAAGTTACTCTTATAAGTACTTCAGTCCTGTATTGAGCTCCTCCTAGTATTTAATATATGTGTATATATATATATATATATATATATATATATACCAGCAGTCCCCACAATGTAAATGGATTAATAAATATACTAAATGATGTTTTTGTGAGAAAGTAAAAGTCTGCACAGTTTCCTGTAATGGGTAGGTTTAGGGGCAGGGGCAGTGTAGGGGGATAGAATGTACAGTTTGTACAGTATAAAATGCATTACGCCTATGGAAAGTCCCCACAATTCACAAAAACCTAACATATGAAACTGTCTTTTTGATCAAATTAACGCAACCTTTGCTGAATAAAAGCGTTTCCAGGTGTGGCCTAGTCTATTTTCACGTTATTCCAACATTATAAGCTGCAGAGAAAATGTAAATATTTTAAGTTTAGGCACAAGTTCACGCGGCGCTGAAACAATGAAATAATCAGAGATATTCTGAGATAAGGAGCGTGAGCAGTTGCACAAGCAGTCTGAGAAACTCATGAAATAATTCATGTGTGCTCCGACCACTGAAACAAATACACTGAAAATCTCGTAAAAGTGGTTTCAAACTGCGTTGGGGCAGTCTTTTTTACTAAGGGTTTTTGGATACAATGGAGTTTTAAGGAGAAAACTGAATTTGCACATGGTTACTAAAAACATTACAAACTTGGTTTTCACCACAGAGGTCTTAACACTCTTAAGTGTCGGGGAATGAATCTCATTCATTTAATTGATTGGCCACCACCTTGAATTAATTTTGTCCGCCCTCATTGCCTGAGGATAAAGTGCTAAATCAACCTGTTCCGATGATTAAGATCGTTTTTATATATCGCTGCCATTGGGGCAGATGATTGAGAGAAACTGTAGAGCAGTAAACGGTAGTATCTGTAGGGTTTCTGAAAGAGACAATTGATTCGCGTTTAGTGTTGGATGATCGCTATTCATGGCTGTGGGGGAGATTTGTGTTTGGAAAGGGCTCATTTTAGCTCTTTTTCTCTTTACTGTTGGCGGACAGCCATCAGGACCGTAAGTACCATTAACGTTAAATAGGATTTGAAGTGAACAGAAGCTCATGGGTCCGGGTCCGTGTATCTTTTGGTCATTCGTTTTTTATTTATTTAATAATGAAATCGGAAAATGAAAAACGGCACCTTTTTTTCGTTTTTCATTCAAACAAAACGAAAAACAAGAATTCAGCTTGTTTTTTTTTGTTTTTTTCGCTTTTCGTTCAGGGGTAGAAAATGAATAAACAACTTGAATAATAAGAAAAAATGAGTGCAGTAGCCACTGATCTATAATAGAGAATAGTCTATCATTATTGATCGGTGGTAGTAGCCCAAATGTCACACTTAACAGATGTAGAGGCATTTACAATGACAGCTTAAAAACAGACTTAATTAAATTTACTGTATGTTTGTTTAACCATTGCTTTTATCTGTGCATACACATTTCTGTGAAATACGCGTTAGGTTGCAGAAGAAAGCCGATTTATGATCTCTACTGATATAGCGGTAGAGGACTGTTATTTTGTTGAATGAACTGAAGATGACATCACTGGCTCAGATTTGATTGACCAATCGGCTGAAAGGGGCGTGTAATGATCGCCCACATGTGGAAAACGAGTTTTGAAGTCGTGTTTCAGTTTTCTATCAGTGACACGAAAAAACGAAAATCGAGTCAAAATCGCGTTTTTCCTTTTTTTTTCTTTTTTTTTTTTTTTAAACAAACGAAAAACCGGGAAACGACCGTTTTCTCATTTATGCGTAGTTTGTTTTCCAATTTGAAATGAAACATCAAAACGTACACGGACCCTCATGCTTTCTACTCATAGGCTGATAAAATTGCTAACGATTTTATAGTTTCCAAAAAGAACTTTGTGAAACAAGGTTATCCACCATGCTCCGGTTTAATCTTTACATAACTGCCCCCCAAAAACGTATTTATAGAATTCACTTTTTTCGTACTTGAATGTTTAAACCTCTAAATGAATAAACTTGATATGTATGTGTGTGTGTGTGTGTGTGTGTAATGTGTATATAAATATAATATAAATATAATGAGCCAACGTAATCCTCTGCAGGTATCTGAAAATTCAGGTAATTTGTTTTCCAGTAGATGGCAGCAGTTTACCACTAAACCAGGGGTTCCCAACCATTTCTTCTTAAACATTATTTTAGGTCTTGGAGTCTGTATTAATGAGCTGATGAACTGAATCAGTGTGGTTTGGAGCCCCTGCACTAAACCATGTGCAAGTTCATGTTACTATGAATCTGTGCAGGGTATATTAAACATTTTGTTGGCAAAGTGCACAATTATGTAATTTCAAAATTTAGTGACTCTTGCATGTTAAGCAGACATTGGTTTCTTTAATCATATTTCCTCAGGTTCTTCATGGTGACGTTCCCTGCAGTGATTGAGTCTGGATCTGAAGCCAAATTATGCATTTCTCTTCTGAAACCCCAAGAGAGTCTCACACTGACGGTTTCTCTGCTTGATGACAAAAACAGGACAACTAAACTTGTGCAGCAGGTTTCTTCAACGCCATTTCACCGCAGCTTTAGTTTCCAGGTCTGTCGTTTAGACTCATGTGGCTGTTTTATTCTTTGTCTGGTTTGTTAAATGAGTTTCTCCACAGGCTCCTCGAGTAGATGGTGAGTCAGTGCAGAAGATGAAGGTTGAAGTTCAAGGGAGGGTCTTCAGAGTGACCGACGAGAGGAAAGTCATGCTCAGACGTTACCTACCTTTGACCTTCATCCAAACAGACAAACCGATCTACAATCCAGGACAAATGGGTGAGCTGTGAATGACCCTAGGTTGAATATTGGGTGTCTCAAGTCCATTACTCTACAACAGGGGTGTCCAACCCTGCTCTGGGAGAGCTACCATCCTGCAGACTTCATCTCCAACCCCATTCAAACTCTCATGAAGCAGCTAATCGTGGTGTTCAGGGTTGCTTGATTACACACCGGTGTGTTGGAGCAGGGTTGGAACTGAAGTCTGCAGGACAGTAAGGCTGTGTCCAAAAACTGGAAAATACGGTCTTCGAAGGACACATTTCAAGGTAAGAAGGCATAAAGGTACGTTCAAATTCACTGTTAGTGTTGGGGAGACTTAAGGACTGTATTTGAGTTCTATTGCTGGATCTAATGTGGTGTGGCAATCGCTCCCGGGTGTCGGTCAGAACACAGGAACCAGACCATTAACTGAATTGAGGTTGTTTAATAAACTGTTGCAGTAGGCATGGCACAGTCTTTCAATATGTATATACTTATACATGCGTGTGGTTCTGAAACAAACAAATAACAATTATGAATAACAGCATTAAATAAATATCCAGGTACATTAATTCTGATAACTGAACAGTAACAGATGAAATTCACACTATTAACACAGTCGGAAGCATACAAACTGCCGCTAGGGGGTGTCACGTGTACATAAACATGACTGGCAATAATACACGTGGATAGTACTATAATACACAATAGAGGCATAACATGTAAATAGTACACCGAGATTAATGAAGATAAACAAGGGGATTGCCACAGTAACTCTAGCATCGTGTCAGTCAGACATTAGCGATTAATATCTAAATATAACACACCAAAATGATTGTCTTAATTATTAACAGATGAAGATAGAAACACTTACTATTCAGCATTGACGCACACAATACAAGTATAAAACTCTCCGAACACGGTGAATTCTCTCAGCAGCGCAGTCCCATGTTATGCACTCGCTTCTCCGTCTTTATTGAATCTGCGCGCAACAGAGCGCTGCCCGTGGTCGTCGTGTGCGCTCAGGGAGAGTTGGAGCGCATCAATGCGTCAAAGATATGCATACCTGATTACCGCATCATCTGCACTACCTTTCATACAGTTGGCTTCTCTTCCGGTTTCCCGAGATGCCTTCATCTGATCGACTTTAGAAGGCAGCATAGATGTATCCTTCGCTGCCTTTGATGTCCCACAATCCTGAGCTTTCCATTCTGTGACAATTGAGCTAGAAAAATAAAGATTGCGTTCGAAAGTTGCGTTTGCTGGCCAGTTTGAGTAAATGTACATTTTTGACCAACATTTTCCACTTTTGATGTCATTTCTAGTGATAAATGACTACTGTAGTAATTAAATGTTTAGTTTTCACCAATGCTCATGCAATATTGCTGTAGATCATTAAACTCTTATGCTGCCTCAGAAGTCTCATGAGGTGCCTTCATGCACAAACGCTGCCTTAAGTCATTGCTTGATAAGGCAGCAAGTCAGCTACCTAGGTGTTTGGGTGCAGCCTAGCTCTCTAGGAGCAGGGTTGGACACCCCTGCTCTACAAGTTCTGATGTCTTCAAAAGTGCATTATGCAATGAATGTGTTAATTGCCTTTGCAGTGAATTTCAGAGTTGTCACCATGGATGCCAAATTTGTGCCTCTTGATCAGATGGTAAGGCCTCACCATGAACAAATTACAAATTAAATGTGGGTTCACTTTCCAAACTTCAGTTTCTCACTCTTTTTTTTTTTTTTTCTATTGACTTTGTGGCGCTTTTGTGCTTTTAAATGCCTGTCTTTGTGTCTTGCAGTACAATCTGGTCGTGGTGGAGGTGAGTTTGCTCTGGTGCAAGTCTTTTAAATTGAGCCGACACAGCTTTTTGTAGTTTTGCTTTGTTTGCAGTTTTTGAGCTGTTAACTGTTTTAATAGGACAATAATAATAACCGGATTGGTCAGTGGACAAACGTTTCTTCAACGAGGTGGATTTTGCAGCTTTCTCATGAGTTAAACCTAGAGGCTCAGATAGGGATGTACACACTAAGTGCTTTTATTGGTGACCGAATGATCTCCCAGGTTTTTGAGGTGAAAAAATATGGTAAGTAGTGCATAAAATGTGCACATACAATAACGGAACCAAGGTCTTAATCTGAAGTGTGGTGTTTCTGGTTTAGTTTTGCCCAAGTTTGACGTGACCATAAACACACCACAGACATACAGTGTTGCAGATGTGGGACTGAAAGTTGAGGCTTGTGCCAAGTGAGTGAGGCTCTTATTTTCTTGTCTTGTGGTTGGTCTGTTCCTGATCTTGTTCCTTGTGATGTTTCTCAGATACACGTATGGCCAACCTGTACCTGGTCAAGCATTGGTGGAAGTGTGCCGTGATCCATTTCCATATATTGAGGTTCCAGACGTGACCCGCCAGTGCCTGCGTAAAACCATGAAGGTCTGTGACTGCTGCCTTGTGGGGGGTTTTCCTTCTGCTTGTGCTTGACTTAAATGTGACTTTGTCCTGCTACCAGATGAATGCCACAGGCTGTGCCTCCCTTATTATCGATACGGCAGTGTTTTTCAACACCAAATTTGAAAATAATATGCAAGACTCATTTCTTGTAAATGTGAACGTCACGGAGGAGGGAACAGGTGAGCTATTGGCTGATCTGAATCAACAGCATGTGTTTGGAGGAAGTTGACTTGCTCATTCGGTGCATATGTTTCTTTTACCTCAGATGTAGTAATGTCAAAATCTGCAACTGTGTCCATTACATTTGAAGTTGGCAAGGTCACATTTTTGGACCTCCTGGATTATTTTGAACCTGGATCAGCGATTAATGGAAAGGCAAGTAAAAGCTCATCCCTTGTCTCAGAAGCCTTCTCATTGGCTCTGTTTCCTAACTGTGATCTTTCCCAACAGATAACAGTGTCTCGTTTCGATGGGACTCCAATTTTGAACAAAGCTGTGTATCTCCTTGATGGTAACAATAACAAACTGCTGCTAAATCTGACCACAAACCAGAACGGACTGGTCACATTCTCTCTCAACACCGTTAATCTTCCTAAAGCGGATCTGAATCTGGTGGTACGATTTGCTCTTTATATATTGTGACATGAAGACTTCTCGTGCTCTCACTGATTCCATTCATTGCTCCCCAGGCAAGTGTGACTCCAGAGGTGGTTTATAGTTACAAATCACCATACTTCACTACAGATATGAGGGTTGTTCAGCTTCTCCAACTTGCTTCTCCTGATAACCCATCATTTAGTGAACTGACTATAGTGAAGCTCGAGCAGCCTCTCAAATGTGGTGCTACATTTCCAGTGACTGTGAAATATTCTTTTGTTGGAGAGTCTGGTGGCTACAGTGCTGACATTGTCTATATGGTGAGAAAACACTGTGGGATGGTGGCGTGTTTTTTTTTTTTTTTTTTTTTTTTTTTCAGCACCTTATTCAACTGTGTCTTCTGTCAGGTCTTGTCCAGAGGACTGATCGTCCTCCATGGATTTCAGACGGTCACAGCAAGTGCTTCTAATAAAGTCACAAGCGGCTCAGTGTCGTTCCAGCTGTCTGTCAGTGTTGACATGGCTCCAGCGGTGCAGATTCTGGTCTATTGTGTTCTGCCCAGTGAGAATGTAGTTGTTGGTAGTGCATCATTTGACACAGAAGCATGTTTCCAAAACAAGGTATGATGTGCACTATCTTTTGGCTACAAGTGGGGAATGGTGACGTGTCCTACAGTATTATTTGTCCTTGTTCCAGGTGTCTTTGCAGTTCACTCCAGCTACAGCTGTTCCTGCTGAGGGAAATGTTCTGACTGTCTCTGCTCAAGCAGGATCTCTGTGTGGCCTCAGTGCTGTAGATCAGAGTGTCCGGATCTTGGAGTCAGGAAGACGTCTGAGTGCTGAAATGGTATTCATGTGCCTTTTTTTAAAAAGGGGTTTCCTGAGTATCCTTGAAAGCATCAATGAAGACAAACGGACTATTTTAAATGAGTGGTGACAGTTACTTTTTTTTTTTTTTTTTTTTTTTTTTTTTTTAAATGAACTAGACTAGTTAATTTAATGAAGTGATAAGATGTTAAATGCAATGAGTCACTTTGGATCAAAGCATCTGCCAAATTCATAAATGTTATACCCAGAATGCACTGTAATGTGAGCCATTTTAGCTCAGGTTGACCTGAAAATGAGGTATTCACTGGTTGTTACCATGTCTTGAGCTTTTACTTAGACTTCATATTACTTTTGACTTTCTGCGGCATGTCAAATCTGTTGCATTTGACTAGCATGCCACTTCAGTTTACTGTGTTCAGCTGGACTTATGTGCTAGATTAATGTGGATTTTTTTTTTTTTTTTTTCCTCACTCCCAATGTTTTAGGTGTTCAACTTGCTCCCAGTGCTATCACTATCAAATTATCCATATGAAGTTGATGATGAACAGGAGTGTCTGAATGTTCGACCCCGTCGAGCTGTTTCTGTAGACCATGCCTACGACACCTTCAAGGTAGAAAACCGTTCATTATCCTGTTATACAACTTCATTTTCAAATGTCTTGTCTTGTTCTGACAGAGCATGGGGTTGAAGGTCTCATCAAATTTGCCTATCAGAGTACCTCAGTGTCTGATGTACAGAGGCCAGAATTATTATCGCAACTTCCGTGATGGTATGTCTGTTCTTGCTCTAGAAATTGCCAGATGAATTTTGTATGGTTTATGCAGGAGTATTTGACTTGCACAGACCTGATTAATAGACCGATGAGAACTGACAGACCTCAGAGACAAGACTAGAGTTGCAAACTCTCTTTCAGTGATGTTTTTCCGTCCTGAAGCCATGGCAATGGCTGCTGGTCCAGAAGAAAAAAGTGAGGGTGACCCTTCCTCTTTTGATGTGACCATCAGGACTTACTTTCCAGAAACATGGATCTGGCAGCTTTCTGAAGTGGGGTTAGTAATACACTTTTTGTTCCACTTTAAAGCTACTTGCGCACAGTGTTTACTTATTCCCTCTTTCTCTCTTCTGTCCTTCAGAGCTACTGGATCCGCACAAGTTCCTCTCACGGTTCCTGACACAATCACCACATGGGAGACGGAGGCATTCTGTCTGTCTTCCAAAGGTCTTGGTCTGGCTCCTCCTGCTCTGCTGACAGTCTTCCAGCCCTTCTTCTTAGAGCTCTCCCTGCCATACTCCATCGTCCGTGGAGAGTCTTTTGAGCTGAAGGCCACTGTCTTCAACTATCTGTCCAAGTGCATCATGGTCTGTCATGGTTTATTTTCCTCTTATACAACAGATCTGTATAGAAGGTCATGTGTCTTTGCTCCATGTGCTCTCATTGGCAGGTTAAAGTAACTCCAGCTTCATCTGCAGCCTTCACTCTTGGAGCATTTAATGAGCCGTATTCATCCTGTCTCTGTGCTAATGGGAGAAAGACCTTTAAATGGGTTTTTACTGCTTCTGTTCTTGGTTAGTCTTTGTGCTGTCTCCCTCTTAAATTGAGTGTATTAGGTGTTACTCACTACTTGTCTGTCTCTGCAGGAGTTGTCAATGTGACGGTCAATGCTTCAGCTGAACCGTCCCAGACTCGATGTGGCACTGAAGCCGTGACCGTGCCAACAAGAGGACGCGTTGATGTAGTCACTCGAAGTCTACTTGTCCTGGTGAGTTAACCAGCCTTCTGGAGCTTGATCATGGAGCTCATGCTGCTTTACTGATGGGGTGTTTTACTGCTTTTTAGCCTGAAGGAGTTGAGAGGACCAACACCCAGAGTTGGTTACTGTGTCCAAAGGGTTTGTTTGCAATCAATGATTCCCAAACAAGTTCTCCCTGTACAGCTAAACATTAGCCTAACGCTCGCTTCTGTTCGGTCTGCAGGAAGCGTTCTTTCAGAAAACGTGACTGTGACGTTTCCAACAAATGTGGTTCAGGGATCAGCCAGATGCTCTGTTTCAGTCCTTTGTAAAGCATTTAATTTAGTAGAAACTGACATGTGATGTTTGCCAGAATAACTTGTTTCTGATGTGGGTTTTATGTTTGACCTCTCATAGGAGACATAATGGGTCGTGCGCTGAAGAATCTGGATAGGTTATTAAAGATGCCATCTGGCTGTGGAGAACAGAATATGATTATTCTTGCTCCCAATATTTACATCTTGCTGTACCTGGAAGTCACGGGGCAACTCACCGCAGCCATCCGAGAGACCGCCATAGGCTACCTTCAGAGCGGTATGGATTTGAGTATTGGCGAGACTAAACAGTCTGACAAACTACAGTGAAGGCACAGGACTTAGTCCATATGATTTAATGTAGTGAAACCTGAATTATGGCTATTGGCCTACACTGAGGGCCTTCAAATATTGATTTGGACAAGACTCTTTCTGGTACTTCTGCTGTAGTGAGATTGCTTGCTCTTTAAAGTGTATGAAATATCAAGTCACTCCCATTTCTAACTGACTAAAATGTTTTGGTGCTTTGAGTCAAGGGCATAGAAACCTGATAATTTGTTGTTCCTAAAGACTTAATTAAACTGCACAACTCTATAGGTGTAGAAATCACACCTATTCCTCTTATCCAGGTTTTCCAAAACCTTAGTGATTCAAGGGACCTTGATTACCAAATTATCCATCATTGCTTGTACTTCCTGATGAATTTCCATGTTTGTTTGCCCTGAACAGGATACCAAGGACAACTGAACTACAGGCACAGTGATGGATCATTCAGCACATTTGGTTATGATGCATCCAATACATGGTGAATTTAATGCTGCACATTCTAGTGTTTATCCTTTATCACCAGTGATTTAAGTTTAGTTTAATGAAACTTCCTCCATGACCAGGTTGACTGCATTTGTCCTGAGGTCTTTTGGTCTAGCGAAGCGCTTTGTCTTCATTGATCCGAATGTCCTTCAGAGTGCGAAGGACTGGATAATAAGCCAGCAGGGTTCAAATGGCTGTTTCATACAACAGGGAACTCTGTACCACAATGAAATGAAGGTACGTGTTATCAAATGGACTGTAACCCATAGACTCAGACTGTCTCTAATCCATGTGCTTTCTCTTTTTTTTTTTTTTTTTTTTTCTTTTTTTTTTTTTTTTTAAAAAAGGGTGGAGTTGGGGATAATGTGACCATGACCGCCTACATTGTTGCATCTCTGCTTGAACTAGGTGTCCCTGTCACGGTAAAATATCTCTAGTAGTTGAGTTGCTTGCAGATGACCTTCCTGTTGTGGCTTTTGTCTAATCTGCTTTGCTTTCAGGATCCTGTCATCACCAATGCTCTGTCATGCTTGAGGCCTGTCATTGGGAACCTGGGAAACACTTACGCCACTGCTCTGCTGGCCTACACCTTCAGTCTTGCTGGAGTGACGAGCACTCGATCACAACTTCTAACCTCCTTAAACAACCTTGCCATTTCTGAAAGTGAGAATAACAATCCTCATCTTGAGCTGAGGCTTTTCTAATGAAGTCTTGACTTGTTCATTTTTAGACTTGCATTTTCAAAAATGCAAAACACTATGGCAGTTTCCAAACTTGAAGACTGATGCATTTGAAGACTGGAATAATGGCCAATGAAAATGGAGCTTTGTATCCATTACGTTTAAAAATGATTTAAATGGTTAAAACGGTAATACTGTGACTGCATTTAAATCAACTCAATGTTTTTGAAAGATTCTATTTTCTCGTTGGCCCTAAACTTTTGTATTTTGTATGTTTGCACCTCGGCCCAAGCTCCAATGTGAAAAGATTGGTACACCTTAAGTTTTACACCTGTGTGGGCTTATACTTGAGGCTGTTTGTCATCAATTTTTTCTCCACCTTCTCGTCTTTAGGCACTAAGCTGCATTGGTCTCAGACTTCATCTGGTGATACTCTGGCGGTGGAGATCAGCTCTTACGTGCTGCTAGCGGTTCTCTCTGAACGGCCTCTCACGACGGCAACCCTGGGCTATGCTAACCGCATTGTCAACTGGCTCGTGACCCAGCAGAATCCCTTTGGAGGCTTCTCCTCCACCCAGGTACCTCTGACCACCAAACGAGTTCAGTCACTCTTATACGGGTCAAATCTTTAATGTGATGCTGGTTTTTAGGACACTGTGGTGGCTCTTCATGCCTTGTCTGGGTATGCTGCTAAAGTGTTCAGCGTGGAGGGCTCCAGCACTGTTACTGTACAGTCCTCAATGGCAGGAGGAGAGTCTTATAGCTTCACCGTGAATCGGGACAACAGGCTGCTGTATCAGGAGAAGCCGTTGAAGAACATTACCGGCAAATACACTGTTAAAGCATCAGGTTCCACTTGTGTGTCTGTGCAGGTCTGTATCTTCACCCCCCCTCTATTTCTGTTTGTGCACATCAAAATCTTACTGTGCTTCTTGTACTATAGGTTGCGTGTTTCTACAACATTCCGACACCCGTTAAAGTTTCCAGGACGTTGAGCGTCGACGCAAAGGTGAAGGCAGACTGCCGACCGCTTGGAGCCAATCTCATGTTGAACTTCACAGTGAAGTAAGAACAGATTTGACTTGTGTCCCTTTTTTTTGTCTCTTATGATTCTTACAAAGGGCAACTGCTTTCTTGATCCTCTTGACTGAACTTCCTATTTATCTTCAGATACAATGGAGCCAAAGCAACTACTAACATGGTTCTAGTGGATGTTAAACTCCTGTCAGGCTTCACGGCTGATACGTCACTGGTTCGTAAGATTTGGAAAGTCCTAAGATGCTTGAAGCTCCTTCAGTTGTAATTGTGCATGTAAATGATGGTCTTTCACTCAGCTTGGATCTCCACCCCAGTCGTTCACCCCGCTGGTGGAGCGGGTTGATTCTGAAGATGATCGTGTCCTAGTGTATCTGAAAGAGGTGAGACTGTGTATACTGGATGTATTCAGGAGCTGCTATCTTGAGTGCTAGTGTATGTGCTGCTGTTCATCCTCTGTCTCTCAGGTTCCCAAAGGCGTCCCCATGACTTACACTCTGCAGCTAAAACAGGTTCTTGCAGTGAAAAATCTCAAGCCAGCGGTCATCAATGTTTATGACTACTATCAGACAAGTACATTTTTCATCCTAATCATGCTTTGCTCTTGCTGATTTCCTTGTTGAACATGATCAAGCTCATTTCATGTTGCTCTTTCAGGTGATGCGTTTGAGACGACCTACACATCCCCCTGTCAATGATTATGCTATAGGACAAAAATTAAATGGTAATAAAGTCCCTTTTATGCAATCAGTAGTTTGCCTTTTTTGTTGAACATTTGCAAAGTGTTGCAGGTCTTAACGCCAGTAAGTATACACTTCCAAAAAGGCTTACTTTACTAGTTCCTATGCAATTGACTTTAGGGGGATAAAGTCCATTTAACTTGAAATGGACTAAGTTGTAGGAGCCTTTTAACTTCCACTAGCATTTTAAAAATACTTGTGCATTAAATGCAGGTAAATTTTATAGAAATTATATAAATTAAGCCAAACTTTTCCATCAATGGTGCTAATTCAGTGGTTTTTTTTTTTTTTTTTTTTTTTTTTTTGTAACTTGTGGGCATTTGGGTCTAGATTACGTCGATTAACTAGATATTGGTGATGCCTGAGATCAAGCATGTCTATATAAACATTGTAGTACTGAATTTTAATGAACATGCTTGTTAAACACTGGTTGGCATTAGACCTCTGCTCAATGTTCTGGTCTGTGTGCTTTCTGCTCAGTCCTGGCTACAATTGCACCATGGCCCAAATGCTCAATGTACCTCTGACTCACTGGAAAAGTCTGCTCAATAACATACTGACATGAAATTTCTCTTGCAATAGCTCTACTCTAATGTAACAGCTGTACTGGGCAAAGCTGGTAAAGTTATGCTACCCTCATTCACTGATCCACTCTCTGCTGTCTGCTCACATTCTCTGATAATGGCTTTGAAAGACTAATATAGTATATTTTGATTTAAAAAAATAAAAAATAAATAAATAAATCTGGTTCTGTTGCATATAATTGAAATTCATATTGATATTTAACATTATAATACAGGCCTATTTTATGTCCATTTTGTTACTTTTAAAGGGCACCAATTATACCCATTTTTACAAGACTTAAAATAAGTCTCTGTCCTAGAGTGTGTTTTGGCTCAATATCCCACAGATTATTTTTATAGCATGTTAATTTCCACTTTTGGGGGTTGAGCAAAAATGTGTTTTAGTGTGTATCCCTTTTAAATGCAGATAAGCTGCAGCTACTACTTGGATATTTTTTTTCGGTGTTGGGATGCTCTAATTTCAAACTGAGAATATATGCTGCATGGAGATAGAATGGGTATGGTTTAATAGTTTAGGTTATAACCTATCTTTTATCCATTATGAGTACAAGCCTGTTGTACCGGACCCCATCCAAATGATGGTCAAATCTTTACTGATGACTTTTTTTTTTTTTTTTTTAATTAACAAAGACCGAATGACACTAGAGGGTTAAATTCAGCAGCCTATAGTTTCCAATGGTATTAATCACATGACAAATCCCTTCTAATAAAACAAACATTTTAGTTTTGGTTTGACCTTCTTACAGATGTACTCAGCATGACTATCAAATTTTAAATTCTTATCTAGAATGATCCCAAGATACTTGACTTCATTCACTGCTTCAATTACTTCATTCTTGATTTGCAGCTCAAATACATCCCTTGCAGGTCTATTTCTTATGGAGAAGCATATGGAAACTTTTTATTTTTTTATTTTTTTTTATTTAACACTAAGAGTTAAATGAGACAACTCAAGCCATTTAGAAATGTTATGTAATGCCTGTGTCAGGTGTGGCGGTGGAAACGTGGACAATGGTGTCGAGACAAGAACACCATCCCTACAGTCAAGCATGGAGGAGGACACATTATGCTTTGGGCCTGTTTTTCTGCTAAGGGTACAGGACTGCTTCACCGCATTGAGCAAATGGACAGGGCCATGTACCATAAAATCTTGGACGAGAACCTCCTTCCCTCAGCCAGAACACTGATGATGGGTCTTCCAGCATGATGACAACGACCTGAAACATACTGCCAAGGCAACAAAGGAATGGTTCAAGAAACAAATTATGGTCATGGAGTGGCCTAGCCAGTCTCCGGACCTTAATCCTATAGAAAATCTGTGGAGGGAGCTGAAACTTCGAGTTGCCAAAAGACAGCCAAGAAACCTTAAAAATTTAGAGAGGATCTGTAAAGAGTGGATCAAAATCCCACAGTTCTTACCAGTTCTTATGTCTGGTCTGGACTCATTTGCACCTATGAAATCCCGGTCTGTGGCTTTTGTGCATTCTGCTCCCTGGTATAATGAGCTGCACTCTATGAAGGCAGCTTGTCGTAAGATGGAGCGAAGGTGGCGTGTTTCTGGCCTGAATGTGCATCACCAAGCTTGGAAAGACCATATACTTGAATATAAGGCAGAGATTGTTTCAGTCAGGTCTCAATATTTTTCTCAGATAATTGACAATAACCAAAATGACCCCAGATGACTCTTTCATACCATTAACAAACTTCTCAAAGGAAACCGCTCCTCTAGTGTTTCTTGATCATTTCAGTTCAAAGATTGCCAATTCTCACAAATGCATTATTAATCCTGCATCGTTTGATTCGGCTTTTAGGATCACACATTTTTATGGCTCCTATTTCTCAATTTTTTTTCTTCACATGATTTTGTTTCACTTGGAAAGGAGGTTTCAAAATTGAAATCTACCACTTCCATAGTTGATCGCATACCTTGTGAATTGTTCAAATCATGTTTTGCCTCTTTATGCCCTGTTGTCCTGCGTATAGTAAATGACTCACTGCGCATGGGTGTTGTGCCTGCTGCACTTAAAATTGCTGCTGTAACACCTATACCAAAAAAGATCAACACAGACTGGGACAACCTCAATAATTTTCGTCCCATCTCAAATCTCCCCTTTCTCGCTAAATTGCTTGAGCGAACTGTGGCTTCTCAATTATACGCTCACCTCTCTGTCAATAATCTTTTTGAGCCCCTCCAATCTGGTTTCCGCAAATTACATGGCACTGAAACAGCATTAGTTAAGGTCACAAATGACTTGTTAATTGCTGCGGACTCTGGCTGTCTTTCAATTCTGATTCTTCTCGATCTCAGCGCAGCTTTTGACACAGTGGATCATTTTCTTTTACTCAATCGTTTGGAAACTGTTTTTGGTGTTACTGACACAGTATTAAATTGGTTCAAGTCTTTCCTCTCAGATCAAAGGCAGTTTGTGTCTCTGGGTGGATGCAGATCCAAAGTTGGGGCAGTGCAATTTGGAGTTCCCCAGGGATCTGTTTTGAGTCCCTTGCTTTTTAGTATGTACATTTTCCCCCTGGGTCAACTTCTCAAATCTTTGGGTCTTAAGTTCCATTTTTATGCAGACGACACCCAAATTTATATTCATTCAAAACCTGGTGATAATATGGCTGTTGGCTTTCTAGAACATTGTATCTCTGAGATAAAAATTTGGATGTCTCATAATTTTCTCTGTCTCAACAGCGACAAGACTGAGGTTATGCTCATCGGTTCACCCCAACAAATTCGTGAAGCTGATGCTGTAACCCTAATGGTGGATGGCTCTGCTTTGGAGTTTCAAACTAAATTAAAAAAATTTGGGGTGATATTTGATGCAAATCTAACATTTGATCCTCATGTCCAAAATATGGTCAAAACTTCATTTTTTCATCTTAGAAATATTGCACGATTGTGCCCCATGTTATCTTTCTCGGTGGCTGATAAACTGATCAATTCATTTGTCTTTTCTCGCATCGACTATTGTAACGCTCTGCTTGCTGGGGTTTCTAAATCTACCATAAACAAATTACAGTATGTCCAAAACTCAGCAGCCAGAATCCTGACAAGGTCCAGGACAAGTGAGCATATCACTCTCATCTTGGAGTCATTGCACTGGCTCCCGGTCAGGTTTCGCATCGATTTTAAAATTCTCATGCTCACCGACAAGGCCTTGAATGGTTTAGTGCCACAATATCTGTCTGAACTTTTAACTGCATACAGATGCAATCTTCCTTCTTCTGATTCTGGCTTTTTAATTGTACCTTCTACGCGTTTACGCTCTATGGGTGACCGGGCTTTTTCTTCTTTTGCTCCCAAACTCTGGAATGCTCTTCCAAATGAGATCAGACATGCTGACTCTTTTAGTGTTTTTAAATCTTGTTTTGCTTTTTATATAATGCATTTTTCTCTTAATTTTGCTCAAATGTATGTTTATTGTATTTATATGTTTCTGTGAAGTGCTTTGAGATGTAACTTTTTAAAAGGTGCTATATAAAATAAAGTTTATTATTAAAATCCCTCCTGAGATGTGTGCAAACCTGGTGACCAACTACAAAAAACCCAAAAAGGGTTTCTCCACCAAGTAAGTCATGTTTTGCTTGGGGATCAAATACTTATTTCACTCAATGAAATGCAAATCAATTTCTAACCTTTTATATAATGTGTTTTTATAGATTTTTTTCTGTATTCTGTCTCTATACGTTAAAATAAACCTACTATAAAAATACAGACCCTTCATTTCTTTGTAAGTGGGCAAACTTACAAAATCAGTAGTTGATCAAATAAATATTTCCCCCACTGCATCCCATCATCATCTACACCAAAACCAAAGATGAAGGGCCGCAAGGTCAGTTGCACATCTGGATAGGTCTCTCAGTATTAGGAATCGGTCCATTATGGGGGTTCACCTTATCACACTTGTGGTGTTCCTGGTCAAAAATGACTGGCTTACAAAAAAAAATACTTCTAAATCTCTCATTATGCTACATTGTCACCAAATATTGGATTCAGTCTTTGTCAACTTGTTTTCTTTCTTTTAGGACTGGTTTTGTATTTTGCATCTGATTAATCGTAGGCCTCATTTAAGTGAAAAAAAAAGCATTATTTATGAATAATTTTTGCAATATTAAAATATGAAGAAAAATTACACTGTTTATCACACTAGTGTGCTTTAAAGTTTTGTTTGTGCCATTTTGTTTAAAATAAAAGCATTTCAAAACAAAGTCATACTTGTGGTGTTCCTGATCAAAAATGACCAGCTTGTTAATCATGTTCACATTCACATAGCCTACATGTGTGCTTGCAAACATAGAGCCCTTGGACTTGTACATGTGTGGATACATGCATACGCATGCGCACACACGTTAATACACACAGACTATTTTGAGTATTACACACAATCTTTTTTTTTTTTCACAGATGAATTTTATCCTACCCTGATCTAATATCCATTCATCCATCTGACATAACCACATTCGAACACACACACACACACACACACACACACACACACACACACACACACACACTTATGTGCGGACTGGCTTTAGTCTGCAGTGACCCTGGTTCAAAAGAATCTTTCTTTTGTGTTATTTTGTCTGGAGGCTGTGATGAAACAAAGATTACAACACTATATGAGAAATGTTCATGTCTAAGCCTTAGTGGTAATAGTCATTCATTTTCAGCACTGAAATATTACAAATGCCACTGTAATATTTCAGTGCTGAAAATGAACGACTATTTTTTTTTTTTTTTTTTGTAATTCTGTAAAACCTGAACCATGGCCAATAAACTGAATAAAAAGGTCTTGTTCATTCAAATGGCTTATAAGCAGAATATGTCAGCTGAACTGTTCCTTCAATCTTTTCTTTCCCCAATGTGCAAAAGTTTGCTGTGAAATGCTTATTCCAAATGCTTAAAAGCAAGTTATTCTAATACAATTAATGTGTCAAGAGGCCAACTAAAACAAACACTGACCACCATGATGGTGGAATCATTTTTGAGCATTAAAACATCAACATCTAAACCTCTGTTAATTTTCAAAAAGAGCTTCTGTAGATGTGTGACAGAAATAAAGTCAATCTGGTTAGTAATAAGTGAAGCTGGTAATGCTGTTTGTGGAGTTGTTTAATCCTCCTCTGCTGAGATCTTGAGAGAATTTCCCCCAGTTTCTAGTCTAGCTAGTCCTAGACTAAAATGCATGTTTGAGCTGTTTTAACTGAAAGCAACTTGTACTGACACGTCTTAAAATTCTTGCTGATTCTTGATGTCTGTGTGAGTCTAAAAGACACAGCTGAACACTTTCTATATAATGAGTAAAAAAAAATCTGAATATGTGATTTTTATCTAATGCACAACTAACAGCTACTGTAATAGACTCTGGATTAGATCAGAAAATCAAGCCATATATAATGACTGAATCATCATCAATAAGTAACCAATTTCATCTGACCAGAGCTTCTCTTGCAATTTTTCCAATAACAAATGTGCTTCAGGAGCCTGTTACAGTAAAATGATAAAAACTAATAATATGAAGTCAAGGGTCAAGAGCCCAACTAAAGCAAACACTGATTGCAATAATGGCGATGTCAAACTTTATTATTTTCAATAAAACATCAACATCTAAACCTCAATTAATTCTCATTAAGAAGTTTTGAAAGAAAGAAATGGGACTGTAATAAGTGAAGATGCTGAAATCTTAAGACAGTGTTTAATGTGCTGTTGTTGCCAGTCATTTGAAATTAATTTTTAGAGATTTTACTTTCATTTTAAGGTTTTTGTTTGGCACCTTGTGCCGCCAGTCAGTTGTCCTTTTTTTTTTTTTTTTTTTACACTGAAAGTGTTTGATCATAATAATTGTCATAATAATTCAGGAAATACCTGTACAATAACAGTGTTTTTCAGCTTATTTAAAACAGAGGTTTTTTTGTTTTTCAGAGTTTCCATTGACTAATATTGGTAGACACAGGGGTTTTCAAATTGTGGGTCGCGACCCATTTGTGGGTCACAGAGTGGGAAAAGGTTTGTCACATGAAGTAAATTCACTGCAGCTAAACTTATGTTTCAGTGAATGACCCAGCCAGCATAGCCATGTGGGTCAAGAAGGGTGTCACCTGGGCTGCCTAACTGGGTCCCAGCCAGTTTTGCCCTCAGTTTCCATGTAGGCCCCACATAGGTTAGCCCAGATGAAATGAACACTGCACAGTGTGCACACTACACACTGTTAAATGTACCATGATGATTTAGTGATTGAGTGTTTTTCCTCTCTGAGGATCTTACTGGTCAATAGTCAGTAATTGTTAGATCTGGATCGAGCTGCTTTCATCTTTTACACTCATCATGTATTTAATCCATAGCACATGAGTAAAAGTGCTGTTGATCTGAATATCAGTACAGCTGTGACTGGGCTGCATCTGATCACATGACTATTAGCTGATCACATGACTGATATCCAGCACTACAGCAACACTATTAAGACTCTGTGGCTGCGTCTCAATGTGCATTCTGTCCACCCTAAATAGTTTGTGACATTAGTAATATTCAATACTATTTAGGGTGGATAGGGTGGATAGTATGCACATTGGCATGCAGGGTCTGTGACTGATGTTGAGGTTTATCTGCTTACCCGCAGCTCATCCAAGATGTAGGTGACTTTGTTTCTTCAGTAGAACACAAATGATGAGTTTTAACTCCAACCATTGCGGTCTGTCAGTCGTAAAATGCATGTCAATGGGAACTCTATCTATAAGAGATAAACCCTGTGGCTTGTGAAGACACATTAATGTCCTAAGACACGAAACAATTGGTTTGTGCGAGAAACCGAACAGTTTGTCTGTGCATGTTTTTTTGACTATATTATTTCATAAACCTTCAAATTTACTTAAAGTCTGTGGTGGTGTCCTTGTAATTATCTCTAAAATATACCTTTATGACTTGAAATTCAAGAAGGGCATTGCTGACCCAATGGCGATATCTTGTGGCCTGAATATGTCACTAGTTTACATTGTGTTTTCTCATGTCATTTCTGTCAAGCTTCAAAGCATCCAGATCTCTGGCATTACAATCTACACCTGCGCCTATAGCTTTACAATCAGCATCTGGATATTTAGCTAAAAGATTTCTGTCTTATGGACTTGGTTCAGTTAAGTCTATTTCATCACTATTAAATGGAAGATTTGAAATGGGTCTGTGATTTGCCAATACATTTGGATCTAATTGTGGTTTCTTAATGAGAGGCTCAATAACTGCCAGCTTGAACAGTCTTAGGACATGATGACCTATAGCGAGAAGAGGCTCTTTCAGTAGTTTAGTGTGTATTGGATAAACATTTTGTTGGTTTCGACTCAATGATAAGTTTATTTAGCTCTTCCTGTCTTATAGTTGTAAAGCCCTGCAAATGTGTTTGAGGGGCAATATCTTGGGCTGAATCGCTGTCAAATGTTGTAAATTTACAATAAGGCCCACTGTTGTAATATTATAATATCAATTTTAGCTCTTCTAAAATAAATCTGCAGATGTTTTTTCTCTCAAAGAACACATTTACACAACTTATAGGTTCTATTGTTCAGCCTCATAATGCTATTGGATGGAATATATTGTGAACTCAATGTCATGAACTCAACCGGTGAACCTGCCTTGAAGCACACCATCATGTTTTACTGGACTGGATAAATCAAGATTCAAGTAAGTAAAATGGCCAATTATAATTTTATATATATATATTACTATGATTACTTTAATCATCAATTTTGAACTTGTAATGATGTTGTGTTCAACACTGGTTGAAATGGGTAGCAACATTTTTACATGGATGAATTTTACTCATGTGAAAGAAATACTAATAGAAACAATGTTTTTGATTAAGTTTTAAATGTCTCCTTTCTTTCAATTTTGAGTAGTTTTAATCTAAATTTAATTATTTCAAGTTGAATTAAGGAATAAATTATTTCTTGGAGAAATTGAAAGTATTTGTGCAGCAATATTTGAAACTATCTGTACATTATCAGTTATAAAATATACTTTACTGCTGCTGTTTTCTTTTCTGGGCTTTACTTGATTGTCCAAATATCTGCTTGCTGCATGAGGGACAGGTGATAAAGTTCGGGAATGTGGGGGGTATCAGTGCTATTAGCATGATCAGTAGAGGACAAAAAGCTAGCCAGACTGTACTGTGTGAATTCTGTGGAATGTGTAAGTATGACTGGGATATGGAAATTAACCTTTTTTTTTTTTTTCCTCTCATTTCAGGATGCCACCAGCCACCAGTGTTATCTACAAAGTGTATGATGTCATTGATACTGTCCAAAATGGAAAGAAACACCCAGAAAACACCCACCTGATGAGTATGTGAACATTATGCCAACAAAATCAAGTCATTCCAGAACAGATCATGCCCCATTACAAGTATCGCTGGCTGATAAAGGATTTTAGTCCCAACACTTTCAGGTCAGGATATCACCAATGATGCCGCCGTCTCCTTGGAGCATTTCCAAAAGTTTGTGTCAGAAGATATGAACAAAATAGAGGACGCTGCGGACTCTGTGGTAAAGGATACACCAAAATACTTTGCAGCAAGTGCAATGTCCACCTCTGCTTCCCGGAGGACAAGAACTGCCTGGATCTAAACTTTGTAGTTATTAAGTACATTGCATTATTGGTAGTAATAATAGTAGAGGTGATAATAGAGCAAAGACTTTAAGGGTGCGTTCACACTTGTAGTTCGGTTCGTTTGGTTCATTTGGTCCGGACCAAAGAAGAAAAAAAAACATTTAGTCCTGGTCCGGTTAGCGTTCAGATTGGCAATTTTATCACCGAACCTAAAGGCACAGGGATACATTCACAACGTGATTGGTCAGATTTTATGACGTATTGCCTATTTTGAGACGGAACTTACCGAACATCCAAAACAATGCTGTTTGCTGAGGTAAATGTGCTCGTTGTGTGTGCGTAGCGGGGCGTAGCCTGCATGTGATGGTATTTTGGCCAGCTGGGAATTCGTGAAGAGCTTATAAAATGTGTAAAGTAGTCAAAACACCGGCGGGAATCCATCCGTCACACACACAAATGATCTGCTGCATGGAGACGCGCGTCTGATGCCTGTGATGGGCAAACTCACGACTATGACAAGAAAAACCGACATGCGTGAGGATTCTGTCCTTTTTAAAGTCTCGTCTTCCTGTTTTTGGTTCGGTTACATGTCTTTGGTCCGCGTTGCGTTCATATATCATTCGAACCGCACCAGAGTTCGTTTGGAAGCGGACCGAGACCCATCTTTTCAGCGGTCTCGGACCGCTTGTTTGGTGCGCACCAGGGTTCGGATGGCAGCGTTCACATATGTTCAAATGAACCGCACTAACCGAGCAACCGCACCAGGGTTCGTTTTAATCGAACCAAACATGACAAGTGTGAACGCACCCTTACAGAGAGAGTGCAAATGTATTTTTGATCTCAAATGCTTATATCCTCTAGGTATGAATTAAGAACTGATTCTTAACTGTTTTTTGTAAATTTTGACTTGTACTGCTGTTTCAAGATCATGTCTTTATAGTATTTTAATATTTCAATTTTCAATCATGTTTGACATGTATTTATGGTTACATTGTTTGAACCACTGGTTTCAAGATCATGTTTTGATAGTGTAGGTCAATTTCCAATCATGTGATATTTGTATTTAATTAGCATTTCTACCAGAAAGACTCGGGAGGCAAGATAACGTAACACTGGTATTTATTACCAAACAGCAAGCAGAATATATAAAGGTTAAGGTTCTTTGGCGTAGGCCCCGTCCGTAGCTCACGTCCTGAGGGTTGCAGACTTTGCGCTTTGCGTTTCCTGCCTGAAGCTGAAGGCAGGGGTGTAGCCAACCCCCGGGGAGTATGGACAGGGACCATCCTGGTGGTGGTGGGGAGGATGGAGGTGAAAGTTTGCGTCAGCATCTGCGAACTCAGACAAGTGTAAGTACCAATCTTTTATACTCCAAGTGTTAGATAATGATTGGTTAGATCTGAATTAATAAGTGACGCAACATTTGAGTCTTCCCAGCAGAACTTGCGCTAGAGCTTCATTTTGAGAGAATCAAGAATGACAATGTATATTTGGGATACTATTGAATTTGAAAATATGAAAATCATGTTGTGTTTAATATACCTTTTTGAAATTTTAAAGTTTTGTATAACTTAGAATATGAATGTATTTATTTATATCTTTGGTGTCAATATTCGAGGTCTGGTTTACTATAATGATTACGGTAATAAGCCTATTAAATGCATTAGAGGACTCTTTCAACAACATGTAAACGGTGACTTTTTTCTATATTTGGGTCTTTGAGGGTTAAACTTTTTACAGAAAAAAATAGTGACCCACAAAACAGATGATACAGAAACTCTTAAAATCCCAAAAGAACATTAAACACTAACAGATCTCACAAGATTTCAGCAAACTGCAAGTAAAACTCTGATCAGATATTTTTGGTCACTTTTTAGTGATGTTATAGTTGTCATGTAGTGGCCTGATTCATTGATACCAGAGTCTAATTTCCGATTAAATCGTTTAATATTAGTTGTTAATTTTTCCTGCAAATACTACTGCAGAATTTCCTGCAGTGCTGTGATACTCTGAAAGATTTTATGGAGTCATTATGGAGAAAATATTTAGCCAGAATCATAGACTCACAAGGAAATCAAGAAGCAATGTATGAATCTTAACCCTTTCACGTGTGAAATATTCTATCTGAACCCCCAGAGTGAGTTTTTTTAAGGCAACCGTTATTATTTTTCCAGACATCTTTTGTATGAAAGAAATAATGTCAAACTGGATTGTAATAAGTAAAGATGCTGAGATCTTGAAAGATCTGTTACTGTTTTATGTTGTGCTGCTGCCAGTTGTTTGAATTAATTCAGGAAATACCTGTAAAATAACAGTGTTTTCTGTAAAACATTTTTTGTAATTTATTTAAATTAGGATAATTTATTTTAATTTAAAGTTTTTTTGTTGTTGTTTGACAGCCGCTGCTGCCAGTCATTTGAGGAAGGAGATACATATCCCTGAATAAAAGCATGAATTTGGATCTGTTCCTGCAATAACTTGAGAGAGATAGGTCAGAGAATTAAAGATTGAGTTCAACAGGAAGAAGTTCAATCAACCACATCACAGGTGTCTCCACATGCACAAACAACAGCTTCTTATTTGCTGTTTTTTAAGGTAATCTGAACTGCATTAGACTTGTTGTAAAATTTCATATACAACTTTTAAATCTCACTCTACAACAGTTCCTTACAAAGCATCACATCCCAAGGATCTGGATTGCAGCACAGGAATAAAACACAGTGTATTTTATGAGAGCATATTAATAAAATTATGCCCCTTGATGAACCAAATTAAAGAATTATTGATTATGGTTAAATTATCACAGAAAATTTAATCAATTCAATATTTTAAACTGTAGTGTTGTTTAAAATTAATCTTTAAAATGCCAAGTCATGACAGATAAAACATTATCATTTCAAATTAAGTAAATTAAAGTGCATTTAATTGGCCCAAGATCACAATCCTGATTTGGAGTAGATGATCACGGGATTGATCTGGGCCACACTCCTCCAACCAACAATTGCCAAGATCGCTTGTTATGTGGGATGTAGATTATTAGCCTAATAGTCTAATGTGACACATTCATGTACCATGTTATTTACATGATACTTCAAGGTGGTTCACAGAATACCATGGTAGGCTACATTTAAAGAAAATGGGTTAACACTTTACTGAAAGCTTTTATGTATACTGCATTATAAAGTTATTTATTATGTACGTCATCATAATGCGTTATATTGTTTCAAAGATAAGTGCAACCAAAGTTAAAATACATTATAATATTCAAAGATTTTTTTTTGTTATATCTGAAATTGGTTGTTTGTCATGTTTTAATGCAATATAATTTCTATAGATTTATTATAATGTATTATAACTGGTTACAATTATTAATACAATGCATTATAATGTGCATTACAAAGCACAATTAATGCATTAAAAATACTTTTATAATGCATAATACATAAAGGGTTTAAGTAAAGTGCTCCCAAAAATGGTGATTATTATGTTCAGGGGAGCAACTGTACAATTGCTGAGGGGTATCTTCATCTTCATCAAAAAAAAAGTATAGATAAAACTCAATGTGCAGAAGATATAAACACTCCAACAATTATAGTCTTTAATGTCAGTTTTGAATGTCTCATTAAATATCAACACATCTTCAAAAGAGGACGAGTTAAATGGTAGCGGAAGTCACCATAAAATGTACAAGTGAAGTTTCTGACCACAGTTTCCTAAATGTTTCAGATTAGCATTTGCAACCCTGCAGCTTCTCAAATGCCTCTTTTTCCTACACAAAACTGTGAGAATAAAGAGCAAGACTGAATTATGAATAGGTTATAATGAACGTCATTCAACTTTCCAGAATGACTTGTAAAAGACTTACTGTGCAATGATTATGCCTAAAACTTGGTTATGGTGCAAGTCATGGTTGTGAACATGAAACACATAAGATGTTTCTGAACATAATTACAATAAGATGATATTAAATATTGTATTCTACAACAATAAAATAATTTGTTCAACATCTTTTTTTTTTTTTTTTTTAAATAAATAATCTGCGAAACCTATGAACACACATTCCCACAAAAACTAAATAGATCTAAATTTAACTGACATCCCAGTTTTGTTTTAATAGCTGGAGGAGGAGCTGAATCTGAAGGTGACACCCTAAACTTTACTATGTTTTAAAGTTGACTGGACAGCAGACCTGAGAAATTCTGATTGTTGAACAGTGACAACAGAGAATCCAGTGATATTTTTTTAAGAGTATGAAAATTCAGCAGATTTCATTGGACTTTCTACTGATGTTTGCATGATTTTCTGTTTCTGGAGTATAGACAAGGTAAGGACACTGTTCAGTTCTGTTGACATTTTAAAAAAATATGGTAACCTTAATCCACATGTAATTTATTAAAAATGGGTTAACAGTTTCTCATGGAATATTGTTTAAGATTTTTAAAATATATATCTGAGAGCAACATTGTGTCGGCCCACATCTGGTCTGCATGTAATCCACATGTACCAGATGTTCGCCGGATCGGGGCCACACTATGTTGCTGTCTGGGATACTACACAGTAAATTCCCTGGTGGTCTAAATTAAGTGTATTTTACTTAAGTAAAATTATCTGTCAGTGTGGTAATAAAAACAATCTTAATGTAAACGGAAAACAAGATTATTTTGAGTGTCTATTACTAAATGCAAATTTATAGTAGCTCCGCCCACCAATGTCACACAAGGTTAAAAACAACACATATGATTAATGACTTCAGTGGAGTAAGCAGTAGCATGTTGGGTGTGGAAAACTAACTTGTGCCGCGATTGACTGGGTTTGAATTCGCCTTTTGCCGAGCTCACTCTTCTCCCTCTTCCCATCACATATCACATCAGAAAGGCATTTATTTTTCAGGAAGTAAAATGCCTAACGAGGGTTTAATAATAATAAAAGTATTTATAATTTTATAAATATAATCATTTACACTCTTATTATTGCATCCTGTTAATATACAACAATACAGAGGTACGAATAGTGTGTATCTACCAGTATAAAGTATAAATAGCATCTAATTACTGTTTACACTTATTGCAAAGAACTGCTACTTTTACATAATGAATAGAACATAATTTGCAAAATAAATTAATCCACTTAAAGGATTAGTCCACTTTTAAATAAACTTTTCCTGATAATTTACTCACCCCCATGCCATCCAAGATGTTCATGTCTTTCTTTCTTCAGTCGAAAAGAAATTAAAGTTTTGATGAAAACATTCCAGGATTTTTTTCCATATAGTAGACTTCAATGGGCACCAAACAGTTGAAGGTCAAAATTAGTTTCACTGCAGCCTCAAATTGTTCTACACAATCCCAGATGAGAAATAAGGGTCTTATCTAGTGAAACCATCGCTCATTTTCTGAAAAAAATTGAAAATTATATACGTTTTAATCATAAATGCTCATCTTGAACTAGCTCTCTTCTTCTTCTCTATTAGAAATCCGGCAGTGTAGACACTGCTAAGTGTATTACTGCCCTCCACAGGCCAAAGTTTGAACTAATTGTTATATACTATTCAACTAACATATTGCATATAAAAATTAGTTCAAACTTTGGCCTGTGGAGGGCACTAATATACTTAGCAGTGTCTACACTGCCGGATTTCTAATAGAGAAGAAGAAGAGAGCTAGTTCAAGATGAGCATTTATGGTTAAAACGTATATAATTTTAAATTTTTTTCAGAAAATGAGCAATGGTTTCACTAGATAAGACCCTTATTTCTCATCTGGGATTGTGTAGAACAATTTGAAGCTGCAGTGAAACTAATTTTGACCTTCAACTGTTTGGTGCCCATTGAAGTCCACTATATGGAGAAAAATCCTGGAATGTTTTCATCAAAACCTTTAATTTCTTTTCGACTGAAGAAAGAAGGACAAGGACATCTTGGATGACATGGGGGTGAGTAAATTATCAGGAAAAGTTTATTTAAAAGTGGACTAATCCTTTAAATTATTATTCATTATTATTTTTTGCATGTGGGATACCATGAAAATGAATAGTACTTAACATGAATAGCACTTAACGTTCTGCCAGTTTTTGTTGGGTGCTGTTGCCATGGTGAATCATAATATCGGAGCTCCATTGATCATAGCTTTTCATAGTCGTGGTGCACAAGCTTAACACAGAGTCATCAGAGTTGATTGACCTAACTCAATTCAGCTGTTCTGAAACTGAAAGGTCAGAGTTTCCCATCTCAGTGTAAGTCAACTCAGAGTTCAAGTTTTAACTCAGAGTTGGTTGAACCTCCTTATTGAAATAGGCCTCTGATGATAACGATCACAATCGCTGAAGAAAAGAGAAAAAACAATAACTACATCTGACATCTAACCACAGCCATAGATGAAACCAACTGAAAAGAAAAAGCAGACTGACTTTATTTCTGTCATTTGTCTACAGTTCTTTTTGAGAATTAACAGGTTTAGATGTTGATGTTTTATTGAAACTGACCATTATGGTGATCAGTGTTTCATTTAGTTGGGCACTGTAATTTGGTTTTTATGTTAAGTTTGTGGTCTTTGTAACACGCACATCATTTGTTATAAAAGAGACCACAAACAAGAGCGATGATATGGTTTACACCATCAAGAAGAAAACCAATTGTCTAGTCTCATCCCTGACCAAGAGTGGTTGTTCATTATTGTTATTATAACCAACAGTACCTTTATGCCACAGATAAGATGTTTTGAGATTTCATTTTTAAACATATTGTGGGGGGAAAATAGACACACCCACTACACTCAGAGTGAAAGACATGCCGGCACCATCATGGAAGTTTCCATCAAACAATTTTTTTTTATTATTTAAAATTAAAAAAACTATCAAATTGACTGACCCAGCACTGATTAAAAAAAAAAAAAAAAAAAAAAAAAAAAAAAAAAAAAAAAGGCAAATTGTTTAGTGTATAAAACCCAGCATATGTTCTGTCCAATATTTACATCAGAGCTGGGTTGTCAAATAAACAAAATTGTGTTGTTTTTAACCCAGCATTTTTTAGAGTGTAGAGAGAAGAGCGGCACTATGGATATCATTTCTTTTCAACAGGTCAGGTCTGCCCCAAAAATGTTTCCAATTGAAAAGTCTATGAACCCTATATTATTTTGTGGACACCATTTAGACATACAGCCATTGAGTGATGACAGTCTGCTAAGTATTTCATCACTCCAACGAACAGGAAGAGGGCCAGAGCAAATTACAGGGTCTGACATCGTACTTGCGAGTTCCCACGTCATTAATGTTAATTTTAGTGATCTCTGACTGGTGAAGTTGGACATCATTGGTGCCGACATGAATAATAATCTTAAAGTAAAAGGTTAGAGGTTAAAGTCAAAGGTCAACATATCAGTAAATGTCACGCTAATATGATTATTATTCAAAAAGTTCTGCCACTTCTATAATTTTAAAACTGTTTTATGTTGGAAACAGTTTAATTGTGCAACATATTAGAGTAATAGATTTAGTCTTTATGAAATGCTGTTGTACTTATGGTTTTCTTTCAGCATCTGTTCTTCTATATCTACTATTTCATTTGGGAATTTGGCTAAATCAAGATGCTGCTGATTACTGAAGCTCTTCTTCTCATTTTTGCTGCTTTAGGACAGGTAAGCTTGTGCTCTAGTATAATTAGTACAGACATGACTACTGATTATGTGATCATTATGATTTCTGTTGCTGTAGGATCACAGAGGATCTGCAGGACAGATATTTCCATTGGATATGGCACCAAATTCTGTTGATGATCAGTATAAGGGTTGTATAGAGAACATGAAACACCTGGTGGAGACAAAACTTCTAGAGAAAGAAAAATCTCAGTCTGAACATGAATTTGCAAAACTTTGGGAAGAGGGTGTCCATGAAGCCAAAACACCAGAAGATAACTTGTCAAAAAATCATTCAGTTGCTGTTTATGTTTACACACATTCAAGTCCACTGTATGAATTTTTCAATAATGATGTTCGTAGTCAGAAACAAAAATACAAAGACAAGACATTTAAATGGTATTCACTTCACTTTCTGTTAACAGATGCAATACAGATTCTGAAGAAAACACAAAATAGATGCTATTTCACGTATCGTGGCACTACAGAGGAATTTGATAAGAATGTTCTGAACAAAGATGTCCGTTTTGGATCATTTACATCCTCCTCTTTATATCAAAGTGTAGCACAACGTTTTGGAACTAAATCTTGTTTTAAAATCTACACTTGTGAAGGTGCTGATGTGTCACATTACTCTATATTTCCTTCTGAGAAAGAGGTGCTGATTCCTCCATATGAGAAGTTCAAAGTCGTTGCTGTCAACACGAGAAAAGGTCAGAAGGATCTCTGGTGTGACACTGTGTTCATATTGCACAGCTCTTGAACAAGAAGTGACCTGAACTGTGCAGTGGCATCCATGGATATCAGTACCAATACACCTTTAATTAATTTTATTATTGGGTTTTCTGTTATTATAACTATTATTATTATTTGTTATGTAATGTATATTTTAATTAAGAAGTGCTATGGTTTGGACACTGTTGTACCTTACCAGGCTTTTAATTATTAACTATAATCTGCAGTACTGTAAAGGTACAACACAGATAGACTGCCCTAAATTGTCAGACTGGCATTTAAATTTATAAACTAATATTTATAATATGCTAATAATGAGACCATATTATTACAGTGAACTTATTTCATTTGATTCCACTAAAAATATTTTAAATAAAGAGATTTTCACTGCATCAGCAACTGCAGTCACCACCTGTTAAATAAAGCAACATGCAGCATATCATCAATGTTTTGGGTCTTCTCTTCTCCTGAACTGAAGCACAAGGGTGACCCAAAAAATTTAATTTTACATTAAACTACCAGCAAATGTGTCCAGTATATCGTTGCTTTTTTTTTCACTCACAGTTTATTACTATTAAAATACATTTTGTGAGTGTTTTTTTTTAATTTATTATTTTTTTTATCTTGCACCTTTAACCCTTTCAACCCCACAGGTAAGTCATGTAATGTCCACACTACAAAGAGTAAAAGTAACATTGACATGCTGCAGTAAGATAATTAAGTGAATATGTAAGTGATGATTGAGCATTAATGATGAACACTTGCTGTTAACAAGCAGAATCTATATAACTTTTGTGGAGCCGTTTCTTTACGTAAATCCAACATTGTATTTTTTTTTGAGTGCAACATAATATTATGGGAGAAAAGGCTTTAAAGTATAACAACTCAAGTATTCTGAAAATACTGTCATGTCAATAAAAAAGTAATAATGTACAACTGTCCTTACTTTCCAAGTGGGTTTGAATTTTGTGAATGATAAATTAAAAATATCATCTTTTGTGGATCTGTTTGTCCTGTACACAAATTGTAGTAGGTCAAATGACTCTGGTTTGGTGCTCAGGATGTTTCTTAATAAAGTGAAAATAGTAGTGGACTTGAAGCAGAAAGCAGTTCTTACCAGAAAGAGACTGACTTTCTCATTTCTGTCTGCCATTCATAAAGTAAAGTTTAGATTGCTGGAACTCAAAAAGTAAAAATGGATTCACTAAATGTATCTGTAGAAGAACTTTGTTTTTTCATCAGAGGAGATCTGCAGTTTACACAGTGAGAAACTCAAAGGCTGAATCCCAAATGGTACCCTACCCTCATTTTCTCCTTTAATGTTTTCTTTGTGTTGAAGTTACTCTTATAAGTACTTCAGTCCTGTATTGAGCTCCTCCTAGTATTTAATATATATATATATATATATATATACCAGCAGTCCCCACAATGTAAATGGATTAATAAATATACTAAATGATGTTTTTGTGAGAAAGTAAAAGTGTGCACAGTTTCCTGTAATGGGTAGGTGTGGCGAGGGGGGCGTGGTTCAGCGAAGTCTGCAGCGGGAGAGAGAGGCAGGAGACGAGCGGTTGAGTGAGTGGGTTAAATGCAAATGACGAACACCTGTTTCTTGTTTCAGTAATTGGCGTGGAGAGAGTATATAACGCCAGGAGAAACAGGAGTGGCTGAGAGAGAGAAGGACTACTGACTGCTTACCCCCTGGATGCTGGAATTGTTGAATGGCAGGTGGGCGGGCACAGCGCGATGTTCCGTGGCTTCCGGTCGAACCTCCCGGTCAATCCAGCTCCGGAACCTCTCGCGGTCCTCCTGCTGGGCTTGGACGATGACTTGAAAAGATCTTTCCTGATCTCTCCGCAAGTCCAGCAGGGCCTGATGTTGTTCCTGTTGTAGGCCCGCGAGGCTGCTGATAATCTCCGCAAATGGCATTCCGGAGGACGATTGCATGGCGGCGGCTTTCCTCTCCCTTCCCGGGTTTCGGCACCAGTGTAACAAAGTTCAATGTCAGGAAGGAAGAGGACAGGGTCAGCTTGACTACTGACTGCTTTATTTGGTTTTCAAAAATAACAAAACAGGTGTGCAGACAGGCACAAAACGGTCCAATATAACATAAGCAACTCCAGCCAACAATTCCAGCATCCAGGGGGTAAGCAGTCAGTAGTCCTTCTCTCTCTCAGCCACTCCTGTTTCTCCTGGCGTTATATACTCTCTCCACGCCAATTACTGAAACAAGAAACAGGTGTTCGTCATTTGCATTTAACCCACTCACTCAACCGCTCGTCTCCTGCCTCTCTCTCCCGCTGCAGACTTCGCTGAACCACGCCCCCCTCGCCACAGTAGGTTTAGGGGCAGGGGCAGTGTAGGGGGATAGAATGTACAGTTTGTACAGTATAAAATGCATTACGCCTATGGAAAGTCCCCACAATTCACAAAAACCTAACATATAAAACTGTCTTTTTGATCAAATTAACGCAACCTTTGCTGAATAAAAGCGTTTCCAGGTGTGGCCTAGTCTATTTTCACGTTATTCCAACATTATAAGCTGCAGAGAAAATGTAAATATTTTAAGTTTAGGCACAAGTTCACGCGGCGCTGAAACAATGAAATAATCAGAGATATTCTGAGATACAAGGAGCGTGAGCAGTTGCACGAGCAGTCTGAGAAACTCATGAAATAATTCATGTATGCTCCGACCACTGAAACAAATACACTGAAAATCTCGTAAAAGTGGTTTCAAACTGCGTTGGGGCAGTCTTTTTTACTAAGGTTTTTTGGATACAATGGAGTTTTAAGGAGAAAACTGAATTTGCACATGGTTACTAAAAACATTACAAACTTGGTTTTCACCACAGAGGTCTTAACACTCTTAAGTGTCGGGGAATGAATCTCATTCATTTTGATTGGCCACCACCTGGAATTAATTTTGTCCGCCCTCATTGCCTGAGGATAAAGTGCTAAATCAACCTGTTCCGATGATTAAGATCTTTTTTATATATCGCTGCCAGTGGGGCAGGTGATTGAGAGAAACTGTAGAGCAGTAAACGGTAGTATCTGTGGGGTTTCTGAAATAGACAATTGATTCGCGTTTAGTGTTGGATGATCGCTATTCATGGCTGTGGGGGAGATTTGTGTTTGGAAAGGGCTCATTTTAGCTCTTTTTCTCTTTGCTGTTGACGGACAGCCATCAGGACCGTAAGTACCATTAACGTTAAATAGGATTTGAAGTGAACAGAAGCTCATGGGTCCGTGTATCTTTTGGTCATTCGGTTTTTTTTTTTTTTTTAATTTAATAATGAAATCGGAAAATGAAAAACGGCACCTTTTTTTCGTTTTTCATTTTTTTTTTCCAAACAAAACGAAAAACAAGAATTAATTCGTTCAGGGGTAGAAAATGAATAAACAACTTGAATAATAAGAAAAAATGAGTGGAGTAGCCACTGATCTATAAAAGAGAATAGTCTATCATTATTGATCGGTGGTAGTAGCCCAAAGGATGTCACGCTTGATAACAGATGTAGAGGCATTTACAATGACAGCTTAAAAACAGACTTAATTAAATTTACTGTAGGTTTTTTAACCATTGTTTTTATCTGTGCATACATATTTCTGTGAAATACGCGGGTTCGTGTACGTTTTGATGGTTTGTTTTCCAATTTGAAATGAAATATGCAGAAACGAGAAAACGGTCGTTTCCGTTTTTTCGTTTGTTAAAAAAACGGGAAAACGAGATTTTGACTCGATTTTCGTTTTTTTTCGGGTCACGGATAGAAAACGGAAATACGACTTCAAAAGTCGTTTTCCACATGTGGGCGGTCATTACACGCCCCTTTCAGCCGATTGGTCAATCAAATCTGAGCCAGTGACGTCATCTTCAGTTCGTTCAACAAAATAATAGTCCTCTGCTGCTATATCAGTAGATGTCATAAATCGGCTTTCTTCTGTGCAACCTAACGCGTATTTCACAGAAATATGTTTGCACAGATAAAAAAAAAGTTTAAAAACAGTAAATTTAATTAAGTCTGTTTTTAAGCTGTCATTGTGTTTTTAAAATGTAAAATGTAAATGCCTCCACATCTGTTACCAAGCGCATGCGCTTTTTAGTTTTCCTTAGCTTATAAATGGCCATACAGATTTGATCTCTTAAATTAAACACTTTTATGAACACCGTGAACATTATTATGTCACAGTTTACTTACTATCCTCACTTTTTCTGTCTTTCCTTCGCTTTTGAATGAATTAGCTATAAATGGCCCTGAACATTTTTACTTTCAATTTCGATTTAACGGCTATTGGCGATTCTGCGTCAATTGCTTTAGTGGACAACAGCAAAACAAAAACTCCCGTATATTAAACATAGAACGTTTATTATCTTTGTAATTATTTTATTATCTTTTATCATCTTTGTAATTATTTTGTTTTGCAAATATTCGTGGCTTAAACAGCGGGAAATTTTACTGTATGCAGTTCTGTGGATGTTTTGAAAAACTTAAACTAAACGAAAATTATTGTTGCCTTGTCAATATAATTTCTGTTTTTCCCCCCTGACTTTCAACTGACGTTATCATCGTTTCATTAACCGACAAGACTATATTAAATTAGAATTAAACGAAATTTGATAAATGTCTGTGAATCATTAAACAAATCCCAGGGGTTTAGTTTTAGTCTACATGAACAAATAGCAGAATAAACAACAGAACATGAGGATTCATCATCATCACGCACCTGCCGCGCTTCTGTGAACGGATTCAATTATATAAAAGGAATAAATAGCCTATGTCTATGCGCGAAATTTATTTCACTTAAGTAATTAACATATCCCCAAAATGAAAGGGGAAAAAATGCGACAATATGAGTGTGGGTTCATTTTTGAGAAGTTCACAGAAAGGAAACCGAGACGGCAGAAAATTTCTTTGTTTATTTTACAAGCAATGTTTTGTTTTTATTGTGAGTGTACAAAAATAATAGGCCTATTTAACCCTCCACATATTCGAATGGTGTTACATATATTTGATCATAAATGTCTGAGTATTTTAAGAAAATTATAAGAATTTATAAGAAAATTCAAGTAAATTAATTCGTTTTGGCTTAACATTTATATATTATTTTTGTCATAGGCTAACTAAAATAGCTATGTAGCTGTAATTTTGATCTTTAATGTTTGATCTTTACATATTCCCTCAATCTTTTAACCAAAGGGTTATTAACATTAGCCTATATTCAGCAGGCAATGTTAGGCTATATAAAATAAATAAATAAAGAGAGATGAGCTATTGTTCGTTTTTCAAAATTGCTTATACTACTTATTTATTGTGATTTAATATATTTATTCAAAATAGAATAAAATAAAAACTGTAGTTTTTTTTTTTTTTTTTTTTTTTTTTTTTTTTTTTTTTTTTTTTAATCTGTGCTTTTCATCCGCTCCTCTGTGTGGGTAGTGCAGTTTCACCATGCATATTAAACTACAAACAGCATTACAACAGTCTGTGTGCTGATTAACATTTCTGAAATATTTCTGTGAAATAGGCGTTAGGTTGCACAGAAAGCCGATTTATGACATCTACTGATATAGCGGCAGAGGACTGTTATTTTGTTGAACGAACTGAAGATGACGTCACTGGCTCAGATTTGATTGACCAATCGGCTGAAAGGGGCGTGTAATGACCGCCCACATGTGGAAAACCAGTTTTGAAGTCGTGTTTCCATTTCTATCTGTGACCCGAAAAAACGAAAATCGAGTCAAAATCGTGTTTTTTCTTTTTTTTTTTTTTTTTTTTTAAACAAACGAAAAAACGGGAAACGACCGTTTTCTCGTTTATGCGTAGTTTTCCAATTTGAAATGAAATATCAAAACGTACACGGACCCTCATGCTTTCTACTCATAGGCTGATGAAATTGGTCCGGTTTAATCTTTACATAACTGCCCCCCAAAAACAACGCATTTATAGAATTCACTTTTTTTTGTACTTGAATGTTTAAACCTCTAAATGAATAAACTTGGTGTGTGTGTGTAATGTATATAAATATAATGAGCCAATGTAATCCTCTGCAGGTATCTGAAAATTCAGGTAATTTGTTTTCCAGTAGATGGCAGCAGTTTACCACTAAACCAGGGGTTCCCAACCATTTCTTCTTAAACATTATTTTAGGTCTTGGAGTCTGTATTAATGAGCTGATGAACTGAATCAGTGTGGTTTGGAGCCCCTGCACTAAACCATGTGCAAGTTCATGTTACTATGAATCTGTGCAGGGTATATTAAACATTTTGTTGGCAAAGTGCACAATTATGTAATTTCAAAATTTAGTGACTCTTGCATGTTAAGCAGACATTGGTTTCTTTAATCGTATTTCTTCAGGTTCTTCATGGTGACGTTCCCTGCAGTGATTGAGTCTGGATCTGAAGCCAAATTATGCATTTCTCTTCTGAAACCCCAAGAGAGTCTCACACTGACGGTTTCTCTGCTTGATGACAAAAACAGGACAACTAAACTTGTGCAGCAGGTTTCTTCAACGCCATTTCACCGCAGCTTTAGTTTCCAGGTCTGTCGTTTAGACTCATGTGGCTGTTTTATTCTTTGTCTGGTTTGTTAAATAAGTTTCTCCACAGGCTCCTCGAGTAGATGGTGAGTCGGTGCAGAAGATGAAGGTTGAAGTTCAAGGGAGGGTCTTCAGAGTGACTGAAGAGAGGAAAGTCATACTCAGACGTTACCTACCTTTGACCTTCATCCAAACAGACAAACCTATCTACAATCCAGGACAAATGGGTGAGCTGTGAATGACCCTAGGTTGAATATTGGGTGTCTCAAGTCCATTACTCTACAACAGGGGTGTCCAACCCTGCTCTGGGAGAGCTACCATCCTGCAGACTTCAGCTCCAACCCCATTCAAACTCTCATGAAGCAGCTAATCGAGGTGTTCAGGGTTGCTTGATTACAGACAGGTGTTGGAGCAGGGTTGGAACTGAAGTCTGCAGGACAGTAAGGCTGTGTCCGAAAACTGGAAAATACGGTCTTCGGAGGACACATTTCAAGGTAAGAAGGCATAAAGGTACGTCCAAATTCACTGTTAGCTTCTCTTCCTGTTTCCCGAGATGCCTTCATCTGATCGACTTTAGAAGGCAGCATAGATGTATCCTTCACTGCCTTTGATGTCCCACAATCCTGTGCTTTCCATTCTGTGACAGTTGAGCTAGAAAAATAAAGATTGCGTTCGAAAGTTGTGTTTGCTGGCCAGTTTGAGTAAATGTACATTTTTGACCAACATTTTCCACTTTTGATGTCATTTCTAGCAATAAATGACTACTGTAGTAATTAAATGTTTAGTTTTCACCAATGCTCACGCAATAGTGCTGTAGATCATTAAACTCTTATGCTGCCTCAGAAGTCTGAGGTGCCTTCATGCACAAACGCTGTCTTACAAGTCATTGCTTGATAAGGCAGCAAGTCCGCTACCTAGGTGTTTGGGTGCAGCCTAGCTCTCTAGGAGAAGGGTTGGACACCCCTGCTCTACAAGTTCTGATGTCTTCAAAAGTGCATTATGCAATGAATATGTTAATTGCCTTTGCAGTGAATTTCAGAGTTGTCACCATGGATGCCAAATTTGTGCCTCTTGATCAGATGGTAAGGCCTCACCATGAACACATTACAAATTAAATGTGGGTTCACTTTCCAAACTTCAGTTTCTCACTTTTTTTTTTTTTTCTAATGACTTTGTGGCTTTTTTGTGCTTTTAAATGCCTGTCTTTGTGTCTTGCAGTACAATCTGGTCGTGGTGGAGGTGAGTTTGCTCTGGTGCAAGTCTTTTAAATTGAGCCAACACAGCTTTTTGTAGTTTTGCTTTGTTGCTTTGTTGCTTTTTGTAGTTTTGCTGAGCTGTTAACTGTTTTAATAGGACAATAATAATAACCGGATTGGTCAGTGGACAAACGTTTCTTCAACGAGGTGGATTTTGCAGCTTTCTCATGAGTTAAACCCAGAGGCTCAGATAGGGATGTACACACTAAGTGCTTTTATTGGTGACCGAATGATCTCCCAGGTTTTTGAGGTGAAAAAATATGGTAAGTAGTGCATAAAATGTGCACATACAATAACGGAACCAAGGTCTTAATCTGAAGTGTGGTGTTTCTGGTTTAGTTTTGCCCAAGTTTGACGTGACCGTAAACACACCACAGACGTACAGCGTTGCAGGTGTGGGACTGAAAGTTGAGGCTTGTGCCAAGTGAGTGAGGCTCTTATTTTCTTGTCTTGTGGTTGGTCTGTTCCTGATCTTGTTCCTTGTGATGTTTCTCAGATACACTTATGGCCAACCTGTACCTGGTCAAGCATTGGTGGAAGTGTGCCGTGATCCATTTCCATATATTGAGGTTCCAGACGTGACCCGCCAGTGCCTGCGTAAAACCATGAAGGTCTGTGACTGTTGCCTTGTGGGGGGTTTTCCTTCTGTTTGTGCTTGACTTAAATGTGACTTTGTCCTGCTACCAGATGAATGCCACAGGCTGTGCCTCCCTTATTATCGATACGGCAGTGTTTTTCAACACCAAATTTGAAAATAATATGCAAGACTCATTTCTTGTAAATGTGAACGTCACGGAGGAGGGAACAGGTGAGCTATTGGCTGATCTGAATCAACAGCATGTGTTTGGAGGAAGTTGACTTGCTCATTCTGTGCATTTGTTTCTTTTACCTCAGATGTAGTTATGTCAAAGTCTGCAACCGTGTCCATTACATTTGAAGTTGGCAAGGTCACATTTTTGGACCTCCTGGATTATTTTGAACCTGGATCAGCGATTAATGGAAAGGCAAGTAAAAGCTCATCCCTTGTCTCAGAAGCCTTCTCATTGGCTCTGTTTCCTAACTGTGATCTTTCCCAACAGATAACAGTGTCTCGTTTTGATGGGACTCCAATTGTGAACAAAGCTGTGTATCTCCTCGACGGTAACAGCAACAAACTGCTGCTAAATCTGACCACAAACCAGAACGGACTGGTCACATTCTCTCTCAACACCGTTAATCTTCCTAAAGCGGATCTGAATCTGGTGGTACGATTTGCTCTTTATATATTGTGACATGAAGACTTCTCGTGCTCTCACTGATTCCATTCATTGCTCCCCCAGGCAAGTGTGACTCCAGAGGTGGTTTATAGTTACAAATCGCCATACTTCACTACAGATATGAGGGTTGTTCAGCTTCTCCAACTTGCTTCTCCTGATAACCCATCATTTAGTGAACTGACTATAGTGAAGCTCGAGCAGCCGCTCAAATGTGGTGCTACATTTCCAGTGACTGTGAAATATTCTTTTGTTGGAGAGTCTGGTGGCTACAGTGCTGACATTGTCTATATGGTGAGAAAACACTGTGGGATGGTGGTGTGTTTGGGGGTGTGGGTTTTCTTTTTTTTTTTTTTTTTTTTTTTTTTTTTTTTTTTTTTTTTTTTTTGTGTGTGTTCAGCACCTTATTCAACTGTGTCTTCTGTCAGGTCTTGTCCAGAGGAGTGATCGTCCTCCATGCATTTCAGACGGTCACAGCAAGTGCTTCTAATAAAGTCACAAGTGGCTCAGTGTCGTTCCAGCTGTCTGTCAGTGTTGACATGGCTCCAGCGGTGCAGATTCTGGTCTATTGTGTTCTGCCCAGTGAGAATGTAGTTGTTGGTAGTGCATCATTTGACACAGAAGCATGTTTCCAAAACAAGGTATGATGTGCACTATCTTTTGGCTACAAGTGGGGAATGGTGACGTGTCCTACAGCATTATTTGTCCTTGTTCCAGGTGTCTTTGCAGTTCTCTCCAGCTACAGCTGTTCCTGCTGAGGGAAATGTTCTGACTGTCTCTGCTCAAGCAGGATCTCTGTGTGGCCTCAGTGCTGTAGATCAGAGTGTCCGGATCTTGGAGTCAGGAAGACGTCTGAGTGCTGAAATGGTATTCATGTGCCTTTTTTAAAAGGGGTTTCCTGAGTATCCTTGAAAGCATCAATGAAGACAAACAGACCATTTTAAATGAGTGGTGACAAAGTTACTTTTTTTTTTTTTTTTTTTTTAAATGAACTATACTAGTTAGTTTAATGAAGTGATAAGATGTTAAATGCAATGAGTCACTTTGGATCAAAGCATCTGCCAAATTCATAAATGTTATACCCAGAATGCACTGTAATGTGAGCCATTTTAGCTCAGGTTGACCTGAAAATGAGGTATTCACTGGTTACCATGTCTTGAGCATTTACTTAGACTTCATATTACTTTTGACTTTCTGCAGCATGTCAAATCTGTTGCATTTGACTAGCATGCCACTTCAGTTTACTGTGTTCAGCTGGACTTATGTGCTAGATTAATGTGGATTTTTTTTTTTTTTTTTTTCTTCCTCGCTCCCCATGTTTTTAGGTGTTCAACTTGCTCCCAGTGCTATCACTATCAAATTATCCATATGAAGTTGATGATGAACAGGAGTGTCTGAATGTTCGACCCCGTCGAGCTGTTTCTGTAGACCATGCCTACGACACCTTCAAGGTAGAAAACCGTTCATTATCCTGTTCTACAACTTCATTTTCAAATGTCTTGTCTTGTTCTGACAGAGCATGGGGTTGAAGGTCTCATCAAATTTGCCTATCAGAGTACCTCAGTGTCTGATGTACAGAGGCCAGAATTATTATCGCAACTTCCGTGATGGTATGTCTGTTCTTGCTCTAGAAATTGCCAAATTAATTTTGTATGGTTTATGCAGGAGTATTTGACTTGCACAGACCTGATTAATTGACAGATAGAACTGACAGACCTCAGAGACAAGACTAGAGTTGCAAACTCTCTTTCAGTGATGTTTTTCCGTCATCCTGGAGCCATGGCAATGGCTGCTGGTCCAGAAGAAATAAGTGAGGGTGACTCTTCCTCTTTTGATGCGACCATCAGGACTTACTTTCCAGAAACATGGATCTGGCAGCTTTCTGAAGTGGGGTTAGTAATACACTTTTTGTTCCATTTTTAAAGCTACTTGCACACAGTGTTTACTTATTCCCTCTTTCTCTCTCCTGTCCTTCAGAGCTACTGGATCCACACAAGTTCCTCTCACGGTTCCTGACACCATCACCACATGGGAGACGGAGGTGTTCTGTCTGTCTTCCAAAGGTCTTGGTCTGGCTCCTCCTGCTCTGCTGACAGTCTTCCAGCCCTTCTTCTTAGAGCTCTCCCTGCCGTACTCCATCGTCCGTGGAGAGTCTTTTGAGCTGAAGGCCACTGTCTTCAACTATTTGTCCAAGTGCATCATGGTCTGTCATGGTTTATTTTCCTCTTATACAACAGATCTGTATAGAAGGTCATGTGTCTTTGCTCCATGTGCTCTCATTGGCAGGTTAAAGTAACTCCAGCTTCATCTGCAGCCTTCACTCTTGGAGCATTTAATGAGCCGTATTCATCCTGTCTCTGTGCTAATGGGAGAAAGACCTTTAAATGGGTTCTCACAGCTTCTGTTCTTGGTTAGTCTTGTGCTGTCTCCCTCTTAAATTGAGTGTATTAGGTGTTACTCACTACTTGTCTGTCTCTGCAGGAGCTGTCAATGTGACGGTCAATGCTTCAGCTGAACCGTCCCAGACTCGATGTGGCACTGAAGCCGTGACCGTGCCGACAAGAGGACGCGTTGATGTAGTCACTCGAAGTCTACTTGTCCTGGTGAGTTAACCAGCCTTCTGGAGCTTGATCATGGAGCTCATGCTGCTTTACTGATGGGGTGTTTTACTGCTTTTTAGCCTGAAGGAGTTGAGAGGACCAACACCCAGAGTTGGTTACTGTGTCCAAAGGGTTTGTTTGCAATCAATGATTCCCAAACAAGTTCTCCCTGTACAGCTAAACATTAGCCTAACGCTCGCTTCTGTTCGGTCTGTAGGAAGCGTTCTTTCTGAAGACGTGACTGTGACGTTTCCAACAAATGTGGTTCAGGGATCAGCCAAATGCTCGGTTTCAGTCCTTGGTAAAGCATTTAATTTAGTAGAAACTGACATGTGATGTTTGCCAGAATAACTTGTTTCTGATGTGGGTTTTATGTTTGACCTCTCATAGGGGACATAATGGGTCGTGCGCTGAAGAATCTGGATAGGTTATTAAAGATGCCATCTGGCTGTGGAGAGCAGAATATGATTATTCTTGCTCCCAATATTTACATCTTGCTGTACCTGGAAGTCACGGGGCAACTCACCGCAGCCATCCGAGAGACCGCCATAGGCTACCTTCAGAGCGGTATGGATTTGAGTGTTGGCGAGACTAAACTGTCTGACAAACTACAGTGAAGGCACAGGACTTGGTCCATATGATTTAATGTAGTGAAACCTGAATTATGGCTATTGGCCTACACTGAGGGCCTTCAAATATTGATTTGGACAAGACACTTTCTGGTACTTCTGCTGTAGTGAGATTGCTTGCTCTTTTAAAGTGTATGAAATATCAAGTCTCTCCCACTCCCATTTCTAACTGACTAAAATGTTTTGGTGCTTTGAGTCAAGGGCATAGAAACCTGATAATTTCTTGTTCCTAAAGACTTAATTAAACTGCACAACTCTATAGGTGTAGAAATCACACCTATTCCTCTTATCCAGGTTTTCCAAAACCTTAGTGATTCAAGGGACCTTGACTACCAAATTATCCATCATTGCTTGTACATCCTTATGAATTTCCATGTTTGTTTGCCCTGAACAGGATACCAAGGACAACTGAACTACAGGCACAGTGATGGATCATTCAGCACATTTGGTTATGATGCATCCAATACATGGTGAATTTAATGCTGCACATTCTAGTGTTTATCCTTTATCACCAGTGATTTAAGTTTAGTTTAATGAAACTTCCTCCATGACCAGGTTGACTGCATTTGTCCTGAGGTCTTTTGGTCTAGCGAAGCGCTTTGTCTTCATTGATCCGAATGTCCTTCAGAGTGCGAAGGACTGGATAATAAGCCAGCAGGGTTCAAATGGCTGTTTCATACAACAGGGAACTCTGTACCACAATGAAATGAAGGTACTTGTTATCAAATGGACTGTAACCCATAGACTCAGACTGTCTCTAATCCATGTGCTTTCCTTTTTTTTTTTTTTTTTTTTTTTTTTTTTTTTTAAAAGGGTGGAGTTGGGGATAATGTGACCATGACCGCCTACATTGTTGCATCTCTGCTTGAACTAGGTGTCCCTGTCACGGTAAAATATCTCCAGTAGTTGAGTTGCTTGCAGATGACCTTCCTGTTGTGGCTTTTGTCTAATCTGCTTTGCTTTCAGGATCCTGTCATCACCAATGCTCTGTCATGCTTGAGGCCTGTCGTTGGGAACCTGGGAAACACTTACGCCACTGCTCTGCTGGCCTACACCTTCAGTCTTGCTGGAGTGACGAGCACTCGATCACAACTTCTAACCTCCTTAAACAACCTTGCCATTTCTGAAAGTGAGAATAACAATCCTCATCTTGAGCTGAGGCTTTTCTAATGAAGTCTTGACTTGTTCATTTTTAGACTTGCATTTTCAAAAATGCAAAACACTATGGCAGTTTCCAAACTTGAAGACTGATGCATTTGAAGACTGGAATAATGGCCAATGAAAATGGAGCTTTGTATCATTACGTTTGAAAATGATTTAAATGGTTAAAACGGTAATACTGTGACTGCATTTAAATCAACTCAATGTTTTTGAAAGATTCTATTTTCTCGTTGGCCCTAAACTTTTGTATTTTGTATGTTTGCTCCAATGTGAAAAGATTGGTACACCTTAAGTTTTACACCTGAGTGGGCTTATACTTGAGGCTGTTTGTCATTTTTTTCTCCACCTTCTCGTCTTTAGGCACTAAGCTGCATTGGTCTCAGACTTCATCTGGTGATACTCTGGCGGTGGAGATCAGCTCTTACGTGCTGCTAGCGGTTCTCTCTGAACGGCCTCTCACGACGGCAACCCTGGGCTATGCTAACCGCATTGTCAACTGGCTCGTGACCCAGCAGAATCCCTTTGGAGGCTTCTCCTCCACCCAGGTACCTCTGACCACCAAACGAGTTCAGTCACTCTTATACGGGTCAAATCTTTAATGTGATGCTGGTTTTTAGGACACTGTGGTGGCTCTTCATGCCTTGTCTGTGTATGCTGCTAAAGTGTTCAGCGTGGAGGGCTCCAGCACTGTTACTGTACAGTCCTCAATGGCAGGAGGAGAGTCTTATAGCTTCACCGTGAATCGGGACAACAGGCTGCTGTATCAGGAGAAGCCGTTGAAGAACATTACCGGCAAATACACTGTTAAAGCATCAGGTTCCACTTGTGTGTCTGTGCAGGTCTGTATCTTCACCCCCACTCTATTTCTGTTTGTGCACATCAAAATCATACTGTGGTGCTTGTACTATAGGTTGCGTGTTTCTACAACATTCCGACACCCGTTAAAGTTGCCAGGACGTTGAGCGTCGACGCAAAGGTGAAGGCAGACTGCCGACCGCTTGGAGCCAGTCTCATGTTGAACTTCACAGTGACGTAAGAAGATTTGACTTGTGTCCTGAAACCAACTCTTATGATTCTTACAAAGGGCAACTGCTTTCTTGATCCTCTTGACTGAACTTCCTATTTATCTTCAGATACAATGGAGCCAAAGCAACTACTAACATGGTTCTAGTGGATGTTAAACTCCTGTCAGGCTTCACGGCTGATACGTCACTGGTTCGTAAGATTTGGAAAGTCCTAAGATGCTTGAAGCTCCTTCAGTTGTAATAGTGCATGTAAATGATGGTCTTTCACTCAGCTTGGATCTCCACCCCAGTCGTTCGCCCCGCTGGTGGAGCGGGTCGATTCTGAAGATGATCGTGTCCTAGTGTATCTGAAAGAGGTGAGACTGTGTATACTGGATGTATTCAGGAGCTGCTATCTTGAGTGCTGTGTATGTGCTGCTGTTCATCCTCTGTCTCTCAGGTTCCCAAAGGCGTCCCCATGACTTACACTCTGCAGCTAAAACAGGTTCTTGCAGTGAAAAATCTCAAGCCAGCGGTCATCAATGTTTATGACTACTATCAGACAAGTACATTTTTTCATCCTAATCATGCTTTGCTCTTGCTGATTTCCTTGTTGAACATGATCAAGCTCATTTCATGTTGCTCTTTCAGGTGATGCGTTTGAGACGACCTACACATCCCCCTGTCAATGATTATGCTATAGGACAAAAATTAAATGGTAATAAAGTCCCTTTTATGCAATCAGTAGTTTGCCTTTTTTGTTGAACATTTGCAAAGTGTTGCAGGTCTTAACGCCAGTAAGTATACACTTCCAAAAAGGCTTACTTTACTAGTTCCTATGCAATTGACTTTAGGGGGATAAAGTCCATTTAACTTGAAATGGACTAAGTTGTAGGAGCCTTTTAACTTCCACTAGCATTTTAAAAATACTTGTGCATTAAATGCAGGTAAATTTTATAGAAATTATATAAATTAAGCCAAACTTTTCCATCAATGGTGCTAATTCAGTGGGTTTTTTTTTTTTTTTTTTTTTGTAACTTGTGGGCATTTGGGTCTAGATTACGTCGATTAACTAGATATTGGTGATGCCTGAGATCAAGCATGTCTATATAAACATTGTAGTACTGAATTTTAATGAACATGCTTGTTAAACGCTGGTTGGCATTAGACCTCTGCTCAATGTTCTGGTCTGTGTGCTTTCTGCTCAGTCCTGGCTACAATTGCACCATGGCCCAAATGCTCAATGTACCTCTGACTCACTGGAAAAGTCTGCTCAATAACATACTGACATGAAATTTCTCTTGCAATAGCTCTACTCTAATGTAACAGCTGTACTGGGCAAAGCTGGTAAAGTTATGCTACCCTCATTCACTGATCCACTCTCTGCTGTCTGCTCACATTCTCTGATAATGGCTTTGAAAGACTAATATAGTATATTTTGATTTAAAAAAATAAAAAATAAATAAATAAATCTGGTTCTGTTGCATATAATTGAAATTCATATTGATATTTAACATTATAATACAGGCCTATTTTATGTCCATTTTGTTACTTTTAAAGGGCACCAATTATACCCATTTTTACAAGACTTAAAATAAGTCTCTGTCCTAGAGTGTGTTTTGGCTCAATATCCCACAGATTATTTTTATAGCATGTTAATTTCCACTTTTGGGGGTTGAGCAAAAATGTGTTTTAGTGTGTATCCCTTTTAAATGCAGATAAGCTGCAGCTACTACTTGGATATTTTTTTTCGGTGTTGGGATGCTCTAATTTCAAACTGAGAATATATGCTGCATGGAGATAGAATGGGTATGGTTTAATAGTTTAGGTTATAACCTATCTTTTATCCATTATGAGTACAAGCCTGTTGTACCGGACCCCATCCAAATGATGGTCAAATCTTTACTGATGACTTTTTTTTTTTTTTTTTTAATTAACAAAGACCGAATGACACTAGAGGGTTAAATTCAGCAGCCTATAGTTTCCAATGGTATTAATCACATGACAAATCCCTTCTAATAAAACAAACATTTTAGTTTTGGTTTGACCTTCTTACAGATGTACTCAGCATGACTATCAAATTTTAAATTCTTATCTAGAATGATCCCAAGATACTTGACTTCATTCACTGCTTCAATTACTTCATTCTTGATTTGCAGCTCAAATACATCCCTTGCAGGTCTATTTCTTATGGAGAAGCATATGGAAACTTTTTATTTTTTTATTTTTTTTTATTTAACACTAAGAGTTAAATGAGACAACTCAAGCCATTTAGAAATGTTATGTAATGCCTGTGTCAGGTGTGGCGGTGGAAACGTGGACAATGGTGTCGAGACAAGAACACCATCCCTACAGTCAAGCATGGAGGAGGACACATTATGCTTTGGGCCTGTTTTTCTGCTAAGGGTACAGGACTGCTTCACCGCATTGAGCAAATGGACAGGGCCATGTACCATAAAATCTTGGACGAGAACCTCCTTCCCTCAGCCAGAACACTGATGATGGGTCTTCCAGCATGATGACAACGACCTGAAACATACTGCCAAGGCAACAAAGGAATGGTTCAAGAAACAAATTATGGTCATGGAGTGGCCTAGCCAGTCTCCGGACCTTAATCCTATAGAAAATCTGTGGAGGGAGCTGAAACTTCGAGTTGCCAAAAGACAGCCAAGAAACCTTAAAAATTTAGAGAGGATCTGTAAAGAGTGGATCAAAATCCCACAGTTCTTACCAGTTCTTATGTCTGGTCTGGACTCATTTGCACCTATGAAATCCCGGTCTGTGGCTTTTGTGCATTCTGCTCCCTGGTATAATGAGCTGCACTCTATGAAGGCAGCTTGTCGTAAGATGGAGCGAAGGTGGCGTGTTTCTGGCCTGAATGTGCATCACCAAGCTTGGAAAGACCATATACTTGAATATAAGGCAGAGATTGTTTCAGTCAGGTCTCAATATTTTTCTCAGATAATTGACAATAACCAAAATGACCCCAGATGACTCTTTCATACCATTAACAAACTTCTCAAAGGAAACCGCTCCTCTAGTGTTTCTTGATCATTTCAGTTCAAAGATTGCCAATTCTCACAAATGCATTATTAATCCTGCATCGTTTGATTCGGCTTTTAGGATCACACATTTTTATGGCTCCTATTTCTCAATTTTTTTTTCTTCACATGATTTTGTTTCACTTGGAAAGGAGGTTTCAAAATTGAAATCTACCACTTCCATAGTTGATCGCATACCTTGTGAATTGTTCAAATCATGTTTTGCCTCTTTATGCCCTGTTGTCCTGCGTATAGTAAATGACTCACTGCGCATGGGTGTTGTGCCTGCTGCACTTAAAATTGCTGCTGTAACACCTATACCAAAAAAGATCAACACAGACTGGGACAACCTCAATAATTTTCGTCCCATCTCAAATCTCCCCTTTCTCGCTAAATTGCTTGAGCGAACTGTGGCTTCTCAATTATACGCTCACCTCTCTGTCAATAATCTTTTTGAGCCCCTCCAATCTGGTTTCCGCAAATTACATGGCACTGAAACAGCATTAGTTAAGGTCACAAATGACTTGTTAATTGCTGCGGACTCTGGCTGTCTTTCAATTCTGATTCTTCTCGATCTCAGCGCAGCTTTTGACACAGTGGATCATTTTCTTTTACTCAATCGTTTGGAAACTGTTTTTGGTGTTACTGACACAGTATTAAATTGGTTCAAGTCTTTCCTCTCAGATCAAAGGCAGTTTGTGTCCCTGGGTGGATGCAGATCCAAAGTTGGGGCAGTGCAATTTGGAGTTCCCCAGGGATCTGTTTTGAGTCCCTTGCTTTTTAGTATGTACATTTTCCCCCTGGGTCAACTTCTCAAATCTTTGGGTCTTAAGTTCCATTTTTATGCAGACGACACCCAAATTTATATTCATTCAAAACCTGGTGATAATACGGCTGTTGGCTTTCTAGAACATTGTATCTCTGAGATAAAAATTTGGATGTCTCATAATTTTCTCTGTCTCAACAGCGACAAGACTGAGGTTATGCTCATCGGTTCACCCCAACAAATTCGTGAAGCTGATGCTGTAACCTTAATGGTGGATGGCTCTGCTTTGGAGTTTCAAACTAAATTAAAAAAATTTGGGGTGATATTTGATGCAAATCTAACATTTGATCCTCATGTCCAAAATATGGTCAAAACTTCATTTTTTCATCTTAGAAATATTGCACGATTGTGCCCCATGTTATCTTTCTCGGTGGCTGATAAACTGATCAATTCATTTGTCTTTTCTCGCATCGACTATTGTAACGCTCTGCTTGCTGGGGTTTCTAAATCTACCATAAACAAATTACAGTATGTCCAAAACTCAGCAGCCAGAATCCTGACAAGGTCCAGGACAAGTGAGCATATCACTCTCATCTTGGAGTCATTGCACTGGCTCCCGGTCAGGTTTCGCATCGATTTTAAAATTCTCATGCTCACCGACAAGGCCTTGAATGGTTTAGTGCCACAATATCTGTCTGAACTTTTAACTGCATACAGATGCAATCTTCCTTCTTCTGATTCTGGCTTTTTAATTGTACCTTCTACGCGTTTACGCTCTATGGGTGACCGGGCTTTTTCTTCTTTTGCTCCCAAACTCTGGAATGCTCTTCCAAATGAGATCAGACATGCTGACTCTTTTAGTGTTTTTAAATCTTGTTTTGCTTTTTATATAATGCATTTTTCTCTTAATTTTGCTCAAATGTATGTTTATTGTATTTATATGTTTCTGTGAAGTGCTTTGAGATGTAACTTTTTAAAAGGTGCTATATAAAATAAAGTTTATTATTAAAATCCCTCCTGAGATGTGTGCAAACCTGGTGACCAACTACAAAAAACCCAAAAAGGGTTTCTCCACCAAGTAAGTCATGTTTTGCTTGGGGATCAAATACTTATTTCACTCAATGAAATGCAAATCAATTTCTAACCTTTTATATAATGTGTTTTTATAGATTTTTTTCTGTATTCTGTCTCTATACGTTAAAATAAACCTACTATAAAAATACAGACCCTTCATTTCTTTGTAAGTGGGCAAACTGATCAGTAGTTGATCAAATAAATATTTCCCCCACTGCATCCCATCATCATCTACACCAAAACCAAAGATGAAGGGCCGCAAGGTCAGTTGCACATCTGGATAGGTCTCTCAGTATTAGGAATCGGTCCATTATGGGGGTTCACCTTATCACACTTGTGGTGTTCCTGGTCAAAAATGACTGGCTTACAAAAAAAATACTTCTAAATCTCTCATTATGCTACATTGTCACCAAATATTGGATTCAGTCTTTGTCAACTTGTTTTCTTTCTTTTAGGACTGGTTTTGTATTTTGCATCTGATTAATCGTAGGCCTCATTTAAGTGAAAAAAAAGCATTATTTATGAATAATTTTGGCAATATTAAAATATGAAGAAAAATTACACTGTTTATCACACTAGTGTGCTTTAAAGTTTTGTTTGTGCCATTTTGTTTAAAATAAAAGCATTTCAAAACAAAGTCATACTTGTGGTGTTCCTGATCAAAAATGACCAGCTTGTTAATCATGTTCACATTCACATAGCCTACATGTGTGCTTGCAAACATAGAGCCCTTGGACTTGTACATGTGTGGATACATGCATACGCATGCGCACACACGTTAATACACACAGACTATTTTGAGTATTACACACAATCTTTTTTTTTTTTTCACAGATGAATTTTATCCTACCCTGATCTAATATCCATTCATCCATCTGACATAACCACATTCGAACACACACACACACACACACACACACACACACACACACACACACACACTTATGTGCGGACTGGCTTTAGTCTGCAGTGACCCTGGTTCAAAAGAATCTTTCTTTTGTGTTATTTTGTCTGGAGGCTGTGATGAAACAAAGATTACAACACTATATGAGAAATGTTCATGTCTAAGCCTTAGTGGTAATAGTCATTCATTTTCAGCACTGAAATATTACAAATGCCACTGTAATATTTCAGTGCTGAAAATGAACGACTATTTTTTTTTTTTTTTTTTGTAATTCTGTAAAACCTGAACCATGGCCAATAAACTGAATAAAAAGGTCTTGTTCATTCAAATGGCTTATAAGCAGAATATGTCAGCTGAACTGTTCCTTCAATCTTTTCTTTCCCCAATGTGCAAAAGTTTGCTGTGAAATGCTTATTCCAAATGCTTAAAAGCAAGTTATTCTAATAAAATTAATGAGTCAAGAGGCCAACTAAAACAAACACTGACCACCATGATGGTGGAATCATTTTTGAGCATTAAAACATCAACATCTAAACCTCTGTTAATTTTCAAAAAGAGCTTCTGTAGATGTGTGACAGAAATAAAGTCAATCTGGTTAGTAATAAATTAAGCTGGTAATGCTGTTTGTGGAGTTGTTTAATCCTCCTCTGCTGAGATCTTCAGAGAATTTCCCCCAGTTTCTAGTCTAGCTATTCCTAGACTAAAATGCATGTTTGAGCTGTTTTAACTGAAAGCAACTTGTACTGACACGTCTTAAAATTCTTGCTGATTCTTGATGTTTGTGTGAGTCTAAAAGACACAGCTGAACACTTTCTATATAATGAGTAAAAAAAAATCTGAATATGTGATTTTTATCTAATGCACAACTAACAGCTACTGTAGACTCTGGATTAGATCAGAAAATCAAGCCATATATAATGACTGAATCATCATCAATAAGTAACCAATTTCATCTGACCAGAGCTTCTCTTGCAATTTTTCCAATAACAAATGTGCTTCAGGAGCCTGTTACAGTAAAATGATAAAAACTAATAATATGAAGTCAAGGGTCAAGAGCCCAACTAAAGCAAACACTGATTGCAATAATGGCGATGTCAAACTTTATTATTTTCAATAAAACATCAACATCTAAACCTCAATTAATTCTCATTAAGAAGTTTTGAAAGAAAGAAATGGGACTGTAATAAGTGAAGATGCTGAAATCTTAAGACAGTGTTTAATGTTCTGTTGTTGCCAGTCATTTGAAATTAATTTTTAGAGATTTTACTTTCATTTTAAGGTTTTTGTTTGGCACCTTGTGCTGCCAGTCAGTTGTCCTTTTTTTTTTTTTTTTTTTTACACTGAAAGTGTTTGATCATAATAATTGTCATAATAATTCAGGAAATACCTGTACAATAACAGTGTTTTTCAGCTTATTTAAAACAGAGGTTTTTTGTTTTTCAGAGTTTCCATTGACTAATATTGGTAGACACAGGGGTTTTCAAATTGTGGGTCGCGACCCATTTGTGGGTCACAGAGTGGGAAAAGGTTTGTCACATGAAGTAAATTCACTGCAGCTAAACTTATGTTTCAGTGAATGACCCAGCCAGCATAGCCATGTGGGTCAAGAAGGGTGTCACCTGGGCTGCCTAACTGGGTCCCAGCCAGTTTTGCCCTCAGTTTCCATGTAGGCCCCACATAGGTTAGCCCAGATGAAATGAACACTGCACAGTGTGCACACTACACACTGTTAAATGTACCATGATGATTTAGTGATTGAGTGTTTTTCCTCTCTGAGGATCTTACTGGTCAATAGTCAGTAATTGTTAGATCTGGATCGAGCTGCTTTCATCTTTTACACTCATCATGTATTTAATCCATAGCACATGAGTAAAAGTGCTGTTGATCTGAATATCAGTACAGCTGTGACTGGGCTGCATCTGATCACATGACTATTAGCTGATCACATGACTGATATCCAGCACTACAGCAACACTATTAAGACTCTGTGGCTGCGTCTCAATGTGCATTCTGTCCACCCTAAATAGTTTGTGACATTAGTAATATTCAATACTATTTAGGGTGGATAGGGTGGATAGTATGCACATTGGCATGCAGGGTCTGTGACTGATGTTGAGGTTTATCTGCTTACCCGCAGCTCATCCAAGATGTAGGTGACTTTGTTTCTTCAGTAGAACACAAATGATGAGTTTTAACTCCAACCATTGCGGTCTGTCAGTCGTAAAATGCATGTCAATGGGAACTCTATCTATAAGAGATAAACCCTGTGGCTTGTGAAGACACATTAATGTCCTAAGACACGAAACAATTGGTTTGTGCGAGAAACCGAACAGTTTGTCTGTGCATGTTTTTTTGACTATATTATTTCATAAACCTTCAAATTTACTTAAAGTCTGTGGTGGTGTCCTTGTAATTATCTCTAAAATATACCTTTATGACTTGAAATTCAAGAAGGGCATTGCTGACCCAATGGCGATATCTGGTGGCCTGAATATGTCACTAGTTTACATTGTGTTTTCTCATGTCATTTCTGTCAAGCTTCAAAGCATCCAGATCTCTGGCATTACAATCTACACCTGCGTCTATAGCTTTACAATCAGCATCTGGATATTTAGCTAAAAGATTTCTTTCCTTCTTATGGACTTGGATCAGTTCAGTCTATTTCATCACTATTGTTCCTCATCATGATCCATGTAATTTATGTGGTTTCTGTTTTTGAACTCATGCATTCTTCAATCATCATGTAAAAGGCTTTACATATTTCTGAATCCTTACTGAAATTTTACATAGATATCATTTTTTTGCAAGAAAAAGGCACAATTAAGCAGACACAATTTTTCTCGTATTTTAGACATAAATGGAAGATTTGAAATGGGTCTGTGATTTGCCAATACATTTGGATCTAATTGTGGTTTCTTAATGAGAGGCTCAATAACTGCCAGCTTGAACGGTCTTAGGACATGATGACCTATAGCGAGAAGAGGCTCTTTCAGTAGTTTAGTGTGTATTGGATAAACATGTTGTTGGTTTGACGCAATGATAAGTTTATTTAGCTCTTCCTGTCTTATAGTTGTAAAGCCCTGCAAATGTGTTTGAGGGGCAATATTTTGGGCTGAATCGCTGTCAAATGTTGTAAATTTACAATAAGGCCCACTGTTGTAATATTATAATATCAATTTTAGCTCTTCTAAAATAAATCTGCAGATGTTTTTTCTCTCAAAGAACACATTTACACAACTAATAGGTTCTATTGTTCAGCCTCATAATGCTATTGGATGAATATATTGTGAACTCAATGTCATGAACTCAACCGGTGAACCTGCCTTGAAGCACACCTTCATGTTTTACTGGACTGGATAAATCAAGATTCAAGTAAGTAAAATGGCCAATTATAATTATAATTTATTACTATGATTACTTTAATCATCAATTTTGAACTTGTAATGATGTTGTGTTCAACACTGGTTGAAATGGGTAGCAACATTTTTACATGGATGAATTTTACTCATGTGAAAGAAATACTAATAGAAACAATGTTTTTGATTAAGTTTTAAATGTCTCCTTTCTTGCAATTTTGAGTAGTTTTAATCTAAATTTAATTATTTCAAGTTGAATTAAGGAATAAATTATTTCTTGGAGAAATTGAAAGTATTTGTGCAGCAATATTTGAAACTATCTGTACATTATCAGTTATAAAATATACTTTACTGCTGCTGTTTTCTTTTCTGGGCTTTACTTGATTGTCCAAATATCTGCTTGCTGCATGAGGGACAGGTGATAAAGTTCGGGAATGTGGGGGTCAGTGCTATTAGCATGATCAGTAGAGGACAAAAAGCTAGCCAGACTGTACTGTGTGAATTCTGTGGAATGTGTGAATTCTTTAAAATGTGTAAGTGGGATATGGAAATTAACCATTGTTTTTTTTGTTTTGTTTGTTTTTTCCTCTCATTTCAGGATGCCACCAGCCACCAGTGTTATCTACAAAGTGTATGATGTCATTGATACTGTCCAAAATGGAAAGAAACACCCAGAAAACACCCACCTGATGAGTATGTGAACATTATGCCAACAAAATCAAGTCATTCCAGAACAGATCATGCCCTATTACAAGTATCGCTGGCTGATAAAGGATTTTAGTCCCAACACTTTCAGGTCAGGATATCACCAATGATGCCGCCGTCTCCTTGGAGCATTTCCAAAAGTTTGTGTCAGAAGATATGAACAAAATAAAGGACGCTGCGGACACTGTGGTAAAGGATACACCAAAATACTTTGCAGCAAGTGCAATGTCCACCTCTGCTTCCCGGAGGACAAGAACTGCCTGGATCTAAACTTTGTAGTTATTAAGTACATTGCATTATTGGTAGTAATAATAGTAGAGGTGATAATAGAGCAAAGACTTTTACAGAGAGAGTGCAAATGTATTTTTGATCTCAAATGCTTATATCCTCTAGGTATGAATGAAGAACTGATTCTTAACTGTTTTTTGTAAATTTTGACTTGTACTGCTGTTTCAAGATCATGTCTTTATAGTATTTTAATATTTCAATTTTCAATCATGTTTGACATGTATTTATGGTTACATTGTTTGAACCATTGGTTTCAAGATCATGTTTTGATAGTGTAGGTCAATTTCCAATCATGTGATATTTGTATTTAATTAGCATTTCTACCAGAAAGACTAGGGAGGCACGATAACGTAACACTGGTATTTATTACCAAACAGCAAGCAGAATATATAAAGGTTCTTTGGCGTAGGCCCCGTCCGTAGCTCACGCCCTGAGGGTTGCAGACTTTGCGCTTTGCGTTTCCTGCCTGAAGCTGAAGGCAGGGGTGTAGCCGACCCCCGGGGAGTATGGACAGGGACCATCCTGGTGGTGGTGGGGAGGATGGAGGTGAAAGTTTGCGTCAGCATCTGCGAACTCAGACAAGTGTAAGTACCAATCTTTTATACTCCAAGTGTTAGATAATGATTGGTTAGATCTGAATTAATAAGTGACGCAACATTTGAGTCTTCCCAGCAGAACTTGCGCTAGAGCTTCATTTTGAGAGAATCAAGAATGACAATGTATATTTGGGATACTATTGAATTTGAAAATATGAAAATCATGTTGTGTTTAATATACCTTTTTGAAATTTTAAAGTTTTGTATAACTTAGAATATGAATGTATTTATTTATTTCTTTGGTGTCAATATTCGAGGTCTGGTTTACTATAATGATTACGGTAATAAGCCTATTAAATGCATTAGAGGACTCTTTCAACAACATGTAAACGGTGACTTTTTTCTATATTTGGGTCTTTGAGGGTTAAACTTTTTACAGAAAAAAATAGTGACCCACAAAACAGATGATACAGAAACTCTTAAAATCCCAAAAGAACATTAAACACTAACAGATCTCACAAGATTTCAGCAAACTGCAAGTAAAACTCTGATCAGATATTTTTGGTCACTTTTTAGTGATGTTATAGTTGTCATGTAGTGGCCTGATTCATTGATACCAGAGTCTAATTTCTGATTAAATTGTTTAATATTAGTTGTTAATTTTTCCTGCAAATACTACTGCAGAATTTCCTGCAGTGCTGTGATACTTTGAAAGATTTTATGGAGTCATTATGGAGAAAATATTTAGCCAGAATCATAGACTCACAAGGAAATCAAGAAGCAATGTATGAATCTTAACCCTTTCACGTGTGAAATATTCTATCTGAACCCCCAGAGTGAGTTTTTTTAAGGCAACCATTATTATTTTTCCAGACATCTTTTGTATGAAAGAAATAATGTCAAACTGGATTGTAATAAGTAAAGATGCTGAGATCTTGAAAGATCTGTTACTGTTTTATGTTGTGCTGCTGCCAGTCGTTTGAATTAATTCAGGAAATACCTGTAAAATAACAGTGTTTTCTGTAAAACATTTTTTGTAATTTATTTAAATTAGGATAATTTATTTTAATTTAAAGTTTTTTTTTTGTTTTTTTTTTTGACAGCCACTGCTGCCAGTCATTTGAGGAAGGAGATACATATCCCTGAATAAAAGCATGAATTTGGATCTGTTCCTGCAATAACTTGAGAGAGATAGGTCAGAGAATTAAAGATTGAGTTCAACAGGAAGAAGTTCAATCAACCACATCACAGGTGTCTCCACATGCACAAACAACAGCTTCTTATTTGCTGTTTTTTAAGGTAATCTGAACTGCATTAGACTTGTTGTAAAATTTCATATACAACTTTTAAATCTCACTCTACAACATTTCCTCACAAAGCATCACATCCCGAGGATCTGGATTGCAGCACAGGAATAAAACACAGTGTATTTTATGATGATGAACCAAATTAAAGAAATATTGATTATAGTTAAATTATCACAGACAATTTAATCAATAATATTTTTAAGTATGTTTAAAAATGTAGTATTGTTTAAAATTATTCTTTAAAATGCCATGTCATGACAGATAAAACATTATCATTTCAAATGAAGTAAATTGTAAATCAGTCAAGTCAACTGCATTAAAGTGCACTTAATTGGCCCAAGGTCACAATCCTGATTTGGAGTAGATGATCACGGGATTGATCTGGGCCACACTCCTCCAACCAACAATTGCCAAGATCGCTTGTTATGTGGGATGTAGATTATTAGCCTAATAGTCTAATGTGACACATTCATGTACCATGTTATTTACATGATACTTCAAGGTGGTTCACAGAATACCATGGTAGCCTACATTTAAAGAAAATGGGGTAACACTTCACTTAAAGCTTTTATGTATACTGCATTATAAAGGTATGTGCTATATCATTTCAAAAATAATTGCAACCAAAGTTAAAATACATTATAACATTCAAATATTTTTTTTGTTACATCTGAAATTGGTTGTTTGTCATGTTTTTTTGCAATATAATTTCTAAAGATTTATTATAATGTACTATAACTGGTTACAATTATTAATACAGTGCATTATAATGTGCATTACAGAGCACAATTAATGCATTAAAAATACTTTTATAATGCATAATACATGAAGGGTTTAAGTAAAGTGCTCCCAAAAATGGTGATTATTATGTTCAGGGGAGCAACTGAGTATCTTCATCAAAAAAAAAAAAAAAAAAAAAAAAAATATATATATATATATATATATATATATATATATATATATATATATATATATATATATATATATATATAATATATATATATATATATATATATATATATATATATATATATATATATATATATATATATATATATATAGCTAAAACTCAATGTGCAGAAGATATAAACACTCCAACAATTATAGTCTTTAATGTCAGTTTTAAACGACCCATTAAATATTAACACATCTTCAAAACAGGACGAGTTACATGGTAGCGGAAGTCACCATAAAATGTACAAGTGAAGTTTCTGACCACAGTTTCCTAAATGTTTCAAATTCAGATTAGCATTTGCAACCCTGCAGCTTCTCAAATGCTTCTTTTTCCTACACAAAACTGTGAGAATAAAGAGCAAGACTGAATTATAAATAGGTTATAATGAACGTCATTCAACTTTCCAGAATGACTTGTAAAAGACTTACTGTGCAATGATTATGCCTAAAACTTGGTTATGGTGCAAGTCATGGTTGTGAACATGAAACACATAAGATGTTTCTGAACATAATTACAATAAGATGATATTAAATATTGTATTCTACAACAATAAAATAATTTGTTCAACATCTTTTTTTTTTTTTAAGAAATAATCTGCAAAACCTAAGAACACACATTCCCACAAAAACTACATAGATCTAAATTTAACTGACATCTCAGTTTTGTTTAAATAGCTGGAGGAGGAGCTGAATCTGAAAGTGATGCCCTAAACTTTACTATGTTTTAAAGTTTCACAACTGAAACACTCCTCAATCATCATAATTGACTGGACAGCAGACCTGAGAAATTCTCTTTATTGAACAGTGACAACAGAGAATCCAGTGATATTTTTTTAAGAGTATGAAAATTCAGCAGATTTCATTGGCCTTTGTACTGACGTTTGCATGATTTTCTGTTTCTAGAGTATAGACAAGGTAAGGACACTGTTCAGTTCTGTTGACATTTTAAAAAATTATGGTAACCTTAATCCACATGTAATTTATTAAAAATGGCTTAACAGTTTCTCATGGAATATTGTTTAAGATTTTTTAAAATATATATCTGAGAGCAACATTGTGTCGGCCCACATCTGGTCTGCGTGTAATCCACATGTACCAGATGTTCGCCGGATCGGGGCCACACTATGTTGCTGTCTGGGATACTACACAGTAAATTCCCTGGTGGTCTAAATTAAGTGTATTTTACTTAAGTAAAATTATCTGTCAGTGTGGTAATAAAAACAACCTTAATGTAAACAGAAAACAAGATTATTTTGAGTGTCTATTACTAAATGCAAATTTACAGTAGCTCCGCCCACCAATGTCACACAAGGTTAAAAACAACACATGTGATTAATGACTTCAGTGGAGTAAGCAGTAGCGTGTTGGGTGTGGAAAACTAACTTGTGCCGCGACTGACTGGGTTTGAATCCACCTTTTGCCGAGCTCACTCTTCTCCCTCTTTCCATCATTTATCACATCAGAAAGGCATTTATTTTCAATAAAAATAAAGAAAATGTTCTAAAAGTGGAAGTAAGGTGCCTAACGAGTGTTTAATAATGATAAAAGTATTTATAATTTTAATAAATAAAATCATTTACACTCTTGTTATTGCATCCTGCTAATATACAACAATACTGAGGTACGAATAATATGTATCTGCCGTATAAAGTATAAATAGCATCTAATTACTATTTACACTTATTGCAAAGAACTGCTACTTTTACATAATGAATAGAACATAATTTGCAAAATAAAATAATCCACTTAAATTATTATTTATTATTATTATTTTTTTGCATGTGGGATACCATGAAAATGAATAGTACTTAACATGAATAGAACTTGACGTTCTGCCAGTTTTTGTTGGGTGCTGCTGTCATGCTGAATCGTAATATCGTAGCTCCATTGATCATGGCTTTTCATAGTCGTGGTGCACAAGCTTAACAAACAATAACTACATCTGACATCTAGCCACAGCTTTAGATGAAACCAACTGAAAAGACAAAGCAGACTGACTTTATTTCTGTCATTTGTCTACAGTTCTTTTTGAGAATTAACAGGTTTAGATGTTGATGTTTTATTGAAAATGACCATTATGGTGATCAGTGTTTCATTTAGTTGGGCACTGTAATTTGGTTTTTATGTTAAGTTTGTGGTCTTTGTAACAATGTTTACAGAAGCACATCATTTGTTATAAAAGAGACAACAAACAAGAGCAATTGGGTGATATGGTTTACACCATCAAGAAGAAAACCAATTGTCTAGTCTCATCCCTGACCAAGAGTGGTTGTTCATTATTGTTATTATAACCAACAGTACCTTTATGCCACAGATAAGATGTTTTGAGATTTCATTTTTAAACATATTGTGGGGGGAAAATAGACACACCCACTACACTCAGAGTGAAAGACATGCCGGCACCATCATGGAAGTTTCCATCAAACAAATTTGTATTATTTAAAATAAAAAAACTATCAAACTGACTGACCCAGCACTGATTTAAAAAAAAATAAAAATAAAAAAATGGCAAATTGTTTAGTTTATAAAACCCAGCATATGTTCTGTCCAATATTCACATCAGAGCTTGGTTGTCATATAAACACAATTGTGTTGTTTTTAACCCAGCATTTTTTAGAGTGTAGAGAGAAGAGCGGCACTATGGATACCATTTCTTTTCAACAGGTCAGGTCTGCCTCAAAAACTTTTCTAATTGAAAAGTCTATGAACCCTATATTATTTTGTGGACACCATTTAGACATCCAGCCATTGAGTGATGACAGTCTGCTAAGTATTTCATCACTCCAACGAACAGGAAGAGGGCCAGAGCAAATTACAGGGTCTGACATCGTACTTGCGAGTTCCCACATGTCATTAATGTTAATTTTAGTGATCTCTGACTGGTGAAGTTGGACATCATTGGTGCCGACATGAATAATAATCTTAAAGTAAAAGGTTAGAGGTTAAAGTCAAAGGTCAACATATCAGTAAATGTCACGCTAATATGATTATTATTCAAAAAGTTCTGCCACTTCTATAATTTTAAAACTGTTTTATGTTGGAAACAGTTTAATTGTGCAACATATTGGAGTAATAGATTTAGTCTTTATGAAATGCTGTTGTACTTCTGGTTTTCTTTCAGCATCTGTTCTTCTATATCTACTATTTCATTTGGGAATTTGGCTAAATCAAGATGCTGCTGATTACTGAAGCTCTTCTTCTCATTTTTGCTGCTTTAGGACTGGTAAGCTTGTGTTCTAGTATAATTAGTACAGATATGAATACTGATTATGTGATCATTATGATTTCTGTTGCTGTAGGATCACAGAGGATCTGCAGGACAGATATTTCCATTGGATATGGCACCAAATTCTGTTGATGATCAGTATAAGGGTTGTATAGAGAACATGAAACACCTGGTGGAGACAAAACTTCTAGAGAAAGAAAAATCTCAGTCTGAACATGAATTTGCAAAACTTTGGGAAGAGGGTGTCCATGAAGCCAAAACACCAGAAGATAACTTGTCAAAAAATCATTCAGTTGCTGTTTATGTTTACACACATTCAAGTCCACTGTATGAATTTTTCAATAATGATGTTCGTAGTCAGAAACAAAAATACAAAGACAAGACATTTAAATGGTATTCACTTCACTTTCTGTTAACAGATGCAATACAGATTCTGAAGAAAACACAAAATAGATGCTATTTCACGTATCGTGGCACTACAGAGGAATTTGATAAGAATGTTCTGAACAAAGATGTTCGTTTTGGATCATTTACATCCTCCTCTTTAAATAAAAATGTAGCACAACGTTTTGGAACTAAATCTTGTTTTCAAATCTACACTTGTGAAGGTGCTGATGTGTCACATTACTCTATATTTCTTTCTGAGAAAGAGGTGCTGATTCCTCCATATGAGAGGTTCAAAGTCATTGCTGTCAACACGAGAAAAGGTCAGAAGGATCTCTGGTGTGACACTGTGTTCACTTTGAATAGCACTGGAACAAGAAGTGACCTGAACTGTGCAGTGGCATCCATGGATATCAGTACCAATTCATCTTCAATTAATTTTATTATTGGGTTTTCTTTTATTATAACTATTATTATTATTTGTTATGTAATGTATATTTTATTTAAGAAGTGCTATGGTTTGGACACTGTTAGACCTTACCAGGCTTTTAATTATTAACTGTAATCTGCAGTACTGTAAAGGTACAACACAGATAGACTGCCCTAAATTGTCAGACTGGCATTTAAATTTATAAACTAATATTTATAATATGCTAATAATGAGACCATATTATTACTGTGAACTTATTTCATTTGATTCCTCTAAAAATATTTTAAATAAAGAGATTTTCACTGCATCAGCAACTGCTGTCACCGCTCGTTAAATAAAGCAACATGCAGAATATCATCAATGTTTTTGGGTCTTCTCTTCTCCTGAACTGAAGCACAAGGGTGACCCAAAAACCTCAATTTTACATTAAACTACCAGCAAATGTGTCCAGTATATCATTTTTTTTTTTTTTTTTACTCACAGTTTATTACTATTAAAATACATTTCATGAGTGTCTTTTTTTATCTTGCACCTTTAACCCTTTCAACCCCACAGGTAAGTCATGTAGTGTCCACAATACAAAGAGTAAAAGTAACATTGACATGCTGCAGTGAGATAATTAAGTGAATAATAATATTTAAGTGATGATTGAGCATTAGTGATGAACACTTGCTGTTAACAAGCAGAATCTATCTATCTATCTATCTATCTATCTATCTATCTATCTATCTATCTATCTATCTATCTATCTATCTATCTATCTATCTATCTATCTATCTATTCAAAATAAGTACAATATATTTTTTTTTTACGTTTTACATTTTTAAAATATATTGGTTTCATTGGACAAACATATATAACGAATACTACTTAATGGAATTATGATTTAACACAAAAATAAGTTAATATTTTTAATGTGTGGATTAATTAATTTAATTAAATCGGATTTCAGGAATGTACAATGAGCTGCTTTAAGTGTGCATTTTAACAGAAAATAGTCCTGATTCAATCTTGAGCACAATACATTAAATACAGTTTATTAATTAAGTTGCATTTTCTGTATACTTTTATTTTTTGTACTGACAGTGGTTAAGTCTGTGAGTTATTTATATGTGAGAGAGTCAGTTGTAAAGCGTCAGTGGTCAGTGTTAGAAGAATCAGCTTATCTTGACAGTTAGCCTGCCCTGGATCAGGATAGTTTCCCAAAATAAGTTGCTGGACTGAGCTTGATTTATGTTAAATTTGCTTTATGAAACCAAATCATTTGACAATGAGTCAGACTAACTGAAATAAGCCTGGCTTATTTGGTCAGCTTGACTTATTTCTCCTTTCTTTCTGCCATTCAAAAAGTAAAGTTTAGATTGCTGGAACTCAAAAAAGTAAAAATGGATTCACTAAATGTATCTGTAGAAGAACTTTGTTGTTTCTTGTCAGAGGAGATCTGCAGTTTACACAGTGAGAAACTCAAAGGCTGAATCCCAAATGGTACCCGACCCTGATTTTCTGCATTTTCTCCTTTAATGTTTTCTTTGTGTTTAAGTTACTCTTATAAGGACTTCAGTCCTGTATTGAGCTCCTCCTGGTATTTAATAAAACATACCATGCATATATACATGCATACATACATATATTAAAATTTCACAAGTCACATTCCAGGGGCTAAATATCATGTTATTTGGGGCCGCTTCAACCGGACTTGTCAACAATGTTGCCTCAGATGCCACATTTGTTGTGTGTTTTTGGGGGCAGGAATTTAATCCCAGAGTTGTGGGCTGATCAATAATGCTGGCTTATTAAAACCTATACCACATTATAAGAAAAGTTATAGTTACATTTATATTATGTTTATAATTACTTATAAGTCATGCATTTTCCTTTTCAATTCATGTTCAAAATTCATTATACAGTTTATAATATTAATACATATTATATTAATACAATTTATAAGTATTAATTAGTCTGTCGTATGGTTCTATGAATGTATTTATAAAGATGCAGCTTGCATTGCTATAATGTTATATTATTAATTTTATATGACTTTTTATTCGGATTTATTTCTGTCAAATTAGTGAATATATTGTGAATACATTGTTATTAATAGCCATGTTATGTTCTTATAAATACTTTTTGTGAGTAATAATAGTTACTAATCTCTATAAATGCATCATTGTTGGCTTTAAGTAAAGTGAAAACATAAATAAAACGTTAAGAAAACACGAATATGTACTCATTTTACATTTTAAGTTGCTTAATTGTACATGTAACTAATGAACAACAATTCCTGTAAATTTGTAAATGTAACTGTTCTTATAATGCAGTATAGATCTTAATGAGTCCATCTATTTTTACAGTCTATGGGTTGGGCCCCCTACCGCACCCATTCCGCACCAAACATACAAACCAACCTAGCTATCCAAAATCTTTGTCTGCAATTTAATAATACTGACATATTAATTTTGCTTTTGCTTTTGACCACTAGGTATCAGTATTTAGTCAGAGACGCCCTCTGCAGGCATTTGTTATAATATTATGTACTTATAACATTTCAGAGGAAAAAAAATCTTGATGTGTTTAAATATGCAGATTAGCTTGTTTTGGTTAATTTAGAAGAAATCTACAGATGCACACAGACGGAGGGTAGTAGGCTTAAAACAAACACCATCTAAATGTGTATTTTGGAAGTTCTCTTTCCATTAGAGTAAAAGAAGACATGGAAGCAAAAACAGACCAAATCTTAAAATTGTCCACTACAATAACTCCAAAAGAATTAAAATAATGTATTGATTTGAGCAAAATAAACAAATTATTAGTGAAACTATGTCCCTCTCCTTGGTGCAGTAATTTATTCTAAATATATAGCTACTTGAAAATAGTAGTGTAGAAAACATGCACATTGTGGCATAGTTTCCTTTGCTGTTGCCTGCTCTTGTGATAAACCTAGTCAATACTAAATACCATGGTCTCTATATGTGAACTTTTGTAGAAATCTGTGGGGTATGAAACAATTGGGTGAGTGTGGGGGAATTAAAAAATAAATTGGTAAGGAAGTCGAAGTTGTGTAAAGTTTTGTTTATTATTATTTTTAAATAAATAATTATGAGAAGTGCCCTTTTTTCCACTTGAGCCCCTGCCCCCCAAAATGTGCACGTCCCTGCTTATATAAAAGGAGGTTGGCAAAATCTCACCTGTAGTAAGTCCGTCTGTTAGGAATATTCAACAGCAACTGGAATGTGAAAACATCCAGGTGATTTACTAATCATTTACATCTACAATTACTGAGTACTGCACACGTATAAAATTATATATTGGCAAAATCACATACAGCAAGTCAGTCTACCCACTATCTATTTGCTATAACCCTGTAAAAATCATTGTTTTGACGGAATGATTTGTCTTCATTTATGATCTTACGCTGAGAAACGAATTTGTAGACGGTCCCTTAAGGAGACAGCCTTGAGAAGGAACCTGACACCAACTTTACTTTGCTTGCAGAGCACTACTGATGCATCATCGAGCTCAAGCTTCAAGCAAGCAGACGGAAACCTTTGAAGAATTCAAGGTGCAGTAAGAGAAAGACACAGTGGCATAAAGTGATATGTTATTTTGCTTAATGAACAAATTGGTAACACAGAACGTTTTTTCTTCTTCTTCTTCTTCTTTTTCAGAAACGCCATCACAGTGCAGTGGAATGAAACAAAAGTGCAACTGAAACACTCCTCAATGTCTGTCATTTACTTAAGAATAGAGCTGAATAACTGTCATTGTTGAAATGTGAACAGAGAATTCACCGTATTCAACCGTATGAAAGTTCAGCAGATTTCATTGGAAGAGTTACTGGACTCTCACTGAACACTTAAGTTTGATGATTTTCTGTTTCTAGAGGACAGACGAGGTAAGGGACTCTATTCAATTCTGTTAATACTATAAAAATACTGTAACATTAATACTTGGCTTAACAGTTAGGCTATTGATCAACATAATGTTTAAAATCTTAATTATGCAATGCAACAAACAGTTCACATTTAAATTGAATGCTAGTAGATAGTCTAAAGCCTCTCCCACACTCCCCCTACCATTACATTTCATACCACGGGCTGAGAACGTGTCTTCAATAGGGCGTTTCAGCAGGATGTTATGAAATTCATATAGTTCATGAAATTTATAGAAGTGTTTCCCCTTTTGAGAGTTGGGTGTATTGTATGAGTCAACTAGCAACTGTTTTTTGTTTTTTACTAACCCAGTGTTCTTAATAAAAAACCTTATTTTTTCCTGTTTTGATGCATAATATAGTACATTTAAAAATATGTTTTGGTGTTTGTTGTGTGCAGAGCAGAACTGACATACATCAGAGCAGCAGAAGATGACCATCTGTTGATGTGAGTTCATTATTCTGGTTTTACTCAGTGAATTTAAGTCATAAATTAAGGAGAATTTTGACACAAAGGATTTTTGTTTGTTTGTTTGTTTGTTTTAGAACACATTATTTTAGCCAGGAAGAAGAGAAGATTATTGGTTGAAGCTCTTGAAGAAGTAATCATACCAGATTGAGTCAAGGCTGAGTTCTTCCTTAACTTTGTTTCGCACTGTTGCATCATGATGAATTCTGAATCATCTGGAAACAGTCAAACCACTCTTGAGAAAGGGGGGAAAAATCCACCTGATGTCAGTTTAGATAACATAGTTAAGGATTTGTTATTGTATGTTAACGGGTTTGAGTGCTTACATGAGGCTAAAAAAGTGATTGAAGAAAAATATGACATTAATATAGATCATAGTAATTGCTGGCCAGCTGATGATATCAGACGAGCTTGGGGAAAAACACAACGAATGGATATAAAATCAAGCAGAAGAAGACACTGGGCCATTGTGATATTGTTGCAGGTGATAAAAATGAAGTTGTATGAGGATGAGTGCAACAGGAATTCAGCACAGCCTGATCCGACGGAGGGAAATTTATCCCAGAGTTGCGAAGAGTCGAGTCCGCAAGCTTGTGGAACAGAACAAAGCAGGACAGAAGACTCAGAAGACCCATCAACTGCTGAACCGGAGATGATGAGACCTTCAGGGCCATGTACGTCAACATCTAATCCTGCAACTAGGCCTGTCTACATTCGGATCCCATTCTCAGAAATGTTTGGTGAAACCCCCTACACAAATGTAGATCCAAACGACAGATCTCTCTTTAAACTAATAGACCGACCTCCTTCACACAATGAAATAAGGAAAAGAAAATCTTACATCATGTCATTCAACGATGAGACCAAAAATGCTGATTGGGTGTATGAGATATTAAACAAGGAAACTTTAAAGGACAAATGTAAGGAGCATATGAGCTTTGGAAGGAAGGAATTTGAGACAAAAGAGTTTAATCAAGGTCATCTTGCTGCGGTTGCCAATCACAGGTGGTGTCAGGAAGCCTATCATGACACTTATTTGATGAGCAACATGGTACCACAGGATAAGAGATTAAACAAGGGCATATGGAGTACGTTGGAGCAACATTGTCGAGACACAGCTATGGATGTCAATGTCCATAATGTCCATGTGTACACTGGACCACTTTACTGTGGAAAAGAAAGAAATGCAAAACGCAGAAAGAAAAGCAACAATATTGAGAATGGTTGTTATTTAGGAGGGAAAGCAGTGCCAACTTACTTCTTTAAGGTAGTGATTGTGGAGAACAAGGATTGGACAGTTAGAGAGCCGGAATTCTATCTGATGCCCAATGAAACACCAAAATTTGAAGGACAACTGGAAGAAAATGAAGTATTGAAAGAAGAGGCAACAATAGGCAACAAAGAATTGCTAAAGCACTTCAAGGTGAAAATTGGGGATTTTGAGAAACAGCCTTGGCTGAACATCATAGAACGTGATACAAAATTTAACAAGCAAATGAAAAGGAAAGTGAAATGGGCGGGAGAAGATGGAAATGGAGAGTTACATTGTGTTGGATTTGAAGTCAGAATAAGCCCACCACATGTTTAATGATGATACCGGTGGTGCATGTGTTTGATGTGTGTACAGCGTTTTTAGTAAAGGTTTTTCCACTTTATTGAAAATAGATATATGTAATGTATTTATGACTCTATACAGTATATAAATATATATGCACACTTTTCAGAAATGCTTTCTATAACCTTTTGATCTGAGGGCTTATGCTTAAATGCTTGAAATTAATTTTGTAAACAAATATATCTTTATGTATTTCTGGCTTTCTTTATTAAACTATTTTGTATAATTTTTATATATAAACATGGATGTAATAGCACAAACCCCAATGCTTTGTAAAAGAATCCAGTGTGGTAGTCCTATGAAGTCTTTTTGAGGAAATTAATAAAGTATATAATATATATATATATATATATATATATATATATATATATATATATATATATATATATATATATATATATATATTATAATAATTCCCATTTTTCAACTTTGTGTTTCATAGTTCTGATGACTGTTCTATTATTCTAAAATGTGGAAAAACAATAATTATTTTTGTCTTTATTTGGAAGTGTATTTTTGGTCACTGTTATTTTGTTTATTTTCTTACTATGCCCCAACTTTTCTTGTTCAATCCTGGCTCCTCCCTAATTAAATGCTTATTGACTAGTATGCACCCTCTGTTAATTAGCCAATCACTGAAGCCATGTACTAATGTGTCCTGATTTATAAATGCCTGGAGTGACCCATGATGGACTGTGAGACTTTGGAGCTGCTTGATGCTTGTAACGTGTGTGTATTCATAAACAATGTAAGTTTGTTTATTTTGGGTTTTATATATTGTATTTTAGTGATGCAAAGTCTGATTAATTTCCGCGAACTGGCTCTTTTCGGACAGTTCGGCTCAGTGAACAGGTTCAAAAAGACGATTCATAGGTTCATTCATTTCTAACAACTCGACGCCATGTTTATTGATGAAATATTTAAATAAAGTCATGTGTGTCAACGCATATTGAAACATTAAAATAAAAAGTTATTTGTGTGAACGCATAGCCTATTGCTAATTAGTGCCTTTCATTCACTTAATGGTTTGTGAACCCCCTCTCGTTTGTGGTCATAGTTTCAGTGGATCGTGGATCCTTTAAGTCGGACACAATTGACTAATATTGATTAGCCTCAGGGTGCGATTTGTGGAGACTGTCCTCCTCAAAAAAACGACACCATAGGTCGTTTGTGCAAGCAGCATATTACGACCTACATTTACGTTTTAAAATTAAGCGCCCTCTAGTGGTCCTATAAATAATGACAGCCTCGTTTGTTGGGTGTGTCGTCATCAAATGACCTTTGACTGTCGTTTCCAATAAAAATGCGATCGATGAGAGGAAGGAGTGACCCAACATTGCATTGAACATCCTAATCCAGGTGAGTTTATTTTTATAAGTTATCGTTCTGATTGTATGCATGCAACTCATGTGGAGTGCAGTTCAACGTTTTACTGTGGTATTTGCAGTTAAAACACAGTAACTACAACGCTTACCATGGTTTTACCACAGTAACTGCAGTTTTAATGTGGTATTTGTAGTTAAAACACAGTAACTACAACGCTTACCATGGTTTTACCACAGTAACTGCAGTTTTAATGTGGTATTTGCAGTTAAAACACAGTAACTGCAACGCTTACCATGGTTTTACCACAGTAACTGCAGTTTTAATGTGGTATTTGCAGTTAAAACACAGTAACTGCAACACTTACCATGGTTTTACCACAGTAACTGCAGTTTTAATGTGGTATTTGTAGTTAAAACACAGTAACTGCAACACTTACCATGGTTTTACCACAGTAACTGCAGTTTTAATGTGGTATTTGTAGTTAAAACACAGTAACCGCAACACTTACCATGGTTTTACCTCAGTAACTGCGGTTTTAATGTGGTATTTGCAGTTAAAACACAGTAACTGCAACACTTACCATGGTTTTACCACAGTAACTGCAGTTTTAATGTGGTATTTGTAGTTAAAACACAGTAACCACAACTCTTGCCATGCTTACAATATCTTTTTGTATTGTAGTTGTAATTCAATATTTTTTTTCTGTTTTGCAGTTACTTCAGATGACATACTCCATCTCCATCTCCCACAACCTTTAATTCAACAGCTCTTTTAAGAAGCCATCTCTCAAAAGCCTACTTACTGTCCGTTTATCTCTCTCTCTAATTCATCTTCAAATTAGCTTAATTGGCATGACTTGTACAGTATTGCCTTTACATGAGCAATAAACAAAATTATGATTATATAATACAATAAAAATAAGAATAAATAAATACATTATTTCTTTAATACACCAGAAGTAACAATAATATTAAGACAATGTAAAAAAAAAAAACCTGTACATGCATTCAGACAAGTTAAGAATATTCTCACTTCTCTCAGCTTTTCCTTGCCTATTTTTCTGACCTGTAATCCGTAATTCATTTACACATATTTTTGCTCTCTTTCTTTCTTCTTCATCATGGCATATTTTTAAAAGTCAGAATTAAATTTTGACCATTTGTCAGGAAGCTGCTTGCATTAACAGGGAACTTGAACTCAAATCTCCCAATGCTGATCTTGATGAAGCTGCCAGGGAGGCTGAACAAGTCCTTCAAAGGTTCAACACTTCACAGCTTTTGAACACAGTAATTTCATGTGTTGCTAACTAATTTCCTTAATGTCCTTCCTCTCAGATATTTCGGTCACAGATCATTTTTAACACACTGTCTCAACATGTATGTATTTCTCTTTGTTTCAGCTGAAAATGAAGACCAAAGGAAGGAGAGGGATGGATTTGGCCATCTTGTGTGTTTACGGAGAAGACAAAAAAAGCTGCAAAGGAAAACATTTCCATTGGTATGTCTGTGTTGGTCTTAACCCTTGTTTGAACATTTCTGCAGTTATATTTCACACAGCATTTGATGTTTCTTAAACTTTGTTTTACATACCACAAGGCCCTATCAGCTAGAAGTAGTAATAATTCTTACAATTTACCAAGTCAGCAAATTCATATGATATTGTAAAATCGTACTTGTACAAAACTCGTACTTGTACAAAACTCGTACTTGTACAAAACTCGTACTCAAAATACCTTCCTCTCATTCCGTTAATCTTACACAAAAATACTTCCTTTCTCTGCCTATTTCTCTTCATCTTTCAGTCCTTTACTCCCTCACTCACTTACACTTTCTTTTTTTTCTCTGTTTTAAGGAAGAAAGAGTTTGCATGATGTCTTTGTCAGACTCAATCTGATGTATACAGATGAACTCCAGAGACTGCTAGAGTTGCCAGGGAACTCGAGGCTGCTGAAACTGAACGGCTACTAGTGAGGCTCAGCAAGTTCTTGCCATGATCAGCCCTCCTCAGGTAAGATTTGTAGAAAATTGTAATCAATATTTATTCTTCAAATCCTCTGACCTGAATCTTTTGACTTAATTAACTTAATTATAACTTGTCTTAATGTATAAGTTTAAACAACAATAGTAATTAAATGTGGGGTCAATAGACATTTTCTTGTTTTACAGCTGAAATGTAAGATCAAAAACGCAAAGAAAATCAGTCGCAGCAAGCCAGGCATACCAGTCCTGTTGGGGATGAGGAATGAACATCAGAAAAAACAAAAATGAAAAAGATGCACATTTCCATTGGTATGTCTGTATTCAAGCAATGCAGTTAAATGTAGTACAGCATTTGATATTGATCTTTCGAAGGACTATTCGAGTTGGCAGTCATCATTTTCACATCTTTTTATCGCTCCTAGAATGAGCAAATCAGCTGTGCGATCATCTTTGGAATTTGGGCAGGAAATTACAGAATATGGTGAGTTCTGACACCTGTTTTCACCAAAACTATTTTTTCTGGAGTTAACATTGACTTATTGTTTTGTCTGATTGTTTGAAGGAGGATGAAGTCAGTTGATTAAGAAATTGGCATGTTGTATTTGTAATAAAGAGTTTTCAACACATTACTGATTTGTTTTGACTGCTTGTATTTTGTTCTCATTTTCTTCTTGTAGAGGTAGAGAACCTGGCAGCTGGCACTGAAAACACTCAATGTTGAGGTCGGACCTTACAGAAGTGGTCAGAGAAGCAGGTTTGAGTCCAGAGATGATGGAGTCTTTGTTGACGGGAGTATTCTGTGGCCCCCAAGTGCAGCACTGCAGCCTGAAACCATCAGTTATCTGCTGTGAAGACTCCTTTTTCCAAACAGCTCTACTGTGACAACTCAGATGCTATGGCCCATAAAAGTAAACATCACAACCGTGTGAACTGAGAGATAACCAATGGTATGTCCAGTGCAACAATTATCAGTAGTTTTATATATTGTTTATTAATTTACCACCTCCTAAATACATGTTTTCTTGTGCTAGGACTTCATCTCCTGGTTGAGAAAAAGCTACATGCATCAGTGGTGCTGATGAACTATTTGAGTTGCTTCAAATTCACATCGCCAGGGACCACACATGGCCCATCCACACTGATGCAGTGCTGAAGAAGGCTCATCAGTGTCTTTTCTTCCTCAGACAGATGAGGAAGTTCAGTGTGAGCCCCAAAACCCTCAAATCATTTAACACATGCAGTGTGGAGAACATCCTGACTGGCTGCATCCCTGCCTGGTGTAGGAACAGCACTGCCCTCAACTGCAAAGCTCTGCAGAGAGCGTTACGACCTGCACAGAACATTGTTGGAGGTGAGCTTCCCTCCCTCCAGGACATCTTCACCAGGTGGTGTGTGAGGAAAGCATGGATCATCAGAGACTCCAGCCACCCGAGCCGTGGACTGCTCTCACAGTGACCATCAGGCAGACATTCTCGCTGAACCCACACCAGCAGACTGCGAGACAAGTTCTTTCCCCAGGCAATCAGACTGTACTGAACTCGTACCAGTAACACCACACAGCAGCACACCCCACCACACCAACCTCATATGCACTGCACTTTATCAGTTACACTGACTGGACTCACCCTGACATTCTGTTTGCACTAATTCATACTGTACTGCACTGCAAAGGTAAATGTATAACATGATTATTTTGTTTATTATTGTTTTCATTTCGTACTCTGTGTATAGTATAATATAGTACCATGTATTGTTCTCTACCTGTATCGTTAATAGTTTATGTGTTGTGTATATATTCCATACTGTCATGCTGCAGAGTTTGCACTAAAGAATTTCATCACCTGCACACTTGCTTTCATGTCATGTTGACAAAGTGATTTGAATTGGTCACGTCTTTTGTTCATTTATACTGTACAGTGCTGGATAATAATTTGTAAATTGTTAGAGACATGGAAGAAGATGATTATGGTAGGGACATGGCTAAGCAAGCAAAAGGAAGAAAACCAGGAGAGATCTGATAAGGAAACTGGATGTGATTCTGTGGTGCTCAAGACATTTCAGCATGCATGCATTTGTGTGTCTTCGTCAGTGTTGTGAACTGATTAATATAATATGATCTAACATAACTCATTTTTATTTCTCTTCAATATCATTTGTCTTTATGTGCTACTTTAGCTGTACTCATGCTGTATTTGCCAGTAAAGTGTTGTATATGGTGATAATAAAATATGGTGAATATTCTGTATTAAGGATGGTGTTTGGTTTGATTTAATAAAAAATACATAATTACCATAATTATTTTAATTGAGACAGGAACATTTAGTCATAATGACATATGGGACAGCAGTTTGCTAGAATGTTACCATTGCATATGCTTAGTGGCATAGATGCTGTGTCAAATACAGTAAATATGTTAAATTTCAGATACATGAAGGCAAGACTGAAAGGTGTATTACAAGAGACTGCATGGGCTATATTGCTACAGGCACTTCGGGCGATGTACCAGTGAAAGATCAACATGGATCATACTATAAGCAAGATGAGCATGCACATTTCTGATGGCCAGCACTTCAGGAGGACAAAGATGAGAACATTTTGAGAAAGAGATTTACAAATGTCTTATTTTATATTATGATTCTTTGCACACATGAATTTGACCTACATACATGCATGAATGTTTTACACATACCTTGTCTTACTGAATGGCACATGGCCTTTTGCAACAGTACAATGTAGTGTCACAATATGTATTGGTGTCTTTGTTTACTGTCAACACTGTATTATTTTTCTTGATCTAATTAAATAAATTGAGAAGCCCATTCCAATTGGGCATTAATGTTGATTTTTGGGGTCTATTCTTGTTCTGTTAACTATGACTGGATGAACTTGCAACAACCTGCATAATGGAAAATTGTTGAAAAGACAATATAATGTATAATGTGACTCAACACACTTTGTTGTCCATGATGAGAATACACCTGTGTATGTTTTACTGCCCTTCCACCCTCAGGGGCCCAGTAGAGTCCATTGGAAGAGCAAGAAAATGCACATTTCAGATGGCTGTAAATCAAAGTCTGATTATAGTATCACAGAGAAAATTGGTATGACAACTACTTGTGCTATGTTTACTAAATAATGTTGGACACAGCTTTCAAATATATATGAAAAGGAGGTATAAAGGCGTTTTAAAAAGTGCTCATAATAAAATACCATATTTCAGTCTGCCTTTCAATTATGTCATAGAGGTTTGCACAATGAACATGATTAGATATCCCTTTGTTAATTAAAGAAAGTATTTTTTTCTATTTCATTATTAAACGTTTTAAACTACATTACCCATAAGCCCCTGTCATTCTATCGATTGAACGCCAAAAACATGGCGCTGTTATTTGTAGTTCAGTAAAGATATGCTAGGGTTAGGGTTAGGATATCGGTAAAGAGGTAATTTCTCACAACACAGCAACACCGCTTTGTTAACTGAATGCATTACTAAAGTAATAATAACAGCAAAAAGAACTTTGCAACATTAAACGTTTTTTAATATGGGTTAAAAGATTGTCCAACCACAACGAATCCTGCGGATGCCAAGGGAAGGTCAGAGCCTATGACAATCCATTTGAATAGAAGCGTCACACTTACTTGTCCATATATGGTCATTCCTGACAGGATCTTCCAGGTTCAACAGTTACACATTTATTTGCCCCCATTAAATATGAAACTAAAATGACAGATTACATTGTGGGGTTAACCTGATGCAGCAATAGATTTGTTGATTTGTTGATTACAGTGAAAAAAATAAAATGTCCCCAAGCAAGGGCCTAATGGTTTCCATTTTATGCATGGTGTACACTAATATTAGTTATTTTAACATTAGTTATTTTAATTATTTTATTAGTTATTTTAACATTTAAGCTAAAAAAAGTAGTATTATTAAAAAAATTATAGTGCAGTTGTATACTGTATGACAGAAATATTAAAACGATTCAAAATGTTTCAAAAATACTAATAATAATTATTCAAGCATTGCAGTATTTCTTGACCAAAAATAAATGCAGCTACTATTGAAATGAAGTGCTTCTGTAACATTTACAGTGTATTGATATTGTATTAAAGACAGACTATACATTTAATCATTTCTGTTTCCTGGAAATGGACCCTACCACCTTGACATTCTTAGCTGTACCAAAAGGCATAATGAATGCACACATTTTGTAGTAATTTCCAAATTTTATTGATATGTCAAACTGTTTAAAGACAAACATAAGTGCCCAGAACTGTATCCTCTGTCACCCAGGTACTTCTCCAGTCTGTGCCACTATGAAGAAAAGAAAACAACAACAACAACACATTATAAAAATGCATCTGCATAGAGGTTATCAATTATAGTGAACTTAAAAAAAAAAAAAAAAAGACTGATTGATTAAGTATTATGCTACTCAGAAATATGCAACTCAACCCCCTTTAAAACATTGGCTAATATTAAACAAATAAAAAAAGAGAATTTGTTTATGGAAAATGTTATAATACTGCAAATGATATTTTTACAAATCAGAAGTTGCAAGGCTCCCATCAGAAAGATATTCTTTTCTTCCCTTTAAAGAACAGACAGGCAAACAATTATTAAGAGCAATATTTTACAATATTAATTTAAAACTATATCTCCTGTAATCATTGCTCACTTGTATTGCATCTAAATGCAATGCAAATTAGAATGGTTAATAACAATAATTATAAAGTCAACTGTTTTCAGCAAGAAAATGCATTTTTAACATTCCAATTACCTTGAAGGTTTCAAAGGTTACGAACAGCACTACAATTAAGTGGCTTAAGCATTTTATTAAGCATTTTGTGGTATTTATGAATGCGATATGTAATTTTGATTGATTGGCATACCAGATGAATAGTAAAAACTGAACAATAAACTATATATATATATATATACACACACACACACATACACGCTCACGTAATATGCAATTCAATAACAATAAGTTGACATAATTAAGGAAATAATATAAAAAAAAGAGAAAAATATGATTGTTTTTACATTACCATTTTTATTATTTACCGTCTTCCTCTGTGTTGGCATGTGGAATACAGTGGGAGGGATGGTGGCAGTGACAGGACGGCTCACAGTAGAGATGTGTTCACTGTAGAGGAGAAATTAATACAAGTAGACATGCTTGTATTTAAGAGTGGAAGTTGGAAGTAAGTAGAAGGGCTGAGAGCAGATGTGCCACATGAGAGGGAGAGAGATATGGAAGGGCTGGCTCTTCATTCACAAGCTGATGAAGAAGGAATCTGTGAGAAATCCTGCAAGACAGGAAGAAAGAGAAGTGAATTAAAATCACAAGATGAACAATAAAAACATTGACAGACAATCAGAATCTACAAGACTTTAAAAGAGCTTGAGCATTCAAAGTGAGACAACAACTACAGCGTATATAATAATAAACATAACTTTTTCGTCTGTTTGTGTGGAAGCTAAAATAGTTATCATTATAGTTATTGAGGAAGTAACTATTATACTGTTTGAATGAGAAGAGATGGCGCCAATTTGTAAAGGTTAATAGAGAATACTTGATACTTACAAGTATCAAGTACATGTCAGTACGAGACTTACAATATCATATGAATTTGCTGACTTGGTAAATTGTAAGAATTATTACTACTTCTAGCTGATAGGGCCTTGTGGTATGTAAAACAAAGTTTAAGAAACATCAAATGCTGTGTGAAATATAACTGCAGAAATGTTTAAACAAGGGTTAAGACCAACACAGACATACCAATGGAAATGTTTTCCTTTGCAGCTTTTTTTGTCTTCTCCGTAAACACACAAGATGGCCAAATCCATCCCTCTCCTTCCTTTGGTCTTCATTTTCAGCTGAAACAAAGAGAAATACATACATGTTGAGACAGTGTGTTAAAAATGATCTGTGACCGAAATATCTGAGAGGAAGGACATTAAGGAAATTAGTTAGCAACACATGAAATTACTGTGTTCAAAAGCTGTGAAGTGTTGAACCTTTGAAGGACTTGTTCAGCCTCCCTGGCAGCTTCATCAAGATCAGCATTGGGAGATTTGAGTTCAAGTTCCCTGTTAATGCAAGCAGCTTCCTGACAAATGGTCAAAATTTAATTCTGACTTTTAAAAATATGCCATGATGAAGAAGAAAGAAAGAGAGCAAAAATATGTGTAAATGAATTACGGATTACAGGTCAGAAAAATAGGCAAGGAAAAGCTGAGAGAAGTGAGAATATTCTTAACTTGTCTGAATGCATGTACAGTTTTTTTTTTTTTTACATTGTCTTAATATTATTGTTACTTCTGGTGTATTAAAGAAATAATGTATTTATTTATTCTTATTTTTATTGTATTATATAATCATAGTTTTGTTTATTGCTCATGTAAAGGCAATACTGTACAAGTCATGCCAATTAAGCTAATTTGAAGATGAATTAGAGAGAGAGATAAACGGACAGTAAGTAGGCTTTTGAGAGATGGCTTCTTAAAAGAGCTGTTGAATTAAAGGTTGTGGGAGATGGAGATGGAGTATGTCATCTGAAGTAACTGCAAAACAGAAAAAAAATATTGAATTACAACTACAATACAAAAAGATATTGTAAGCATGGCAAGAGTTGTGGTTACTGTGTTTTAACTACAAATACCACATTAAAACTGCAGTTACTGAGGTAAAACCATGGTAAGTGTTGCAGTTACTGTGTTTTAACTGCAAATACCACATTAAAACCGCAGTTACTGAGGTAAAACCATGGTAAGTGTTGTAGTTACTGTGTTTTAACTACAAATACCACATTAAAACCGCAGTTACTGTGGTAAAACCATGGTAAGTGTTGCGGTTACTGTGTTTTAACTACAAATACCACATTAAAACTGCAGTTACTGAGGTAAAACCATGGTAAGTGTTGTAGTTACTGTGTTTTAACTACAAATACCACATTAAAACTGCAGTTACTGTGGTAAAACCATGGTAAGTGTTGTAGTTACTGTGTTTTAACTACAAATACCACATTAAAACTGCAGTTACTGAGGTAAAACCATGGTAAGTGTTGTAGTTACTGTGTTTTAACTACAAATACCACATTAAAACTGCAGTTACTGTGGTAAAACCATGGTAAGTGTTGCGGTTACTGTCCTTTCACTACAAATACCATATTAAAACTGCAGTTACTGTGGTAAAACCATGGTAAGTGTTGTAGTTACTGTGTTTTAACTGCAAATTCCACATTAAAACTGCAGTTACTGTGGTAAAACCATGGTAAGTGTTGTAGTTACTGTGTTTTAACTGCAAATTCCACATTAAAACTGCAGTTACTGTGGTAAAACCATGGTAAGTGTTGCGGTTACTGTCCTTTCACTACAAATACCATATTAAAACTGCAGTTACTGTGGTAAAACCATGGTAAGTGTTGTAGTTACTGTGTTTTAACTGCAAATTCCACATTAAAACTGCAGTTACTGTGGTAAAACCATGGTAAGTGTTGCGGTTACTGTGTTTTAACTACAAATACCACATTAAAACTGCAGTTACTGTGGTAAAACCATGGTAAGTGTTGTAGTTACTGTGTTTTAACTACAAATACCACATTACAACTGCAGTTACTGAGGTAAAACCATGGTAAGTGTTGTAGTTACTGTGTTTTAACTACAAATACCACATTACAACTGCAGTTACTGTGGTAAAACCATGGTAAGTGTTGTAGTTACTGTGTTTTAACTACAAATACCACATTAAAACTGCAGTTACTGTGGTAAAACCATGGTAAGTGTTGCGGTTACTGTCCTTTCACTACAAATACCACATTAAAACTGCAGTTACTGTGGTAAAACCATGGTAAGTGTTGTAGTTACTGTGTTTTAACTACAAATACCACATTAAAACTGCAGTTACTGTGGTAAAACCATGGTAATTGTTGTAGTTACTGTTTTAACTACAAATACCACATTACAACTGCAGTTACTGTGGTAAAACCATGGTAAGTGTTGTAGTTACTGTGTTTTAACTACAAATACCACATTAAAACTGCAGTTACTGTGGTAAAACCATGGTAAGTGTTGCGGTTACTGTCCTTTCACTACAAATACCACATTAAAACTGCAGTTACTGTGGTAAAACCATGGTAAGTGTTGTAGTTACTGTGTTATAACTACAAATACCACATTAAAACTGCAGTTACTGTGGTAAAACCATGGTAATTGTTGTAGTTACTGTTTTAACTACAAATACCACATTAAAACTGCAGTTACTGTGGTAAAACCATGGTAAGTGTTGCGGTTACTGTGTTTTAACTACAAATACCACATTAAAACTGCAGTTACTGTGGTAAAACCATGGTAAGTGTTGTGGTTACTGTCCTTTCACTACAAATACCAGAGTAAATCTACAGTTACAGTATGAGAAGCATGGTATACATACATACATACATACATGTTCTTTTACTGTGTGTTTACTAAGGTACATATGACATGGTGAAGCGACAGTTACTATGGTAAAAGCATGGTAAATGTGTGGACTTTTTACATGATCCCTTTCCCAACATAGGCGAATTTCAAATGAATATCACATTGAAAACTAACTTAATAATGCTGGCATGAATGATTTGAACGTAACACAGCTTGAAATAACGGGACAAATAGCGTCGCGTATTGATTTGAAACACAAAACACGATTTCATTCATAAACATGGGACAATCGACCACTTTACAGGACGGGTGGAAACCTTACCCTTACCTGTCTTGAAGTCATCTAAAATCCATATATTTTTTTATAGCAATAGACCACTTCGAATAGCTGGGAGATCTTAAAACGTAAACAAGTAGATTAAAAAAAAAAAAAACGGAAAAAAAACCGGAGGCGGAAGTTTCCGTAGATCTTCTCCTGCTTCTGCCGATAGGGGCGCTAATATAGGAAACGCTCATATGCGTCGTATTTGATGGTAGTGACAAACGACCTATATGATCGTATAAGTTGGAGGACTTGTTGGCCCAGGCAGATTGGGGGCCTTATGCGCCAGAGAAACAAGCGCACTGCCATCTTTATAAAATTGTCTTTAACTTCCATTTTTTGCGGTAGCTTTGTACATTTCTATGGCATCGCTATCAAGAAATAATTACAGTAATTGGTTAAGTGTATTTACATGTTGTAGAGTTAATGGAAGTTATTGTGAGCATTGTAATGTTTAAAGCCAATGTCTCAACAAATGTCAGTACACCCGGGAAGATTTTGAAACGAGCTGTTCATTCATAAATATGTAGGTCTGCTGTGGAAATACAAACCGGAAGACAAAAGACAACGAGCGCAATGCTGAAAAGGGGCAGGGCTACATGGTCTAATATAGAGGGTATGCGTCGACATCACTTTCCCGCTGAAAACGCGCTCCCTCAGCTGAACTGAGTGGCAAAAGAACCTGCTGCGTGACTGGATTTATTAGGGGAAACTGCGAAAGCGCGAGTAAAACAAACGATTACACTAAAGGTTGGAATTGAATGTGCTCCTTACAACTTGTCAAATAAACCTAATCCATGGATACTGACATGCAGCCAGGAATTGTGTTTCCTGACATTTATATGTGGCAAGGCAAGGCAATTTTATTTGTATAGCACATTTCATACACAATGGTAATTCAAAGTGCTTTACATAAAGAAGAAGATCTGTGCCTTGCCACAATTCTGCAAGACACATGAAGGACAAGACACCATCTTGGAGTCCTTCAGGTGTTTTTTTAGCAAACTCCATGCAGGCTTTCATGTGTCTTGCACTGAGGAGAGGCTTCCGTCGGGCCACTCTGCCATAAAGCCCCGACTGGTGATGGTTGACTTTCTACAACTTTCTCCCATCTCCCGACTGCATCTCTGGAGCTCAGCCACAGTGATCTTTGGGTTCTTCTTTACCTCTCTCACCAAGGCTCTTCTCCCCCGAGCTCAGTTTGGCCGGACGGCCAGCTCTAGGAAGGGTTCTGGTCGTCCCAAACACTTCCATTTAAGGATTATGGAGGCCACTGTGCTCTTAGGAACCTTAAGTGCAGCAGAAATTTTTTTGTAACCTTGGCCAGATCTGTGCCTTGCCACAATTCTGTTTCTGAGCTCTTCAGGCAGTTCCTTTGACCTCATGATTCTCATTTGCTCTGACATGCACTGTGAGCTGTAAGGTCTTATATAGACAGGTGTGTGGCTTTCCTAATCAAGTCCAATCAGTATAATCAAACACAGCTGGACTCAAATGAAGGTGTAGAACCATCTCAAGGATGATCAGAAGAAATGGAAAGCACCCGAGTTAAATATATGAGTGTCACAGCAAAGGGTCTGAATACTTAGGACCATGTGATATTTCAGTTTTTCTTTTTTAATAAATCTGCAAAAATGTCAACAATTCTGTGTTTTTCTGTCAATATGGGGTGCTGTGTGTACATTAATGAGGAAAAAATGAACTTAAATGATTTTAGCAAATGGCTGCAATATAACAAAGAGTGAAAAATTTAAGGGGGTCTGAATACTTTCCGTACCGACTGTATATAGGTTGAACAGGAGGGGTGCAAGTATTGAACCTTGAGGGACCATGTCATGGATGTCCACTCAGGCTTATGGTCACCAATACTCACATAATAACCTCTCCCTTCTAAGTATGACCTGAACCATTTAAGGACCATCCCAGAAAGCCCAACCCAGTTTTCGAGCCTGTCAAGAAGAATGTTGTGATCGACAGTGTCAAACGCAGCACTGAGGTCGAGTAGAACCAGCACTGATAATTTACCTAAATCTGTGTTTAGGCGAATATCATTTAATATCTTTATGAGCACTGTCTCTGTGCTGTGATGCGGTCAGAAACCAGATTGAAAGTTGTCAAAATATCCATTCAAGCTTAAGAACTTGTTCAGCTGATTGAAAACAACTTTTTCAATGATCTTGCTTATGAAAGGAAGATTTGAGATTGGTCAGTAGTTGCTCAATATGGTGTTATCCAGATTGCTCTTTTTCAGGAGGGGCTTACCAACTGCAGTTTTCAGGGATTTTGGAAAAGTCCCAGAGAGAAGTGAGGTGTTTATCACTTTTAGGAGATCTGCTTCTAAACAGTTAAACACGCTTTTGAAAAAAGATGTGGAAAGTGTGTCAAGGGCGCAGGTTAATGTTTTAAGGTGCTGTACTGTTTCTTCCAAAATTTTACCATCAACTGCTTCGAAATCAGACATAATAGCTACTTTCTGAGTTTGTGATCTGATCTGTTTTACCCCACTGCAGCTCAAGGATGTGCTGATCGCCTTTCTGATATTATTAATTTTCTCAGAGAAGAAGGAAGCAAACTCACAACATTTGCTGTTTGAGAGCATTTCACTGGGAATCTGACTTGGGGGGTTTGTTAGTCTCTCTACAGTAGCAAAAAGAGTGCGGGTGTTGTTTAAGTTTCTGTTTATAATATTTGAGAAGAAGGTCTGTCTAGCTTTGTCTAGTTCCACATTGAAAGCATGAAGGATATCTTTATAGATGTTATAATGGATTTCAAGTTTTGTCTTTTGCCACGTGCTCAGCTTTTCTGCATTGTCTTTTCATATTTTGCACTGCTGTTGAGTTTCTCCACGGTGCTTTTTGTCTGCCACTCTTCTTCCTGACTTTCACAGGAGCAATGTTATCAATAACATTCTGTACTTTTGAGTTAAAAGAATCAAGGAGAAAATCAACAGAGTCTGCAGATATGCTTGGTGTTAAAGATATAGCCTTCATAAACAGTGCACTAGTATTCTCATTTAAGCATCGCTTTTTGACCGAGACAGATCTAGCTTCAACAGTCGGAGAGATCAATAAATCAAAGAAAATACAGAAATGATCAGATAGCGCTACATCCTTAATGACAATGGATGAAATGTTTAGACCCTTACTAATAATAGAACAGACGGAGGAGGTTGAGGGCCCTGGTGCTGTGGCAGGGGCCGAAGAGCTCTCACAGGAGGAGGGGGAGGGCGAGCTGGGCCCACAGGCTTTGGTGGTTTCGGGGCTTGACGCTTTTTTGTTGATATCTGGGGGCTCGCAGCAAAAGAGTGGGAGAGTTTGGTTCCAGCATACACCAGTTCCTCCATTTTCTCTGAGAAGCACAGAAGAGGGGATGCTGGAGAGAGGGATAACGTGTCCGGTGAGAGGGGCTGTTGCTCTGGTGTTACCGGAGGCTGTAATCTGTTGTCCTGGCTTCCCTGGCTGTTTTCCCGAAAGTCATCCTTGGGTGCTGAATCTTGGAGCAGTTCTAACACGTCACTGTCTATCGGTGAGCTCTGTGGGCAGGGCTCAGTCAGGATTGTGTCCGTGAGCAGTGGTTGTTGTGGCTGAGTGGTGTTATCATTGTCCTTGTGGGATGTGTCAGCCGCATGTCCATTCAGGTGCTGAAATGAAGTCCTGTGGTCAGTTGTACTCTGTCCAGGTGTGTTTGTGCCATTCAGGTTGAGTGGATTTGCACACACTGCTGAAGGATGATGGAGGGAGAAGTAGATATTGTCCTTTAGCACTCTTGAGCCCAGTTTGTTTGGGTGCAGGCCATCATGAGTGAACAGTTGTCTCTGACTCCAGAACAGATTGAAGTTGTCGATGAAATTCAGTCCTTTTAAGTTGCAGGTTTTTTGCAGCCATGTGTTAAGCCCAAGCAACCGTGTAAATCTATTGGTTCCTCTTGCTGGGAGTGGTCCACTGATGAATGACTGAACTTTTAATCTTCTTAGCATTTCAAAAAGTTTATTGAAATCCCTTTTAAGGAGTTCTGACTGCTCCTTTCGAATATCACTCTTCCCCACATGAATGATTAGTCGATTTGCAGTCTTATATTTCATCAGAATGCTCTTAAGTTCCCTGTTTACATCAGAAACTGTTGCTTGTGGAAGGCAGCATGTAGTTGTATCCCTGCTGCTAATGTTTCTGATAATAGAGTCACCCACTATCAGAGTCCTGGGCTCGGCTGCTCTATGAGCTGAGTGCTGCTGACTGTTCAACCTTGAGCGGCAGTTAGCATCGGTATTAGCTGCTGGCTGATTTGATCTGTGTCCGATCATGTTTGGGGATTCCTCACCCACATTCATCATGTCTGGAGATTTCTCACCCACATTCATTAACACTTCATATCTGTTCTCCAGATGTACTGGTTGTGGTAGGGAGCTAGTGTTTGGGGTAGAGGATGCTACTGCAATATGTGATACTAGTGACAATCTGATGTCTCGAGTGCCTTTGGGTCTCGCTCCCTGTTTGTGCCATCGATTAGTGTGTTGATCAATTTCGGCACTCAGTATGGTCTGTTTAGGGGCATTAGATTCATGGGACTCACCGGCTTTGTGCTGAGGACGTCCATGACGAAGCTCTGTTGTGTGTTCCGTCTGGTTTGGCAGTCCCGCAAGTAAAAGTCTGTGGCAGTTTGTGCAGCAGGTAGATTCTTCAACCAAAGGAGGCATATTATTTCTAATCCTTTTGGATGTAGGCAGCTGTGTTTTCCCTTCTCCGGAATGTAAGCTTATGGCTGCCCTCAGTGGGAGGCTGGTTGGATAAAAATTCCCCTTTTTTGTAGCAATTCTTCCAGTTAAAAAGTTTGTTGGTGCCAGGATTTGTCGTTTGAGCACTGTGCTGATTTGCTGTAGTTAAAATTAGGAGATAAAATATAAAAGCAATAGAGCAAAGCGCGGAGCTGTAAGCAAGAGCGTCCGAACAGTAGCGAAGCAGGAAGCATTTATATCCCTGCTGAAAAAACCAGCTTAAACCAGCCTAAGCTGGTTGGCTGGTTTTAGCTGGTCTCCCAGCCTGACCAAGCTGGTTTTAGCTGGTCTCCCAGCCTGGCCAGGCTGGTTTTAGCTGGTCACCCAGCCTGGCCAGGCTGGTTTTAGCTGGTTAGTCAGCTGGCCTTCCAGCCTGGCCAGGCTGGTCAAGCTGGTCTCCGAACATGGCCAAGCTGGTGTCTATGGCTGCCTTTACACTTGGCATTAACATGCGATCACCGTGATCTGATAAAGCAGATTGGATCATCAGTCAATCAGAACACAGCACGTTTACACTTGGCAACATCAACTGATTTTTCTATCTAGGTAACCGATCGGATTGGTCTTTCCTGCGCAATATTTAAATAAGTCTGCAGAGAATGGCCCGGTGCAATGTCAACCTGAAATAATGGGTTTTCTTTTGAAAAGCATTTTCAGTCAAGGGACAATTTACAAATCAAAGATAAGGGTAGAAGTCTCAATAGTCTCCATACGGGGGTTCTCCGTCTTTTTTTCTGACAGTTCGCGAGAGAGGGTGCGACCTGCGAATGCAGACACGATGGCTGGATTGCGTTTACATTACACTGAAATTCGATCACAATGCGTCCTCAACTACCTCTGGACCAGGACACACTGATTGGATAACATTCCAATCAGACGTGCATTTACACTTGTCTTTTCAATGTGTATGTGGACAACATCCGTATACAGGTTGCATGTTAATGCCAAGTGTAAATGCAGCCTATTTTACCAAATTACAAATTAATCAGATTGTTCCACTTACTGACAAGGTTAAATTCAAGGGTAGTTTAGTATCACTGTCAAGCAGGCTAGATGGTACAGCTTAAATTATTCTAGTTGCTAATGATATAATATATCTGAGAGGAGTCTAAAACAAAATGATAAAACTGGTTTCACAAATAAATTATAGCATAAAATAAAGCATGAATCTGTAGCATGCTCTGACTAAAATGAGATAAAATTATTGTCTGAAGAAATAAATTCATCATAGTTGTTTGACCATATATAATCAACTTTCATTTTTAACAAGTGTTTGGGTTATGAATAGACTTAAATACAAATAAAACAAACACCGCATTTCTATAATAAATAATTTTAATGTCATCAGTAATAAAAAAATACTAGAAAAAAATCTAAATATCTTAATAATCTGATACACAAGTTTATATTCATTTAATTCCCATTCAGAAAAGTTACACATACATAAATATAACTTCTGGAATGTTTGAGTCATTGAGCACTGATTGATGTCATTTAGTATGTACAGATTATGATTGTATTTGTTTTCTTTAACACTTTGTACTATTTTACATATACTTCAGTTGTTTCCAAGGATGGAATTCTTTTAAAACTATAAACACAAGCACCAAAGCTACAAAATTAATAATGTGATGCTGGAGTTTGTAAAACAATTAAACACTACTTGTTATAAAGAATGTAAACTCACATTTGTTTTTCATTAACATCTTTTATCGGTTCTGACAATTTTACAGTTAAGGCAAGACATGCTGTTGTCGACTCCTGGCAAATTTCCAGGCTAAAGTAATCACAAGTCAACTACCTAAATTGCTCAAAACTCGGTTTCCCACTTACTGTTAAATACAATTCTCAAAAGCATGGCTGACTATAGGCAAGATCTGAAAGTGTAGCTTTTTTGTGTTGGAGTAGGGGTTGCGGGTGACTGAGGGGAGAGAACAGATTGACAGTCGCACAGAAACACAGCATCACTACATGAAAAGAGCTGCACTGTGACACACCTACATCTCCTACGACTCCTACACACCCCCCCTTCCTCATTGACACCCCCTCACCCAAACCTCCCACAACCATACACCTACATCCCACAAACCCACTCTTGCCACCACACTTTCCTCACCCACACACCCATACACCCTCTACAAGAATGGACAATATGTATGCCATTGGAGTAGTAAAACAAGAAATAGTTTTTTAAAATCTAATGTTTTCCTAATAGAAAAAAAAAAAAGTTCATAGTTGCCTGCTTTTGTTGTTGGTGGCTATAAGACTCAAATGATGTAGGCTTTGTGATGTCATTTAAAGGAACAGTGCATTATTTATAGATAAAACAAGTTAGTGTGACGGGGTGGTAAGTCAAACTGAGGGACGTGCACAAATCATAAAATATTTACAAAAAAAAAAAAAAAAAAAAGGTTTATTGTGAATAAATATATTTTGTTTAAACAGGGACACAGATATAATCCTGAAAATAGTATATGTTTGAAAAAAATATTTAACTTATTTGGTGATATTTTAGATGCAAATGTCATGTTGGTTAACACGGACATGTGAAATTGGCTATGTAATAATGAAAAATTATTAAAAATAGTATGCTAATCTTCAAAAAAACCATTTGATCATATATTATGTCAAAAAGAACACTTGAATTAATAACTTTAAGCTTTGGAAACAGACTTTGGGACATTTTTATGCCTTATGCATCTGACCAAATGTTGCGGACCCAAATGGCACCCGTTTCGTAGAATGACCCATAATATGTTATTGTTCACCTTCAGTTAATTGTTGATATAGTTTTTTTTAGCATTTTAATCATTCCTATAATCTTGTAAATATTTGTTAGAATAGCTATGTTTTTTAAGTGCCTGCCAGATTAAATAAAAAAATGTTAAAGTGGTTGTGCTTGTGGTCCTGCAGATTATTTAAAGTAAAATTGGAATGATTTAAATTGTCACAACACTCACTGACAGGAAAATTGGGTCAAACACTATCCCAGCCGGCAAATGACCGACCTTCAATGTTGAAATGTGGTTGAAATAAGGTCAGTTGATGTTTCAATGGTGAAACAACTTGATACAACGTTGAATGCTAAATGGTTGAAGCCCAGTCAACACATGACCGAAATTCAACGTTGAAATATGGTTGAAGTAACGTCAGTTGATGTTTCAACAGTGAAACAATTATTAAATGTAAAATAGTTGAAATAGGTTAAGAAAATCACTTATAAATAAATGCTGAAATAAGCTCGTATACTAAAAAAAACCAAGTGTTTAACCAAATTATATAATAACCCTGCTGAAAAAAACAGCTTAAACCAGCCTAAGCTGGTTGGCTGGTTTTAGCTGATTTAAGCTGGAAATAGCTGGTTTTAGCTGGTCTCCCAGCCTGACCAAGCTGGTTTTAGCTGGTCTCCCAGCCTGACCAGGCTGGTTTTAGCTGGTCTCCCAGCCTGGCCGGGCTGGTCAAGCTGGTCTCCGAACCTGGCCAAGCTTGTGTATATGGCTGCCTTTACACTTGGCATTAACATGTGATCACCAGGATCTGATAAAGCAGATCGGATCATCAGTCAATCAGAACACAGCACGTTTACACTTGGCAACATCAACTGATTTTTCTATCTAGGTAACCGATCGGATTGGTCTTTCCTGCGCAATATTTAAATAAGTCTGCAGAGAATGGCCCAGTGCAATGTCAACCTGAAATAATGGGTTTTCTTTTGAAAAGCATTTTCAGTCGAGGGACAATTTACAAATCAAAGATAAGGGTAGAAGTCTCAATAGTCTCCATACGGGGGTTCTCCATCTTCTCCATTGACACCCCCTCACCCAAACCTCCCATAGCCATACACCTACATCCCACAAACCCACTCTTGCCACCACACTTTCCTCACCCAAACCACACCCATACACCCTCTACAAGAATGGACAATATGTATGCCATTGGAGTAGTAAAACAAGAAATAGTTTTTTTAAAATCTAATGTTTTCCTAATAGAAAAAAAAGGTTCATAGTTGCCTGCTTTTGTTGTTGGTGGCTATAAGACTCAAATGATGTCACTTAGGCTTTGTGATGTCATTTAAAGGAACAGTGCATTATTTATAGATAAAACAAGTTAGTGTGACGGGGTGGTAAGTCAAACTGAGGGACGTGCACAAATCATAAAATATTTACAAAAAAAATAAGGTTTATTGTGAATAAATATATTTTGTTTAAACAGGGACACAGATATAATCCTGAAAATAGTATATGTTTGAAAAAAATATATAACTTATTTGGTGATATTTTAGATGCAAATGTCATGTTGGTTAACATGGACATGTGAAATTGGCTATGTAATAATGAAAAATTATTAAAAATAGTATGCTAATCTTCAAAAAAAAAAAAAACATTTGATCATATATTATGTCAAAAAAGAACACTTGAATGAATAACTTTAAGCTTTGGAAACAGACTTTGGGACATTTTTTATGCCTTATGCATCTGACCAAATGTTGCGGACCCAAATGGCACCCGTTTCGGAGAATGACCCATAATATGTTATTGTTCACCTTCAGTTAATTGTTGATATAGTTTTTTTTTTAGCATTTTAATCATTCCTATAATCTTGTAAATATTTGTTAGAAAAGCTATGTTTCTTAAGTGCCTGCCAGATTAAATAAAAAAAATGTTAAAGTGGTTGTGCTTGTGGTCCTGCAGATTATTTAAAGTAAAATTGGAATGATTTAAATTGTCACAACACTCACTGACAGGAAAATTGGGTCAAACACTATCCCAGCCGGCAAATGACCGACCTTCAATGTTGAAATGTGGTTGAAATAAGGTCAGTTGATGTTTCAATGGTGAAACAACGTTGATACAACGTTGAATGCTAAATGGTTGAAGCCCAGTCAACACATGACCGAAATTCAACGTTGAAATATGGTTGAAGTAACGTCAGTTGATGTTTCAACAGTGAAACAATTATTAAATGTAAAATAGTTGAAATAGGTTAAGAAAATCACTTATAAATAAATGCTGAAATAAGCTTGTATACTAAAAAAAACAAAAAACAAGTGTTTACCAAATTATATAATAATAATAATAATAATAAGGCTAACAATAATGTATATGAAATAAAAATGTGCCCTAGGCCTATTTTGCCACTTCTGTGTCAGTTTGTTGTAATACACTAATTATTTTATATTATACACTATTGTAATATATTTATTGTAATAGATTAAGAATATTGATCTGATGTATAAGAAAACAAGATTTATTTATTCATAAGCAGTATAATTGATTTGCATTTATATAATTATTGTATTATATCAGTCTACTTGTGTATGAGGCAGATGACGCATGTGATTTTCGCTTCTCCCCAAAAATATTCTGTGTGTACCAGAGTGGAAGAAGCTGTCACCCCGTTGCTCCACTGATTATTTCTCTTAATTACAGTTACAGTGCTGAATCTCATCAAGTGGTCGTGTGGTCCTTGTGTGTGTGTGAGAGAGTGACCGGTCCAGACACGCTACACTCTAAAAAATGCTGGGTTAAAAACAACCCAAGTTGGGTTGAAAATGGACAAACCCAGCGATTGGGTTGTTTTAACCCGGCGGTTGGGTTAAATGTTTGCCCAACCTGCTGGGTAGTTTTATTTAAACCAACTATTGTTTAAAAAATTCTATATGGCTAGCTTAAAATGAACCCAAAATAGTTGGGAAATTAAAAACCAGATGCAATTAGAGGCAACAATAATAGACAAAAGGTGAATGTTTATTAATAAGCTTTAATATTTTATTAATATAAATTTAATAGTTTAATAGTTTATTAATATAAATTTATTATTAAGCAATTTAATAAATGTTTATTGTTTAATAATTATTCATTGAACATTAATAAAATGTTAATTTCCAACATACTTTGGGTTAATTTTACTTAAGCAATACAGTAATTTTTAAACAATAGTTGAGTTAAATAAAACTACCCAGCAGGTTGGGCAAACATTTAACCCTACCGCTGGGTTAAAACAACCCAATTGCTGGGTTTGTCCATTTTCAACCCAACTTGGGTTGTTTTTAACCCAGCATTTTTTAGAGTGTACAGTTGGAATGACGTGATAATCGAAAGGATCATTTGAAAGTGCTCCTCCCGAATTTTTTTAATGAAACATCATTTTTCTGAATCAGTGTCAGCTGCAAAGATGAAGTTGACATTGCTGACTCTCATCTCTGCATAGGCTACTGGACGTGCTTGAGAAATAATGGAAATTTCATTCGAATTACATCAGAGTAGTATGTGATATAAAACAGTTCAATGTTGTTATATGTAACATGTCCCTTATCCATTAGGTGGCGACCAAGTGCTTGCTAAGAGTTTAGCTGCAGCATTAAAGAAAATTGAAGCAACACAGTCTGCGTTCATGATGAGTAGTCACTTTTGCTGGTGTGTTCCACCAAAGCTCTGATGTTAATAAAATACACATGTTAAAGAACAATGTCGCTTTATTGAAACATCACAGCTGCCTTGTCTATATGCATTTTTGTTTTCAAAAACATACAAATGATATGCCTGCAAGATAAAGAAATGTTAGTTATGATTAATTACAAATTTCCTTCACATTGGTCTTCAATGTTAACACATTGTGTTAAATTGGAAAATGTAGACATTTCATGTGTTGTGGAAGAAATATATGGTTAGAAATAAATGTTTTTGTGCAGATATCAGCACACATTGCGTGCCTCTGATTCTTGCTCCTATGGTGACGTATGGCAGTGAAAGTGAAAATGTGTGTTATTTTTAGATCTGTGTTATAAAATCTGTGCAACCAGACTTCATCAATTCAGATCATATGCTGTCAGTGTCTTCTTACTGTCTGGATTACGCAGAAGAATTTGGTAAGAAAAAAAAAAAGCTATAGTCTCCACTGTCATGTATTTTTAACACTGTTTCACCTATATTTTCAATTTTTTTTGAAAATTTTGAAAAACTTATGACAGCAAGGTATTTCTGATAGTATGCTATCCTCATACACTTGAACAAAACTTATTTTCGTACAGCAGTGAATTTCACATCTGTGAAGAAACCTACAGTGCTTCTTAATCTATTAATTCTTCCTACGTCGTGTTTCTCTGAAGACTAAACGTGAGATTAAAGAAAGGTGAGATCTTTCTACCTTATCTTGATATTGATTAATTTATTTTTAGTCATGTTAAATACAATGATAATTTCATGAGTGTGATAACCTTTATTTTGAAATAAGACAATATTAAGTTGAATAAGGCATTAGGTAAAATGCTCAATAATGTTCAAGATTTAAAATTCAGTCATTACAAACTGTTTACACTGTCAACAAATTAGCTAACGTGTCTTAAAATCGAAGGGGACTTCTGACATTTAAATGTAAAGCTACTGCTATTTGTTTTGTTTTTTTTTGCTGCGTATTTTCTATAGTTTTGACATGGTTCTTTTTTTAGATGGCTACATTTGAAGAAGACTTTCTAACTCCAATCGACATGGAGAATCTCAAAGAATTTGTATCTACTCAAAATTTCTCATCAGTGATAAACAAGATCAAACAATGCCTCAAACAGCAAGATCTTGTAGAACTAAACATTGGTGTGACAGGAGAGTCTGGTTCTGGAAAGTCCTCATTTGTCAATGCAATCAGGGGTTTAGGAGATGATGATGAGGGTTCTGCTGAAACTGGGGTAGTGGAGACCACTATGAAACCTGAGGTTTATCTACACCCAAAATACAAACATGTGAAATTGTGGGATCTTCCTGGCATTGGAACACCAAACTTCAAAGCTGAACAGTATCTTACAAAGGTTAAGTTTGAAAGCTATGATTTTTTCATCATCATTGCTTCAGATCGGTTCAAGCAATGCCACGCTACTCTGGCCAAGGATATTGAGAGAATGGGGAAAAAATTTTATTTTGTTCGTTCTAAGATTGACTTAAGCATTTCTGCTGAGAAGAACAAGAAGAGCTTTGTCCTGGAAAAGACACTGGATTCCATCCAAAAGGATTGTGAAAATGGTTAGTTATTCAGTTAATGACATGATTGTCTTTAAAAATATTACATTAATTTAACCCTTAAATGCATGACTGTTTCGCCAATCATTCTTACATATTCAGGTCTTATCGACCCGGATCTATATCTAAAACGTAAGGATCTCTACCTGTCGCAGTAATATAAAACTCCTCTGATATTACAGTAACTACGGTGACCGGGAGGGGACATGTTCGGTTTCTTTAGTTTTGTCGTGGCCACAACACATAAACTCGTAGGAACGTGATAATAACTCATGGCCATGAGATTATTTTGTCGAGGTAACGACATCCTCATGTCGTGGCCACGCGATGTAAATTTGTGGCCTTGAGACCATATGGTGAGGGAACGATATACTTATCTTGTGGCCACGACTTCATTATGTTGATGTAGCGGTTGTTCCTCTGCGTTGTGTTGATTTGATGTTAAATAAAGACTTTTCCACACAAAGCTGTTTTTACCATGGATGATTTAATTGCAGTGCCTGTGTGGTAAAACACACAAACAGACAGGCACTGTTATCTGTTACTCGGTGTGGAGACTCCATTCCCCGGGCCTCGGCTCCCACATTTTAATGCCCTCAGGTCTGGGAGGAAGTATTTTACTGCAAGAAATACCGCCATCATTTCCAGCCGATTTATGTGCCAGGAACTCTGATGGTCCTCCCAGAGACCCTGAGCTGAGCGACCACTCATGATCGCCCCCCAGCCCATGAGGGAAGCATCCGTCGTAAGCATTACGCGACGACGAGAAGTCCCCAACACGGGTCCTGGGACAGGAACCAAGGCTTTTCCCACATGACCAGAGCACGAAGGCATCGCCGCGTGACTTTGATCACGCGAAAAGGATTTCCCCTCGGAAAAAAACCCATTGGTCCTGAGCCACCACTGTAAGGGTCTCATGTGCAGAAGGCCAAAAGTTATCACGTTGGACGCAGCTGCCATAAGACCCAACAGTCTCTGAAACTATTTTACAGTGAGTGACTGGCCTATCTTCACCCCTTTCATGGCCCCGAGAATGGAACTCACACGAGCAGGTGATAAATATGCCTGTATCGTGGTGGAGTCCCAAACTACCCCTAAGTAGTTGGTAATTTGACTCGGAACCAGCACACTTTTCTTGGCATTGAGCCTCAGCCTAAGCTTCTTCATGTGTGACAGAACAACATCTCAATGTTGAACTGCCAACTGTTCTGTTTGAGCTAGTATCAACCAGTCGTCGATATAGTTCAGTACGCCGATGCCCTGGAGTCTCAACGTTGCCAGAACTGCATCTACGCACTTCGTGAACGTGCGGGGTGATAGAGATAGGCTGAAGGGAAGAACCCTGTACAGGTAAGCTTTGCCCCGAAAGCAAACCTGAGGAACTTCCTGTGTTGAGGATGGATGGATACATGAAAGTAAGCATCTTTCAGGTCTATCACAACAAACCAGTCCTCAGACCTGATTTGTGGGATAACCCTCCATCCTTCTTTGAAAGAATGAAGTATAGTTTGTAAAACTCTGACAGCTTGCTGGGAGGAGAACCCCTTCTATAGCTCCTTTTTGCAAGAGCATCATAATCTCCTGTTCCATTACCAGAGACTGCTCGGGGGCCATCACTGTGGGAAGGACCCCATTAAACTGGGGCGGGCGAGACCCGAATTTGTAACACTTTTCTATTGTGAGCAGCACCCATTTTGAAATATTTGGGAGAAGTTTCCATTCTGCCAGAAAATGTACTAAGGGAACCAGTCTCTCGAGACTGGCCTCTTGTGTTTTTTGAGCACTTGACTCGGTGCCCTGAAGCGGCGAACCGGCAAGGAACAGCCGAATCAAGTGATGATCGGCCCTCCTCGGAGGGTCAGTGGAGACCGCTGCGTCCTGAAGCACACTGGGTGGCAGGGTTAGCAGAACGGCCCCCTGAGGGCACCAAAGAGGGATGGGTACCAAGTATTTTAATACCCAACCCTCTCTGGAGGGGGCTGCCCTCCAATGTCCCGCACCACTGGCATCAGGACCTCTTCGAAGCCTTCTTCGAAGCCTTCAATATTTCATTTAATCCTCAAATTAAATGCAGCCAGTTCTTATATAAATATATATGTTTTTGAACAGACTGAATATATTTAGAATACAAAAAAGAATTATAGCTCGTAATAATTCACAAGGTATTTTAGGGAAAGAGAGAAAGGGAACTCCTGTCTACTCAGATCCCTTAACATATATACATATATATATATATATATATATATATATATATATATACACACACACACACATATATATATATATATATATATATACATGCATAATTACGGACACATGATATATGCGCAGCCTCGGCAAACGCAAGACCCGAGCCGTATATTCATTCTTGCAGACTTAATCTACGCGCTGCCTCAGCAAGCGCGAGATCCGAGCTTTGCGTTAGACTTTTATTCCCTCGAGAATAAAGCCAACAGGAGTGGAGCTACAAAACTCCCGCTAGTGCATACTTTTCTTCGGGACATTTTTATGAATGAACACTGTCACTGTCAGTTGTGAGCTGACGTGCATGCTCCACTCCTAGCAAACAACACATAAATCGTGTGTATCCCAACTCGCTTTGTCGTGTAGCACAGGGGAAAACGCGATTCAAACTGCTGTTCACTATTGATTTGTTATAAACGTGTGACTGTGAGGTGGCGAGTCCTCAGATCGATATCACAATATCCACCTCCTCAGAGCTGGACATCGGTGCCTCAACCCGGGGGAAGAAACCGCAGAGCGTGCTTCCACCTGGGAGACGGCGCTGAACCTGGCAGGTGAGGGCAGAGAAAGGGCGGCGCCCGTCTCTAACCCCTCTGTCAGATCCATTTGTGAACCCCACGAATGGAGCCGCCGCTCTGCCTCAGCAGAAGCGGGACCCGGTCCGCGAGGAACACTGGAACACAGTGTCCTGAGAGTGAGTTTTTACAGTGCACACAGACAGCTCCCTAGAGAGCTGCCTGGGCATACTCAACTCCCATTCCACTGCTGTTTCTCGCCATAATACGTGTCTTTTGTATATAAATATATGGATTGGTGTGACATACTCTTGTCCTCAGACGAAGAGATCGTGACTTGTTTATATGTGATGAGACAAACAACACCAAATAAGACACACAAGATACAGAGAGCGCTTGCTGAAGACAACAGAAGCTAGCGTTCTTTGTTCTGGGTATGCTTTATAGTTTCCTGGTCCGTGACGTCACCCGCCTCTGACGTCTCGTTTCCTCATTGGTTGGATACAGAGGTGCTTCACGAACACATCATACAGAGGGTTCCCATCACGTCATTGATGTAGCGTCGATAGTTCCCACGAAAGGGAACATTATCTGCGATTGTGGCTGTCATAATAACATTTTAATGATACACTATTTGTATTAAAATGTTGTGAATTGTAGTTGCTATGTTTCGGCGTGTTGTTACAGGAAGAACGCATCCACAACAGGAGCTATTCTGACTACGTTACTAGTTCAAGTTCATGCGTGCATGATTTTGTGCAAAATATAAGTTGTAATATTAAGTTTATCTTTAAATATATATTAATTACCCTAAATAGGATGTGTTCCATTGAGTTAAATAACCTTTTAGCAAAGTGCTTCAGTTTACGGGTGTTCATTCAGCGCGCAGCTCAAACAGTAATGTTATCAAAATGAGATGATTTGAGAAAAAAATCTGTTATTGTTCGTGATCCTTATTATTAATCAAACCATGTCTATGAAAATAATACGAGAACAATATAAGTGCTAGTTATTAAAAATAATGCATTCATTTTTTGAAAACATGAAAGTTTTAATATTACAGTAGTAAACATTTTTAATGACTTGGTCATTGCTGTTTTGAGCTGCGCACGCTGAAGCTGAAGAGAATCAAAACCCGTAAACTGAAGGTTGATTAACTCAACGGAACACATCCTATATAAGATAATTAAGATTTATACAAAATAAAAATATTACAACTAGCATTTGTATTACAACTGTAGCTCAGTGGTTAGAGCGTGGCACTAGCAATGCCAAGGTCATGGGTTCGACCCCAGGGATTGCACATACTCAGATACAAATGTATAGTATAATGCAATTTAAGTCTTTTTGGATAAAAGCATCTGCCAAATGCATAAATGTAAATGTATTTGCACAAAATCACACACAGATGAACTTGAAGTAACGTAGTCAGTAACTCCGAAACACAGCAACTAAGCCCAAAGAATTCACAACGTTATATTACAAGTATACGATTATAATATCATGCATAAGAAGACAGTCCCATAATGTTTTGCCTTACTTTTTGAGCCCTCGTGCTGAAGCTATAGATGATTATCAGCTCTGTGGGTTATTTACCTCAACGAAACACATCCTTTATTAGATTAATGAGATATGAATACTTAATAAATTTAAAAAATGACGCTAATGCACAAGTGAAGTTTGAACAAGTGTAATAAATGTTTAACACCAGTAGACACGCTCATCCCACAACAACACGTTGAAACAACAACATAGAGGATTCACAATGCTTTATTACAATAGTGTTCTCGTTATAATGTTATGTAAATTACAATCCCAGCAGTTATTAATGTTGTGCATTGCTGTTTGGCTGCCAGTGGTGTGGTCCCGATTGAAACCAACAATTCCGCCGATCTAACTCCTTTGGGATCGAATAAAATTGTAGTTCAGGTTTCTCTGATGACTGTTAAAACAGCTAACAACACAACATATCCCAGATATATTGTAAACTTGATGTGAACCTTCTGAGAGCGTTTCGTTGGCCTTCATCTGGTAGTTGTAGCTGCCGTCACCATAGACTTAAACAGGTCGCGCAGCTGTGACCGGACACAAATATGGCGGCGATAAAATACAGTGACGTCACATGAAACCCATAGATAGTCTTATCCATTTCTGATAATTCCAGGTTGCTATGGTAGCGCAGGTTGTTTAGACATTTAACTCATGGCCATGAGAAATAGATGTCGTTCCCTCAACATAATGAAGTCGTGGCCACGAGAAAAATATATCGTTCCCTCACCATATGATCTCGAGGCCACGACTTTACATCGCGTGGCCACGACATAAGGCTGTCATTAGACCTAATGTGTGTTCGACATCGGCTGCGGCCGGATGCAACCGATCGGCGAGAGTAGCCGCATGCAGGCGGGGAGGAGCTGAAAACAGAGACGTGAAGTCGGACACTTTCTGCTTCCCGTAGTGACGCTCGCGCTGCGCTTGCATACTTTATCACAGCTGAAGTGAAATAAATGCAATATTTGACTAACACACTGATCTTTCAAAAATACATTTTCATTCAATACTTTATGTAGCCTACTGCTTACAGCGTATTTTTACAAGAATAAAGTTCAACATAAGCATATATTATTTAAATACCAATGTAGCGGGGTCTACGCTTTTTATCAGTTTTATTTTGATAAACATGACACAATATAACATCACGACTACATGAAAAGAGCTTTAACTGTTATAAAAATACAGATTTGTGAGCATTAGTGGAACTGAAGGCGTGACAATAAACATGAAACACACGTGATCGTTGTCATGCGGTGAAACCGGCCAATCATGAAACAGCTGTGTCGTCATCAGAACTCGTGCAGCTCCTCTTGAGATGCTGCGCTGGCAAAAAAATAAAAAATAAAAAAAGAGATGCTGCGCTTGCTGACTCAGAAGGCTGCTCTTGAATTGCTCTCGCGGTACTTTGAAATCATACGTCACAGTCACATGCCTTCAGCGCCAGCTCAAGTCGGACAAAAAAACTAACCGGAATGCACTGCTTCAAGTCAGCCGCCGATCGGTCTGCACAGTGCCGCATGAGCTCGAATACACCTATTACCTCGACAAAATGATCTTGTGGCCACGAGTTATTATCACGTTCCCACGAGTTTATATGTTGTGGCCACGGCAAAAGTAAATGAACCGAACATGTCCCTTCCCGGTCACCTTAAGTAACAATTACAGAAGAATAAAATAAATCATATTTTGTTACCTTTTGGAGCTTGAAAGGGCTCCGTTTGAGCAGATGTTTTATGCCATCACCACTGTCCTCGTCAGAGCTCATTTCCCAGTAAAAAAATTCAGCAAATAGGCTAGTTTTATGTTTGAGGTGGGTGTGCCTCATAAGTCCTGAAAAGTGAAGCTGCGGGCTCTTTGATCGCCCCCTGGTGGCTGGATGCAGTACAAATCATAAACCCCGCCCTCTCAATGCAAACGAACGGCACTTGTCAAAATAAAAAAAAATAACCCTCTACCGCACGCATTATGATTGATCTATAGAAACAAATATTTGACTCTTTTTCTTTTCTTAGAATGGCTTAACTTGAAGTGCTGTAAAAAAAAAAAAAAAAAAAAAAAAAAGGAAAAAAATTCGAAAAAAATATTATTTTAAGGTACTTTATGATATGTTGCCATATGGCAACAACGTACAATAGTGGAAATAACTTAGAATAAGTGTATATAGTTAATATTTTTCCTCAGAAATGTTGTTTGTATTGAATCAATTGGTGCTATTATAAGCTTTAGCAGTAAATATAAAGAACACCTTATACTTATTTTCCAACATCTTGTGCTTTTATTTATTCCATTCTCTTTTGCTGAATAATGCTTTATATTCTTTAAATTTCATTACGTTTTTCATGAATATTATTTAAATTGCAAATGTAGACAGTTAAAAACAAATATAATACTGTTCATCATGTACCATAAAACAGTTGCAGTTCATGAAAATACAACATTATACAATCTTATGAGAGGAAGGTTATGAACATGAACCACCCCCCCCCCCCCCCCCCCCCCCCCAACTAATTTCATAAAAACTTTTTTGAGTGGTGAATATGTCATCATAACTTGCCTGAGATGATGTTACCAATTTTTTTGTGAATGTGACATGGGCGGGTCCTTGTTTGTTACTGACGTTTTAGTTTGCTTTAAGCAACTACTGACAAGCGCCACAGAAAAAAAAAATGGCATGTTATGTGATTCAACCAAAGCACATCATTGGCTAAACTAAGGTCTTCTCTTACCAACAAAAATCGAGAATGTTCTCTTCAAGAGACAGTGGCAAGGAAATGAACACAAAGAGTATGTTGCCATATGGAAACACTATGAGGTAGAGGGTTAATTACACTTACAATAAAATTTTCCGAAAGATGGTTTTGGTCATTTAAGGTAGTTGTTATCATGCTGATATATATATTCAATAGTTCGTTTTTGTGATAAGTTTGATTTTAGCTAGCAATTTGATGCTATAGAAACGGGGCGTGTCGTCATGATTGACAGTTGATTGACAGCTTCTCTGTCGGAGCTTCGAGGGGAGATTGAAGATATATAACTAACTATTATTTTTTCGATTTCTGTGTTATTTCACACCAACAAAATGAGTTGTTCATCAGTAAACTGTACTGATGGCCTACAGGATCTGACGGATCACTGAGGTTTTTTTTCAGTCACGTTAAATGTGGGCGTTATAAGCTAATTAATAAATGTTATTAGTTAAGATAATACACCTAACATTAGCCATGACGGGAAAAAGCAGGTGATCGTTATCTGGCAGTTACTAATTATTTTTATGGGTATAAAACAATAATTAGCAGGACAAAACTAATCCGACTCTAGTTAATAAAGGAGCACTGTCTAACGTTACAGCTATCGATCTGCTGTAAAGTTAGTTGAACTTGTCCGCGGTTTCAAAAATATTATTGCTCTAGAAACAGAATATTATTTTACAGGTAGAATTTTAAATTGTGTTTAATTTATATATTTAAAATACATCAATTACAATATGTTGTTTTGACCTATTTATCAGTAATTTAGTTCAAAAATGAACAATGTGTATTAATAAACATTCAAATAAATGTAAATTTCTCTTTGCCAGATGTAATTAAGCCATCGTTTAAGCCAAATGAAAAAGGGAGGAGGAAAAGAAAAATATAATAATAGATAATAAAACAAATAGGTGATCTGATCTTGATGACGCAGACGTCTGGGCCGAAGTTTAATACCGCGACTCCGCCTCCGGGCTCCACTGACGATTCCTTCTGCGCATGCCCAGGCTCTAAAACTGACGTTTTTGCGTAACATGTCAACGGCCATCATCGTCCGTTTTATGTTCAATTCATTACAATGGAAGGAAGCGGCGTTGCAGCGTCCATCTTTTTTTTACAGTCTATGGTTTGAGGTCACGAATATGTGCCCATTCGCGATCTCAAACATAGTCTCAAAACTATATGATTTTCAACATCTTCAAAATCAATATTTCGATCGCTAACAGCTTCACCAGATCCATCCAGTGACAGTTACAGTCATATTTGATTGCGTTCAGTACTTGCTCTGCAGTAAATCGCCGAGCCATTTCATGTTTTTCTTATTATTTCGTTTTCTGTCTGAATGAGTCGTCACTTCAGCATTGTGTATCAGACATTGCCACCTTGCGGAATAAAGGTGAATTGCACTTATTCCATCATCTAAGATTCAATTATTGTTGTGCAGAAAAAATATACATACACTCATACACACTTCGGGTCGTTAGCGACCCTATACAATTTTTACAAAAAATAAATACAAAAATAGGCATTCTTTTATAATTTTATGATTTTTTTCTTGTTATATTCTTTATAATGAATTGATTGAGGAATATCAAGAAGGTTGATGTCTAACTCTAAAAAATTAACGAGGAGGGGGGTAGTGAATGACGTCCCGGGTCACTAAAGGCCCGAGGTATGCATTTAAGGGTTAACTACTGTATATGTTGCTTATGTAAAAACAAAGACCAATAATGAAATATCCTGTTAACTAAGACGCATTAATTATTATAAAACATTTTTTTATTCTGTCTAGGACTGACAACGGCTGGTATAGAGGAACCTGTCGTGTTCCTGATCTCTAACTTTGAGTTTGAAAAGTATGATTTTGATCAGCTGCAGAGGAGGATGAAGGAAGACCTTCCAAAGCTTAAGAGACGTGTGCTGATGTTGTCTTTGCTGAATATCATGCAGGAAAATAATGAAATAAAAAAGAAAGATTTTGAGGTAAATATTGTAAAAGTTGCCTTACTGTCTGCTGGTGCGGCTGCTGTTCCTGTTCCTGGTCTTTCATTTGCTGTGGACTTATCCATCATAGCAGTAGAGCTGAATAAGTACTACAGTGCATTTGATCTGGATGATCCATCCCTGCAGCTGCTCAGTGAAAGATCTGGGAAAACGGTAGAGGAGCTGAAGAGTCTGATGAAGTCACCACTGCGTCATGGGATAAACCGAGAGACAATATTAGCATTGCTGAATAATTCAGTAATGGCTATGTCTTTACATGCATTTGGATATGCTGTGAAATACATACCCCTTATTGGATCTGTGGCAGCAGGAGGAATATCCTTCTATACAGTGACAACAATGCTAAAGAGAGCTCTGAATGACATAGCTGAAGATGCTGAACAAATGCTAACAGTTTTACTGGAGACTGGGGTGTAACCATAGAACATGAAAGACTTAAAAGTGTATTAAACAGCATTTATAAACAACAATACATATATATGATTTTATTTTTGTAAACTCCCCAACAGTAATTTATAAATTGCTGTTGAATACTTCTGTCATATTAACTCTGTCTGTCATGTCATATATAGATGATGTATGTGTGTGTATCAGTGTCTTTTGTTTAAGGAAGAGAAGGATCCAGTAAGGTGAACAACTGGCATTGAGGGTGTTTGAATGTCCATGTTTAAACTTTAAACAACCAGACTGAATAAAATACTGTTCTGTGACCTGTGACATTCCCCATGTTGTGCCTAAAACTCGGACCCCCTGATGTCATGCTGATAATAAATGAAGATATCCTGTTGACTAGAGGTCCATGTTCAAAGATGTTCTAAGTTTATCTATGCTTTAGCCAATCAGATTCCTGAAACTTTAAGTAATGACGTAGATTACTGATCTCTGTTAGAGTATAATTGCTTTATAATTGCTGTATTTGATGTATTAGAAAGCGACCCAGAAACTCTTTGCTGAGTACTGAAGCTCACTTCTGCTGATTAAACTGCAAACACATTTTTCAGTAAATTTTTTCTTGATTGATTGCATCTCTGACTCCTGGTCTTCATTGAGCATATTGGTCTCTCTATGGTGTTTAACTGTTATTCACCAACAACAGAGGTATTAATTGACAAAGGCAAATTAATTGATGAAAAATGCAACTAGAATTGCCTGTGACAAACTGTAATGTCTTTTGTAACTGGAATTGAGCTGTTACTCTGTGATAAATCCTGTATAAGGACAGTCAATAACAAAAAGCTAAATTTGTATGGCAGTGTCCGGGTTTTACACTGGATAAATTAATAAAACAGAGTAGTGACCTGGCAAGTATCATATTCAACTTGCAACACAGACCACCTTGCTAAGACAGATGGGAGATGTGGAATGGATAAAAAAAAAATAAAAGAGGACTTGAATAAGCCCATTAATGACTTAAACTATGTTTTATTTCCTTTTCCATATTGTAAATAATAAATGTGTCTCATTTAATTTGCTTGTTACAAAATGGAGCCTAACTTATTGAAATAATTATTTGACGTAGCCTACTTTTACACTCAGAATTATTCCTTGGCATCCTCACATACTAAACTGCATTTATTTTAAATTGTTTGCGTGCTGGAGGTACGCTATTACGTTGTGTGCAGAGTGATGTTAACATTTATGCTAGCTTGTGAGAGAAAATGGTACTATCAAAGAGTCTAATTGGATGGACACCAATTTGCGCTTGAAGATAGGCTTTTATTCTGTTGACAACATTAAACAGCGGTGATCAGATTTGCAAATCACCCTCGTGTGTGTTCGCAGCCATTCACTCTCTTGGCTGGTGCGAATCTAAATTGATTAACATTTATATGAACAGTTATACAATAACAATTGAGAAATATGTACCTGTTGACAACATTAAACAGCGGTGATCAGATTCGCAAATCACCCTCGTGTGTGTTATATATTGAGGTGAACAAACTTGATGTTACCACAAATGTGATGAAGCATGAAAACAAATCATATATTTAAACACATATCTATATCAATATTAATCCATAAAATGGTTATACAATTAATACAATATACTTTTATCACGGAGCACTCACTCACCGCAGCCATTCACTCTCTTGGCTGGCGCGAATCTAAATGACCCTACCGGAACCAGTTCATTCTATGGGTGGAGTGTACAGGTTGAGTGCAATTAAAGGGGCCACACATGAAAATGTGTAGCAAGTGGAAACACCTTTTTAACCCTGTTACACCAATCAAATGCAATCTACCTCCATTTTGACCGTTCCCTCCCTTTTTCCCTTGGCTGGCCGACAAAAGGTAAGATTCTGTCTGTCCTTTCAACTTCTTTGCAATCACAAACTGACAATGAAAATGAATATGCCCACTAAGGATTCCTGAAATTAACACTTAATGCATAATGTAATGCAACCCTGATCAATAAACATTACATACAATAGCCATGTGCCGTTTAGCTAATAGCTAAGCTTACTTTACTTCATAACCCCTAACTGTTACAGTACCTATGGTGTATAAAGCACACGACGAGGAGATAATATCAAACAAGTCTTTTACTAGATCATCCAACTGGGGAATACAGGAACCGGACAGGAACATACACCAAAACATACACAAACGACACCCGACAACTAACTGAACAGATACAGAACCTTAAATAGACAGACTGATTAACTCAATAGACAGACAGCTGTGATGAATGGGATTAGTGTCCATGGATACTGATTGTGGCGGGAAACTAGAACAAAGGAACATGTGACAGATAACAGATGACAACAAACTTACTGAAAGTCCACGTGACTGTGACATTACGCCCCCTCCCGGAAAGGCGCATCCTCGCGCCGTAGAGAGGGAGGAAGAGGACGATGGGATGCAGATGACGATGTTGGAGGTGGTTCAGGAGGCGGACGGCTCACCGGGAGGAGAATAAAGGAGTCCAGGGTGGTGCAGGAGGTGGTGAAGGGTGGTGGATGGCCTTAAACAGGGGCTGCAGGATGTTGAGCCAGGCCACAGCCAGGATGGTGCCCCACGGCGGCGTTGATGGAGGGAGGAGCCAGGGAAGGTAGAGGTAGACCACCATGGGGAGGACCGCAGTCAACGACGGCGAGGATGGAGCCCACCGTGTAGTTGACATGCTGAGGTGGTGGAGAGATGGTGAATATCCAAGCGGCCGCGACGAAGCCGCAGTGACGACCTCCGGCGATCGAGGAGGGGATCCGGAGGTCTGAGGGCGCGTTGGAGCGACCGAGGGCGGAGACGGAGCCTGAGGTAGGGCGGAGCGAGCCGTAGTGGAAGGGGTGGAGGACCAGAGAGCAGCGGATGGTCCGTAGGTCCGCAGCGGAGGCGCAGCGATGTCTGACCCAGGTGGAGCCGACGTTCCGAGGGAGTCCAACGTGGTCGAAAGGCCGATGGTCACTTCCGAGGTCGAAGGTGGAAGGAGTGCAGGCGCAGGAGTCAGGGCGATGGATGGAGACATCTTGAGACCGTCCGAAGCTGGAGGCGGAGCTTCGGGCTCCTCGTGCCCAGGAGGAGATGGATCCTGGCAGGCCCGAGATGGTACCACGCTACTGAGAGGAGGTGGTACTGTGGGACTGAAGGGAGACGTAGACGACTGGATGGCACAGATGGCTGTGGACTGGAAAACAGGCTGGAGTTCCATGCAAAAATCCACATACTGTAGTGAGTCACAGGAGGGTTGGCATTTAAGTGGGAGAGGTGCGCTGGACGGGACCAGCACTACAGGGGACAGAACAGGAGCGAGAAAAATGTCCTCTCCACACTTAGAGTCCAGTAGCGTTTCCACAAAAAACTCACTCTCAGTAGCGGGGGGGTGGGCGGGGCTCACTTCCAGTCCCTCGACGTCCACCAACACTCCCTCGGCGATGGTAGGTTCGGCCGGCTCACACACCTGGTCAGGTTCACACTGCTCGGGCTCCGTGGCGATGTTACCCCCGATCGCTCTTGTATGCGTGGGCGGCTCGATCGCGGCGGTCTCCATCGTGCTACCTGCGGTGGGCTCAGGTCGAAAATCCTCGCCGTCTGGGTGGTTCTGGCTGGGCACTGGCTGGGGAGTGGGGCTGGCGGCAACTCCGACGGTGAACGCTGATCCACAGGACGCCAGCACCCACTCCACATAAGACATGAAGCTCCCTCGAGGACCCTCCCCGGACAGCTGTGCTTGTGTGGTGTTGTTGAGTCCGGTGTGCAGGAACGAGCACAGATAGTAGTCCGGGAAGGAGGTCTGATGTGCAAGATCCAGATATACTTCTAAATGTCTCTCGAGGGAGCTTTCTCCCTGCTTAAGGCACAGTAGTTGAACGGCAGGGTCCATAGTGAAAGCAGGGGTGAAACACGGAAACAAAAACACTGAACACGAAAACAAAAAGAAAATACCAATAACAAACACGTCGCTTACTGTTTCGGTCGGGTGTTCTGTTACAGTACCTATGGTGTATAAAGCACACGACGAGGAGATAATATCAAACAAGTCTTTTACTAGATCATCCAACTGGGGAATACAGGAACCGGACAGGAACATACACCAAAACATACACAAACGACACCCGACAACTAACTGAACAGATACAGAATCTTAAATAGACAGACTGATTAACTCAATAGACAGACAGCTGTGATGAATGGGATTAGTGTCCATGGATACTGATTGTGGCGGGAAACTAGAACAAAGGAACATGTGACAGATAACAGATGACAACAAACTAACTGAAAGTCCACGTGACTGTGACACTAACAGTCTTCTTTCTCTTATACTTTTACTCACAAATACACATTGACCATTTACTAATTTGATCAAACTTAATGATAATGACTAAAAATGTCATTACCTCCAGGTCTTTAAAACAGAATATGATTTTGGTCTATATAAAGACTGCAAAAAAAAAAAAAAAAAAAAAAAAGAATTATATTTTGTTAAATAGAAGCATAATTGCTTTATAACTCCGATTTTAATTAATATTTTGATGACCACTATTGTAATCATTTTAAATACAGGGGCAATTCGCTAATGTTGATCCAGGACTGTCATTTAAATATTCAACAGATTTGCTGATGTTGATTCAGGACCATCATGATCATTTAAATATTGAGTAGATTCGCTAATGTTGATCCAGGACCATAATGATCATTTCAATATTGGGTAGATTCGCTAATGTTGATCCAGGACGATCATGATCATTTCAATATGGAGTAGATTCGCCAATGTTGATCCAGGACCATCAGGATCTTTTCAATATTGGGTAGATTCGCTAATGTTGATCCAGGACCATCATGATTATTTCAATATGGGGCAGATTCGATAATGTTAATTCAGGACCATCATGATCATTTAAATATTGAGTAGATTCGCTAATGTTGATCCAGGACCATAATGATCATTTCAATATTGGGTAGATTCGCTAATGTTGATCCAGGACGATCATGATCATTTCAATATGGAGTAGATTCGCCAATGTTGATCCAGGACCATCAGGATCTTTTCAATATTGGGTAGATTCGCTAATGTTGATCCAGGACCATCACGATCATTTAAATATTGAGTAGATTCGCTAATGTTGATCCAGGACCATCATGATCATTTCAATATGGGGCAGATTCGCTAATGTTAATTCAGGACCATCATGATCATTTAAATATTGAGTAGATTCGCTAATGTTGATCCAGGACCATCATGATTATTTCAATATGGGGCAGATTCGCTAATGTTAATTCAGGACCATCATGATCATTTCAATATGGGGCAGATTCACTAATGTTAATTTAGGACCATCATGATCATTTAAATATTGAGTAGATTCGCTAATGTTAATTCAGGACCATCATGATCATTTAAATATTGAGTAGATTCGCTAATGTTAATTCAGGACCATCATGATCATTTAAATATTGAGTAGATTCGCTAATGTTGATCCAGGACCATCATGATCATTTCAATATGGGGTAGATTCGCTAATGTTGATCCAGGACCATCATGATTATTTCAAAATGGGGCAGATTCGCTAATGTTAATTCAGGACCATCATGATCATTTAAATATTGAATAGATTCGCTAATATTGATCCAGGACCATGATGATCATTTCAATATTGAGTAGATTCGCTAATGTTGATCCAGGACCATCACAATCATTTAAATATTGAGTAGATTCGCTAATGTTGATCCAGGACCATCATGATCATTTAAATATTGAGTAGATTTGCTAATGTTGATCCAGGACCATGATGATCATTTCAATATTGAGTAGATTCGCTAATGTTGATCCAGGACCATCACAATCATTTAAATATTGAGTAGATTCGCTAATGTTGATCCAGGACCATCACGATCATTTAAATATTGAGTAGATTCGCTAATGTTGATCCAGGACCATCACGATCGTTTCAATATTGGGTAGATTCGCTAATGTTTATCCAGGACCATCATGATTATTTCAATATGGGGCAGATTCGCTAATGTTAATTCAAGACCATCATGATCATTTAAATATTGAGTAGATTCACTGATATTGATCAAGGACCATCATGATTATTTCAATATGGGGCAGATTCACTAATGTTAATTCAGGACCATCATGATCATTTAAATATTGAGTAGATTCACTAATATTGATCCAGGACCATCACAACCATTTCAATATTGGGTAGATTCACTAATGTTGATCCAGGACCATCATGATTATTTCAATATGGGGCCGATTCGCTAATGTTAATTCAGGACCATCATGATCATTTCAATATGGGGTAGATTCGCTAATGTTAATTCAGGACCATCATGATCATTTAAATATTGAGTAGATTTGCTAATGTTGATCCAGGACCATGATGATCATTTCAATATTGAGTAGATTCGCTAATGTTAATCCAGGACCATCACAATCATTTAAATATTGAGTAGATTCGCTAATGTTGATCCAGGACCATCACGATCATTTAAATATTGAGTAGATTCGCTAATGTTGATCCAGGACCATCACGATCTAGGGCTGGGCGATATATCGCATGCGATTGTCATGCGCATTTCGTCAGTAAAGCCAGTTCCCTGATTGCCGCTAAATCGCCATCACCTGCTTTCAAATGGAGCAGCATTTAATAGACAGAGCCGTAGTTCACTGATAAGCTACGCAATATCGCGTTCATTATCGAAGGTGAAACATCTGCGATATGAACGCGATATTGCGTGGCTTATCAGTGATCTACGGCTCTGTCTATTAAATGCCGCTCCATTTGAAAGCAGGTGATGGCGATTTAGCGGCAATCAGGGAACCGGCTTTACTGACGAAATGTGCGTGACAATTGCATGCAATATATCGCCCAGCCCTATCACGATCGTTTCAATATTGGGTAGATTCGCTAATGTTAATTCAGGACCATCATGATCATTTAAATATTGAGTAGATTCGCTAATGTTGATCCAGGACCATCACGATCATTTCAATATGAAGTAGATTCGCTAAGGTCGATCCAGGATCATCATCATCATTTCAATATGGGGTAGATTCGCTAATGTTGATCCAGGACCATCACGATCGTTTCAATATTGGGTAGATTCGCTAATGTTGATCCAGGACCATCATCATCATTACAATATTGAGTAGATTCGCTAATGTTGATCCAGGACCATGATGATCGTTTCAATATTGAGTAGATTTGCTAATGTTGATCCAGGACCATCACAATCATTTAAATATTGAGTAGATTCGCTAATGTTGATCCAGGACCATCATGATCATTTAAATATTGAGTAGATTTGCTAATGTTGATTCAGGACCATCATGATCATTTCAATATTGAGTATATTCGCTAATGTTGATCCAGGACCATCACGATCATTTCAATATGGGGCAGATTCGCTAATGTATATCCAGGACCATCCTGATCATTTCAATATTGAGTAGATTCGCTAACACTGATCCAGGATCATCACAGTCCTTTCAATATGGGGCAGATTCTCTAATGTTGATCCAGGACCATCACGATCATTTCAATATTACTGCATAATGTAATGCAACCCTGATCAATAAACATTACATACAATAGCCATGTGCCGTTTAGCTAATAGCTAAGCTTACTTTACTTCATAACCCCTAACAGTCTTCTTTCTCTTATACTTTTAGTCACAAATACACATTGACCATTTACTAATTTGATCAAACTTAATGATAATGCTTAAAAATGTCATTACCTCCAGGTCTTTAAAACAGAATATGATTTTGGTCTATATAAAGTCTGCAAAAAAAAAAAATATATATATATATGTATATATATATTTTGTTAAATAGAAGCATAATTGCTTTATAAACCCCATTTTAATCAATATTTTGATGACCACTATTGTAATCATTTTAATACAGGTGCAATTCGCTAATGTTGATCCAGGACCATCATGATCATTTCAATATGCAGTAGATTTGCTAATGTTAATCCTGGACAATCATGAACATTGAAATATTCAATAGATTTGCTGATGTTGATTCAGGACCATCATGATGATTTCAATATGGGGTAGATTCGCAAATGTTGATCCAGGACCATCAGGATCGTTTCAATATTGGGTAGATTCGCTAATGTTGATCCAGGACCATCATGATTATTTCAATATGGGGCAGATTCGCTAATGTTAATTCAGGACCATCATGATCATTTAAATATTGAGTAGATTCGCTAATGTTGATCCAGGACCATCACGATCATTTCAATATGGGGTAGATTCGCTAATGTTGATCCAGGACCATCACGATCGTTTCAATATTGGGTGGATTCGCTAATTTTGATCCAGGACCATCATGATTATTTCAATATGGGGAAGATTCGCTAATGTTAATTCAAGACTATCATGATCATTTAAATATTGAGTAGATTCACTAATATTGATCCAGGACCATCACAACCATTTCAATATTGGGTAGATTCACTAATGTTGATCCAGGACCATCATGATTATTTCAATATGGGGCAGATTCGCTAATGTATATCCAGGACCATCATGATCATTTAAATATTGAGTAGATTCGCTAATGTTGATCCAGGACCATCACGACCGTTTCAATATTGGGTAGATTCGCTAATGTTAATTCAGGACCATCATGATCATTTAAATATTGAGTAGATTCGCCAATGTTGATCCAGGACCATCACGATCATTTCAATATAGGGTTGTAACGGTATGAGATTTCCACGGTATGATAACCCTCTGAGTAAATATCACGGTTTCACGGTATCACGGTATACGGTATTAAACAATCAATTATTATTTATATCATCAATTAAAATGACCAATAAATTAATTAAAATGTTTGTTTTCTCTATTCAGATTTCAATAATCAAAAACAATCAAACACATTTAATAAATGATTATGGATTAGAAGATGAACAACTTTTATTAATAATTAAAATTCAGAAATTCTGCCTTGACTTCTGGCTTTTATTTTTTATCAAAACGATGAAAATGAAATTAACTTTTTTATTATTATTTTGAGAAGTACATTCTATTTAACAATCATAATAAATTTCAGTCAATTTCTTTGAGTTAAAAAGCGGTCTTTTATTTTGACGGGATGTAGTGAAGAGCTTTGAGTTTCAGTGTATTTGACAATGGTTTTTCTCAAATAAAATGATGAAATGCTCATTAAGCGCTATCTCAGAGCAACCGTGGATATGTGTGTGTTCATGTCCTCTGATAACGAGACGGCAAACACTGAAAAAACAAAAACAGCGTCGCACATACTTGAGTATGTAGTACAGGAAACGGCGCAGCTCATTCACACAGACTGACACGCAAAACAAACAGATATATTTATACAGCCGTCTTTGCGCTTTAATATTCACAGACCCCGCCTAGACCATGTCACGATTTTATTTATTGTACAGCTCTGCTTTCGTTTTATTCATCAGTCCAACAAATCGCGCGTTTTTACCTGACATCGCTGCGTTACATTCCATTTTCATGACTGGATTCCGGGATTCCCTCCTCATCACGCATATCATACGACCTAAGTTATAAACGGAACATACCTGCATCTACACGGATGGTGTTCTCGAATATAGGTCAACATGTTTGATGTGTTTCCTCTTTTTGCAGGTAATTAGGCCTACTTTGCGTCCGCATTGTTTTTGGATATCTACACTCGAGGACAGCCCCGCGTTTGTTTTTCTATATCTAAAGTATTCCCATAATGCAAATTGTAACTTATTTTTCAACGGGGCATAGAGATTAGAGATAGCAACTTCTGTCTCTGACATTGTCTGCTGTATGTGTGAAGCAAGTTTAGAGTGTAGTGAAGTAGAAAGTTGTTGTCTATGCGCAAGTGAAATTCTGCGTCTTATTTATTAATTTTTTTACAATACCGTAAATAAGCAAATGTACACGATATGATAATCGTACGTGTTCATACCGTGATATATCGTCATACCGGTATATCGTTACAACCCTATTTCAATATGGAGTAGATTCGCTAAGGTCGATCCAGGATCATCCCCAGATAGCAAACAGACGTCGATTCAACGTTTATTTTTGGTTGTAAAGATCAGTATCAGTCGCCGATCAAATTCCAATGTTGATTCAACATTCACTATTTGATCGGAACATCAGAACGTTATTACGTCGAAAATATAACATCGATTCAATGTCGAAATGAGGTTGTTTCATCAACTGTTAGCTACGCCGACGCATATGATCGAAATCATAACGTCTGATAAATGTTGAAACTTGGTTAGAGGAATCGGACATTGCGTGCACTATAAATCCCTTTTCGGACGGAATAGGACGTGCATGTCTTTTGTCTTTTTTACTGATATAATTTTAATTAATTATAAAAACCCTATTTAAGTAAATTAAACAAGTTTATAGAAGTGGCTATTTATAATAAATCCACATAACTGAGCAGCGAAATCTAGCAGGCTCTTCTGACACTGATAAAATGAGCAGTCCTCAAAGTTTCCGTGATTTTTTTTTTTTTTTTTTTTTTGTCCGATGCCATCCATTTTAATATTAAATGAAAGCATAGCCTACCGAAGATTGCTCAAACGGTATCGCAGGCAGGTCATAAAACACACGAGAAGGAGCGTTAATGAAAACCATAAATGCAACATACTGTATGAGAAACATTGTTAATATTATGAAGACTTCAGATGCAAAAGCCTCTAAGTGCCGTCTGAAATTTTCTTCTAAAATGAGCATTTTTATCAAGCTCGTAGGTTCAGTAATTTCACTTGAATGGCAATTAATAGGTCCTTTTCATTGCCATTAAAGTGAAATAACTGAACATAAACATACGCTTCATAAAAATACTCATTTTATAAGAATTTCAGATGGCACTTAGTATATATATACAGTACAGTCCAAAAGTTTGGAACCACTAAGATTTTTAATGTTTTTAAAAGAAGTTTCGTCTGCTCACCAAGGCTACATATATTGAATTAAAAATACAGTAAAAACAGTAATATTGTGAAATATTATTACAACTAAATAACTGTTTTCTATTTGAATATATTTCACAAAGTAATTTATTCCTGTGATGGCAAAGCTGAATTTTCAGCATCATTACTCCAGTCTTCAGTGTCACATGATCCTTCAGAAATCATTCTGATATGCTGATCTGCTGCTCAAGAAACATTTAATGTGTACAACTGTACAAAATACTTGTGTACAATATTTTTTTTCAGGATTATTTGATGAATAGAAAGTTCAAAAGAACAGTGTTTATCTGAAATCTAATCTTTTGTAACATTATAAATGTCTTTACTGCCACTTTTGATTGATTTAATGCATCCTTGCTGAATAAAAGTATTCATTTCTTTAATTTCTTTTCAAAAAAATAAAAATAAAAGTTCTTACTGACCCCAAACTTTTGAACGGTAGTGTATAATGCTACAGAAGCTTTGTATTTCAGATAAATGCTGTTCTTTTGAACTTTCTATTCATCAAGGAATCCTGAAAAAAAAAGTACACAACTGTTTTCAACATTGAAAATAATCATAAATGTTTCTTGAGCAGCAAATCAGCATATTAGAATGATTTCTGAAGGATCATGTGACACTGAAGACTGGAGTAACGATGCTGAAAATTCAGCTTTGATCACAGGAATAAATTACTTTGTCAAATATATTTAAATAGTACACAGTTATTTTAAATTGTAATAATATTTCACAATATTACTGTTTTTTACTGTATTTTTAATTAAATAAATGTAGCCTTGGTGAGCAGACGAAACTTCTTTTAAAAACATTAAAAATCTTAGTGGTTCCAAACTTTTGGACTGTACTGTATATATATAGGCCTACTGTTTATATTTTAAAAATGCATAGAACATAAAGCTTAAAAATTGATCTTCATGTTACATGTATAAATAGGCCTGTGTACATATGTAAAAATATATTTAAAAAATATAACCTATTCATGAATCATGTTATGTATAGTTTTTAACAAGAGACAATATTGTGAAACAACGAATGTGAAATGACTATGAGTGTACACAAAGCAACACACACGCACACACACACACACACACACTGATGCCTGGATGCTATATGCACACAATCACATATTTATCAAAACCAGCAAGTACACACATAATTCACCCACTCGACCAACAAAAAGAATCAAAATGTTTTTTGAGACTCCATCCTATCTTACATTTTTTCATTCTGATTGTCATTGCTCATTGTTTCAGTATGTGTTATAATCAAAATCTTCAACGCTAGTTCACATACTGTGTTTGAACTCTATCTCATAATACTGGTTACAGTTTTTTTGTTGTTGTTGCTTCCGTCCTGGTTCTCATTGTAGTGGACATGAAAAAAATCTAATATATTGTATTATTTTATTTTATTTATTTATTTATTTTTTACAGTTAAAGAGAATCTGAAAGCACAAAAAACTGGCTTTATATATATAATATATATATATATATATATATATATATATATATATATATATATATATATATATATATATATATAACAAAAGTAAAGTGTTGGTATAAAAATACTCCAAGCACGTTTTCAAAAAATATAAAGAAGTTCTTTTAAAGTTTCACTTTCTCATTTTGCACGAATGGGTCGATAGAACTACAAAATGCATTTTAAATTCATGATTTAATAATTATTTAATTATTTTAAATGATGTATTGTTTTAATTATAGATGTATTTATTTACATAATGTTATAATTCTACATGTTTATGTTTGTAAATGCTGCGTGACTGTGGCGTGTTTTAATGCGCGTGCGCGTTGAACGTTCGAATCGCTTTCAAACGCTGGAGCGGATCTGAGTTGCCATGGAAACGGGGAAACGTCAAGCAGCAAGACTCCGTCTCGCTGTTGTTTTCACTGATTTTAGGTAAGTTTAGTCCATAAAATCACACACATAGTATATAAAACTGTTCCTGACACTTTTCTTAAGTGTAATTGACACACTTCTGTTGAATATTTACTTAAAAGAAATGATTTAGTGTCTCTGAAAAAGTCCGTTAGCATCTCAACCGTTTTCAGAAGCGGTTGGCTAACGTTAACTATGAGCTCTTGTTTAATGAAAGTTTGGGCTTTTAATCGCGTCTTTATGTGTAGATGAGATGTTTTGATAGTTTTGTAAAGGTTTTGCTGGCAAGTTATCAGTGAATGATAGTAAACATATTTATTTATTTAAACTAAAAGTATGCGCTTGCTGTACCGTTAATCGGTGACGTCACTTACATGAGCGCGAAAATGAACTGAAACTATTTCAAACATGTTTTGATCTCTAATATAATTTCAGGGGAGACAGAAAACCCCCTCTACAACAAAGGGGAAGCTGACAGAGGAGGAGGAAACACAGGTGAACTGAGAAAGCTCATTAAATAATTTAATATGCATTTATTTCACAATATATCTAACCTATATCACCATGCATCTGCAGTTTTCTTTTGCAAAATTATTATTATATTTTTAATTTATTAAGAAGTCTTTGACATCCAAATGTAAGTGACACTGTATGTACAATTGTGAATTCTAATACTAAAAATATAAATTCTGTTAACTTAAGAAATTATTTTTTAATATTATGTATATTATTCTTCCCACCTCTGCTCTAGCTTGGTTCCTTGTAATAAACCTGTAGTAAATATTGTTGGCTCTGAGACAAATTCCATGTTGTGTTCCTAGATCCTTCCATGCAGATGGCCTCCTGCACCCCAGCAGAGCTGAGCGACCTCCTGTCAAAGGCCATGAACCACATGACTATAGTAAGCAAAACCTCAATCATTCAGTACACTACTGTTGAAAAGTTGTGGGTCTGTAAGGTTTTTACCTGTTTTTGAAAGAAGTCTCACATTCCTTGAAAGGCCTGTAGGCTAAATAATCAGCTAAATGAGGTAACATATGTGACAAGTATAATGTTATAATGCTTGTAGTTATAATCATTTATTTAACTATTATGATAACAGGATATCATGGTCGTTAATTTATTTTATTGTATTTCTCTAGGTCTGTTTTGAGTTATGTTTTCAAGTGAAGAGACGCCATACTGTTCCACTCAAAGGTATTTATTTATTTGTATACGTGCATGTATTTTTTACTGATATATTCTTAAATACTTTTTACTTATACAGTAAATGCTGATTGTGGTTCAGGCGGTCGACAACTTTAGGCATGTAAGTTATTTTTCTCAGAAATTTGGCCAGCTTACTCATTGCTCATACTCTTAGCCTCTAATATGTTTGAATTTATATCATCAATGCAATATCAGGGGGTAAAGATATCATTAGAGTTCTTACAGTTATGGCTGTACTCTTGTTACCAGATGAGATGTAATCTCTAGCGTTTGGAGCTGTGATTCTTCAGGACAAGATGCCATTCACACTTGATACATGAAGATGGTGAGTTTCACAATAGCTGCACAGTCACAAATCAAGAGACTGACTCAAGCTTTCATCCTTATGAACTTACCCATATATAGGGATGGGTACCGAAATCTGGTATTAAACAGGCCCCGGGGCTAAATTATGAAAGACCAGAGTATCGATAAGCTTGAACATTATCGGTTCTGCCGTCGGTACTGGAGAAATTACACGCACTATTCATTATTGCTATATAGATGTTAGGGCTGGGGAAAAAATCGATTCACCTAACTATCACAATTTGTTTACGATTTAAAAAAAAAAAAATTTAATTCCAGAATCGATATTAATTCATATGAAATTTCTCTATTTTAGTCCTTGCCTATAGACAAGGTGGACAAAAGTTACCCACTCTTGTGTCGTTATCAATGCTTGTCACATGACGTAAACCAGTCCTGCTGTTAATAAGCAGAATTACTGAAGGAAAGAAACAACAACAGAATAAGAGAAAAACTTCCAGCCACAGCCTTAGATGAAATCAACCAAAGATAAAAGACCTTAAAGGGTTAGTTCACCCAAAAATGAAAATTATCCCATGATTTACTCACCCTCAAGCCATCAAGCCTAGGTGTATATGACTTTCTTCTTTCTGATGAACACAATCGGAGATATATTTAAAAATGTCCTGCACTACAAAAAAATGTTCTTACTTAGTATTTTTGTATTGTTTATATTCCAAATATCTAGAAATTGTTAAATCAAGATAGCTTTTCTAGATAATTAAAATTACATAAAATATTTCTTGTTTTCTGGGGGGGAAAAAAAATAAAAAAAAGACTTTTTGCTTAAAACAATCAAAATTATCTGCCAATGGGGTAAGAAAAATCTTGTTTCTGTTTGATATCCCAAGATGAAAAATCAAAAATCTAAAATCTGTTACAGTTGCTGATGGATATTGCCACGCCTATCGTGGGCAGCCTATAACACATCTCGATTGAGACAGACTGCTTCAAAAGCTCATGTGTGCTGTGATGTACGGGATATCTGTGATCACATAAACAGTAACATCTCAGCATGTTTAATAATAGAACCCGTTATAATCTGTGATATTGTCTACACTGGATGAGGAGTGACGCAACACAACAAATTCCTGACAGTAAGCTGGTTCCCCGTTCTATTTTTGACATAGACCAAGTGCTTTGCAACTGTCGGTCAGCTTTTAGCTGTTGAGGCGCGACACAAAAAAGTGTTAGTTGTTGTTTAGAGTTGTTTAATCCTCTTCTGCTTTATAGATGAAATCAACTGAAGATAAAAGACATTAAATCTCTCAAGATCTCAGCAATGTTAATTATGTTCTTAATTTGTATATAATAAAAAGAACCAATAAGAATACCGTTGAAGTACCCGATCAATAAGTAACAGTAGCAATACCGTTAGAACTGTAACGATACTTATCCCTACCCATATGACATACATGTAACTGACATAACTTCTATGAGTCACATGAAATAACTTCTTAAGGCTGTCCTAACCTAATGTAGCTCTACCCAACCACTGCATGGAGGCTGAAAGATGGCTTCCTGAAGATGAAAGGACAATATGGACTTGAGGAGGGGAAACAAAAATAACTCTTTTTCATATTCACTTTTATATGATATGTGAGGACTAGGAGGGGTGTTTTATTCCAACTCTAGTCTTCATACAACATGTGTTTGTCAGGATGGTTGTTATTTTGTAAGATTAGGGAGAGACTGTACCTCTCATTTGTGTGTCTTGTGTACTATAATTTTAGAACAGGAGCTTGTACTCCTTTGATTTGATTTAAAAGTTTCAGATGGAGCTGTTTTTTACTTTCTGTTCTCATTATGTTCATGTAAACAGGTCATGGTGAAATTTTTCTAGCATTTATATACTACTATTAATATTGTTCATATTATTAAACAAAATTAACAAGATCTTTTAAAAACATAATATAATGACTTTATTATAAAAGGACCCACTATGAAAATACAGTTTTACAGTGTTATCGGTGTCTTTCACCTTTATTTATTTATTTATTTCCTTTTACTTTACAGCACATCACTGACAGGCTTTCCTTTGTAACACTGATTCAAGTTTTCCACCATTGTATTTATCCAAATGAGGTTTGTAAATACATGGATGTTTCATATTTTGCATTAATTATTTATCTTATATGAAAATTACAATGTAAAAGAAGACGTGACAAGGTCATTGGTCTTCTCACAAAATGCCAGGTTAAAGGAATATTCAGAGGAGCGAGTTGAAATCATTTCTTTTGGGCATTATCATGCCACAAATATTGTATATTGAGCTAAACAAACTAAACCTGGAATGATAATTTGTGTTACCAGATGAGATACTTTGTAATGGGTATGTATGATGTATGATTTTGATTTGTACTATTTCTATTGCAGGTTCTCAGGGATCCCCAGTTGAAGGCATCAGGACATCAGATGTTGGCCTGGAGTGGACAAATGTACCAACAGTACACCACAAAGACCTCTGCTTTTAAATGGATGGCTGATTACTACCATGCTCTGTGAGGGTATTACTATAGCAAAACTGAGCACCTGTGATAGTGGGATTTCTAATTTTAAAGAACAGTCAAACATCAGTAAATTATTATTTTTTTTTTTTATTAAAAAGCTACACCTTTTCAAATTCTTCATTGGGGGTGCACAAATCCTATTTCACAAATTAAGAAATTCATATGCTCACATTTAAGCCGTGCTCTTCAGACACTGTAACAGTCCTGATATGTCACACTTTGCAGTATCTTTTTTATTAACATGAATTCAAATTTTAACAAATATATTCAAAATGTAAAGATATACAATCTGACAATCTGATCTTGTCATTATTAATCAATCAGTAATCAACACTGCGCCACCCTGAAATTACATGCACTGTAGAAGTATGGTTTTGGCAAGAAATGAACAGTAGCTAAATATTTATTATGCTACTATTTTACATTCAATATTTTAGTCTATATTAAAGGGATACAAGTCTCTTTTATGGATGATGTTTTTTTTTATTACAAACTTTTTTTGTTTTTTGTAGCTAGCACTTAATATTTCTTTAATGTTACCACATGAGAACAGCCAAACAGTGTAGGTGATTCACAAAATCATACACAAAGAAATATGCATGATTGGCCAAATTTTTCTGATCTACAAAAAAATTGAGCCTATGAGTTTCTTAATTTGTGATTTGTATTTTCACTAAGTGACAATAGCACATTTTCTTACACTAGGTGAAAATAGTGATAGATTCTGTTTACACCATGTAATGTATCAGTTCTTTGCAATAAGAGTAAATAGATGCTATCTATAGGCCTACTTAATATTGGCAGATACTATTTGCACCTCAGTATTTTTGTACATTAACAGGATGCAATAATATAGAGTGTAAATTATTGTATTTATTAAAATTATTAAATGGATGCTGTCTTATTGGTAGAATAAAACCCTCTCTACACCTTCTCCTAACTACCCAATAAACACTTTTAATATTATTAAACACTCATTTGCAGCTTATTTCCTCTTTTAGAACATTATTTTCATTTTTATTGAAAATAAATGCGAGCTTAGCAAAAGGCAGATTTGAACCTGCATCAAAAGCCAGAACTCCCTACTCGCTACTGCTGTGTCACTGAAGATGTTGCCTTCTGTGCTTCTTTTTTAAAACTTGAGTGGCCCAAAAGCTAGTGTAAATAGCGTTTGCCAACAAGGGACGCTATTTGCACTTTATGTAAATAGACTCTCCGAAATTTAAAAGGTGTAACTGTTGTGTTGTGTTTTTGAGAGAGAAAGGAACTAAGTTTTCAACTCCTAAAACATTTTGATGACTTCACTGAAATATTGTCTACACCTTCCACTGTCAGTTGCTCAGTTTCACCACAATAATGCCAGATACAATACAGCATGTGCATAATTGAGTCACTGTTCTAACAGCTGGGGGCTATAGACTTATAATAAATGAGCAATATTATAATAAATATGCACATTGCTTTCTGTATTCACAGTTTTATTTTTATGCTGCTAGAGAACCACCTGCACTGCAAATTTTCAGGAGTGACATTCGCATTTATCCAATTACAGGAGTGAATCCGTTAAATCATTGGGGCACTTCATGAATTGACACTGGTTTACATTTAGATAAAAATGAAATATTTTAATTTTGATATGTCAATAATAATTATAAAATAAATTAAAATATTGATAAACTTTGAAATTAAAAAAGTAATTAAAAAATATATTTAATTGTCCATGGTATTGAAATTGTGGGTTACATCTTTGTCACCCTTTTCACCCCTGATGAGTTTACATCCCTGTTGTTACAAAAGCAAGGAACTTACATTTTAATTGCAAAGGAAAACCAATTCATCTGCTATATTCTTCTGTCCTCCATTTTCAAGGGTAAGATTTCTTTATAAATCATCTACTGACCCATATGTCTTTATTTTTGTTGAACACAAAAGGAGAGAGTCGTAAAGTCTCAGTCATAGTTAGAAAAGAAGCAGTGATAGTGAATTCTGACTCAGGCTGTCAGTCTCTTGATGTTCTGCCTTACATCTCCTTTTGAGTAAATATTGCTTTTAATTTGTAACTTATTTATAATAGCCTATAATTAACTTTTATATCTCTTTGTGTGTATTTGAGTGTAAATGCCTTTTCTATGTTAGTCTTGTATATAAGGTTTGTATGCTCTAACGATGTAGGCTATTTGTAACTGTATTTTGTAAATATTAAAGCAATGTTAACTGATTGTGATGTGTGATTATTTTGTAAACAGGCTTATCTTTTAGTATTAAGTGTTTGCGATTTTTAAAATAAGTAGAAAATGTGTTAATTGTATAGAGTTATTTCACCCAAATGAAATCAACATCAACGTTGGGTACAAGCAAACCAGTTAGATCGATTTCATGTTGAATACGTGTTGATCTACAACGTCGTTTCATTCAACTGAAATCAACATCGTTTCGACGTTAGGTATGCAAACCAATTAAATCGATTTTATGTTGAATATGTGTCGATTCTATAACGTCGTTTCAACCATCCGAAAATCAACATCGTTTCAACGTTCGGTAAGCAAACCAATTGCGTCGATTTTCCGTTAGATTTGAATGGAGTGTCTGACGTTGATTCAACATTACCCCGATGAGCAAACTGATGCCGGATCAACGTCGGAGATCAACGTCGTTTCGATGTCACGAGAAACGTCGTTTCTACGTTGATTCTATGTCAGTTTGCTATCTGGGTCATCATTTCAATATTGAGTAGATTCGCTAATGTTGATCCAGGACCTGTCACGATTCATGGGTTCACTTACTCGCCCTCTTGTGGTTGTGGTGTGTGTTGCCTGTGGTGAGTGATTGTGTGGGCATCACCCACCTGTTTGATTGTGATGTGCTGCCAGCCGTGTCTTGTTCTGTGTTTGCTATATCTCGTGTGTGTCTACATGGTGTCTTTGTCAGTTCGTTGCAGGCTGTCCCGCTGTTGTGCTTCTGTGTTTCACTTCCTGATTTCCTGGAGTTCTGGACTATCGTCTTGTGCCCGTGTCTGGGTTGGATTATTCCTTGGTTTCTGATACCCGTTGCAGCCCTGCGCCACCCTGTTCATCAACCATCCGTTCCTCACTCATCCGCCAGCTCGCAACAAGAACCACGTATTCTTGCACCTGAGAGGTATGGTGGAGAACCTGATGCTTGTAGAGCCTTTTTGTCTAAATGCTCTATTTATTTCTCTCTGCAACCTAACACATTCTCTTCTGAGGAGTCTAAAGTAGCGTTGGTTATGACGTTATTGACTGGACGAGCGGCGTTATGGGGAACGGCGGTGTGGGAGAACGACCATCCATGCTGCTCCTCGTTCCAGTCCCTATCACAGGAAATGAGGCGTGTGTTCGACCGTTTGGTGGCGGGACGGGAGGCTGCTCGCAAGCTCGCGGACCTGCGGCAGGGAGTTCGACCTGTTTCCGACTACGCCATTGAGTTCCGCACCCTGGCAGCGGAGTGTAAATGGAACGAGGAGGCGCAGTGGGATATGTTCCTGCATGGGCTGGCTGACCGTGTTCAACAAGAAATCTACTCACTGGATCTACCCACCACTCTTAATGGACTGATTGAGCTCGCGCTGCGAGTGGATGGCCGTTTGCACGAACGCGCTGAACGCAGGAAGCCTGTAGCGCGTCTCGAGGAACTGGATGCTGTGGGAGTCAGCGGAGATAACACGGTCGGCCCCCCGTTCGATCCTGAGCCCATGCAGATGGGGAGTGCTCGGCTCTCCCGGGAGGAGAGGACACACCGGAGGGAGAAAGGACTTTGTTTGTACTGTGGTGGAGCTGGACATTTTCTTAAGGATTGCCCAGTAAAGGGCAAAGCCCGGCAGTAGGACCGAGGTTACTGTCGGGCGGTCTAGCCTTGGTTAAACCCTCGTCTGCAACGCTCCTCCCGGTGAGACTGCAATGGGTATCGGGACATCACATCTGCCAGGCTCTGGTCGACTCAGGCGCTGAGGGAAGTATTATGGACTTGGATCTGGCCACACGGTTGCACATCCCTATTCGCCTTTTGGATCGCGCCATATCTGTTTTCGCTCTCAACGGACAGAAACTACCCACCATCACACACGCCACGGAGCCTATAACCGTCATCATTTCCGGTAATCATACTGAACTATTGTCATTTTACCTCTCCAGATCAGTTCATCATCCCATCGTCCTGGGACATCCGTGGCTGGTGGAACACAAGCCCAGGATCGAGTGGGGCCAGGGAGCCGTGGCGGAGTGGAGTCAGCACTGTCATGCGTCTTGTTTGTTGTCTGCCTGTTCTTCTGTGTCTCGTTCTGTGTTGCAGGAGGAGTCAGTGAACCTGTCAAACGTGCCCCAGGAGTACCACGAACTGAAGGAAGTGTTCAGTAAGTCCCGGGCTGCTTCTCTTCCTCCGCATCGTCCCCATGACTGTGCCATAGACTTAGTTCCAGCGTCTTCTCCACCCAAAGGCAAGTTATATTCACTTTCTAATGCAGAAAGGGAGGTCATGGAGAAATATATTTCTGATTCTCTGGCAGCTGGGATCATCCGCCCTTCCTCGTCTCCCGCAGGGGCGGGTTTTTTTTTCGTGGGTAAGAAGGATGGGTCTCTGCGGCCGTGCATTGATTACAGAGGACTGAACAACATCACGGTAAAGAATACTTATCCTTTGCCGTTGATGTCTTCTGCCTTTGAGCGGCTGCAGTGCGCATCTCTGTTCACGAAATTGGACCTGCGCAACACTTATCATTTGGTCCGCATTAGGGAGGGGGATGAATGGAAGACAGCTTTTAACACCCCAAGAAGAACAGCATTTATCTGAAATACAAAGCTTCTGTAGCATTATACACTACCGTTCAAAAGTTTGGGGTCAGTAAGAATTTTTATTTTTATTTTTTTGAAAAGAAATTAAAGAAATGAATACTTTTATTCAGCAAGGATGCATTAAATCAATCAAAAGTGGCAGTAAAGACATTTATAATGTTACAAAAGATTAGATTTCAGATAAACACTGTTCTTTTGAACTTTCTATTCATCAAATAATCCTGAAAAAAATATTGTACACAAATATTTTGTACAATTGTACACATTAAATGTTTCTTGAGCAGCAGATCAGCATATTAGAATGATTTCTGAAGGATCATGTGACACTGAAGACTGGAGTAATGATGCTGAAAATTCAGCTTTGCCATCACAGGAATAAATTACTTTGTCAAATATATTCAAATAGAAAACAGTTATTTTAAATTGTAATAATATTTCACAATATTACTGTTTTTACTGTATTTTTAATTAAATAAATGTAGCCTTGGTGAGCAGACGAAACTTCTTTTAAAAACATTAAAAATCTTAGTGGTTCCAAACTTTTGGGCTGTACTGTATGTCTACCTGGATGACATATTGATATTTTCTTCTTCTCTCCAGGAACATGTGCAACACGTCTGGCGAGTGTTCCAGAGGCTGTTAGAGAATGGGCTTTTTGTCAAGGCGGAGAAGTGCGTTTTTCATGCACAGTCAGTTCCATTTTTGGGGTACATCGTGTTGTCCGAGGGGGTGCGCATGGATCCTGACAAGGTTAAGGCTGTGGTGGATTGGCCAATTTCCAGATTCCCGCAAGGCCCTGCATAGTTTTTTGGGATTCGCCAATTTTTACCGGCGTTTTATTCGCAATTTCAGCCAACTAGCCGCTCCTCTGACTGCCTTGACCTCCCCCGCAATGGCGTTCAGGTGGTCGGATGCAGCTGAGGCTGCATTCTCCAACCTCAAGAGCCGCTTCGTTTCGGCTCCCATTCTTGTCGCCCCTGATCCTTCACGTCAGTTTGTGGTGGAGGTTGATGCGTCAGAGGTGGGGGTAGGTGCAGTTCTATCCCAGCGCTCCGCAGCGGACGATAAGATGCATCCTTGTGCGTTTTTTTTTTTTTTCACATCGTTTAACCGCTGCCGAACGCAATTACGACACTGGTAACAGGGAGCTGCTGGCGGTCAAATTAGCTTTGGAAGAGTGGCGTCACTGGTTGGAGGGTTCGGGGGTACCGTTCATCGTCTGGACTGATCATAAGAACCTTGAATACATCAGATCCGCTAAACGACTAAACTCTAGGCAGGCTCGGTGGGCTCTGTTTTTCGGTTGTTTTGATTTTTCTCTATCTTACTGTGCCGGGTCCAAAAACATCAAGCCCGATGCATTATCTCGTGTTTTTGATCGTTCCGAGCGCCCGTCCACTCCCGAGTGTATTCTACCTGAGAGACTTATTGTCTCTTCACTCACATGGGAGGTCGAGTCGAAGGTCCGCACGGCCTTAGAAGGGGTAACGCCTCCGCCTGGGTGCCCACCGAGTCGGTTATTTGTGCCAGAGGGGTTATGTTCAGACGTTATCCGATGGGGCCACGATTCCAATCTGGCTTGTCATCCAGGTGTTAGTCGTACCAATTTTTTGGTCAAACAACGATTCTAGTGGCCCTGCATGGTAAGACTTCCAGTCGTTCCCCAGAGGGGCTCCTTCAACCGCTGTCTGTCCCTTAGAGACCCTGGTCCCACATAGCGCTAGATTTCGTCACAGGCCTCCCTCCTTCACAGGGCAATACGGTGATTTTGACCGTAGTGGACCGGTTCTCGAAGGCGGCACATTTCATTCCCTTGCCCAAATTACCCACTGCCAAGGAGACAGCGGTTGCTGTCATTAATCACGTCTTCCGTATTCATGGCCTCCCGGTAGACATGGTTTCTGACAGAGGATCCCGATTTGCCTCCAAATTCTGGAAGGAGTTTTGTCGTTTACTAGGGGCGACTGTTAGTTTGTCGTCTGGTTTCCATCCCCAGACGAACGGGCAAGCTGAGAGAGCCAACCAGGATTTGGAGAGAACGTTGCGATGTCGGGTAGCTCAGAATCCTTCCTCCTGGAGTCAGCAGCTTCCTTGGGTGGAGTACACGCACAACTCGTTACCAGTGTCGGCTACGGGCCTGTCGCCTTTTCAGTGTAGTCTAGGTTACCAGCCACCTGTCTTTCCTAGTCTGGAATCCGAAGTCGTGGTCCCCTCCGCTCACGCCTTCGTCCAGAGGTGTCGTCACACGTGGAGAAGAGCCCGAGAGACTCTTCTTCAGGTGGGAGCGCGCACCAAGGCCCAGGCCGATCGCCACCGGCTGAAGCCTCCCGTATACGTCGTTGGTCAAAAGGTGTGGCTTTCATCCAAGAACATTCCGCTCCGCTCCGTGAGTAACAAGTTAGCACCCAAATTCATTGGCCCGTTTACGGTCACCAAAATTCTTATTTGTCCGCCTCAAATTTCCCCCAGCGTACCGCAGAATTCATCCCATCTTTCACGTATCTAAAATCAAACCTGTTTTTCATGCCAACATTAATCCGCCGGTTCCGGTTCCTCCCCCGCCGCGACTCGTAGATGGGGAACCGACTTATTCGGTCTGTCGTATTTTGGACGCTAGGCGGAGGGGACACGGATTCCAGTACTTGGTGGACTGGGAAGGTTACGGTCCGGAGGAGAGGAGTTGGGTTCCTGCCAGGGACATCCTGGATCACTCTCTTATTGATGATTACAATCGACAGGTAGGCTCTGCTGGGAGCGTCAGGAGGCGCTCGTAGGAGAGGGGGTACTGTCACGATTCATGGGTTCACTTACTCGCCCTCTTGTGGTTGTGGTGTGTGTTGCCTGTGGTGAGTGATTGTGTGGGCGTCACCCACCTGTTTGATTGTGATGTGCTGCCAGCCGTGTCTTGTTCTGTGTTTGCTGTATCTCGTGTGTCTACATGGTGTCTTTGTCAGTTCGTTGCAGGCTGTCCCGGTGTTGTGCTTCTGTGTTTCACTTCCTGATTTCCTGGAGTTCTGGACTATCGTCTTTTGTCCGCGGCTGGGTTGGATTATTCCTTGGTTTCTTATAGCCGTTGCAGCCCTGCGCCACCCTGTTCATCTGCCTCTGCATGCCATTGCTTCAGCACGCCTCAGTCACTGCAATGACTGCCCATTTGGAGTGAAGTTATTGTACAGCGTATTCTGTCAATAAATATTGTTTTACTTGCACTTGGATCCTCTCTCTGTGTTCATTTCCTGACATAAGTAGGCCAAATCATAACGTTCTGAATAAGCCAGGCTTGGTTCAGTAGGAAACCATACCAGACTCAATGCAATAGATCTAATATTTCTTGCAATTGACTGTTATTAGATGATTATTCTAATTGTCTGATCTTATTTTGTAGTTCTGTGACCTAACAAGACAAGAAGTCACATTCATGGATCCATTCGATGAAACCAATGACAAGAAAAAGGAGATTCTGAAGAATTGGAGATAGTTACAGCATAATTAGGTAGATTAACAATTAAAAACATTACTATTTATAATATCCCTTTATTTCAAGGCTGTAATCATTTGGTCCATTTGGGCATTCATGTACATTACAACAACGTTTTGAGGGCATGAAAATGCAAGCTTTTGAAAATCTGTTTCAATGTGCAAGGTTTTAAAAACGATGACTTTACTGTCTCAATGTGAACTACAAAAGTGAGAATTTGTGAAAACGATGACATCATGCGCATGCATATTACATGTTCACCCATGTGTATTATGTGTTTGCAGGGAATTTCTTGACAAAGCAACATCTATAACCACTGACTTTTAAGTCATCTTTGCAGATCAGTGTGAACATGCATCATTTTGACAACGTTATTGTCATTATTAGCACATCATTGTCTTGTCAACATAACCTTGGTGAGCAGAAGAGACTTGTTTCCAAAACATTAAAAAGTTGTAATGTTTCCAAACTTTTGACAGGTACTATCAATAACAATGTATATATCCAAAAGTATACACACTTCACATTTAATTCATTGTATAAATATCTAAAATGTAAAAGTTGCAACTTAAAAGTGACACCAGAACAAAACTGTGACCTGTCCTGACCAGATTTTTTTTTATAAATACACTCGTCCCGTCCACCTTCATTTAGTTGATACTTGCCTTGATGTGTTATTGTAGAAGTAATCTGAACAAGTGTGTAGTTTAGAGTCCTGGGCAACACAACAAAATTGTTCTGCAAATGGTTTTTAACATAATAGAGAAACATTACCTTGAATGTCCAAGCATATATATATATATATATATATATATATATATATATATATATATATATATATATAAAACATACTTTATAAGCACTACATTCAGAACGTATACCTAATAACTAAGCTTTGTTTTTCAGTTCTTTTGCCCAAACTAAAGGATGTGCCCTGAAATGGACATGGAATGATGTGCCCCACCCACGGCAAGAGGATGGACATTCTTGTGGGGTCCATGTGTTAATGGTAGGCCTAGTCATTTTTTATCCGTTGATGTAGTTTTTTTTTTTTTTTATGCATTCTGATAAAGTATTTTAAAAGCCCTCCTAACTTAATTTACATTTTAGTTTACTCAGGCCCTGCTTGAGGGAAAAGGTTTTGTGGATGGATATTCCTCAGTGGATATACCCCAGCTGAGAGCACAGTTCTGCAACATTCTGTTCTCCTCTTTAGTTGCTCACTTTCATAAAAACTAATTTGGGGGACCTGTTGGGTTCAGTTAGTTTGGCTGTGGCTACAAGATAATAATTAGTGGGAATGTGATATGTCATGACCACAGGATCATTTTGTCGAGGTAATGACATCCTTATGTTCTGGCAATGCGATGTTAAGTTGTGGTCTCAAGATCCTAAGTTGAGAGAGAGTTTAAAGGGGTAAAAAATTGCCATGAGTTTAAAGGGGTAAAATATTGTTCTACACCGGTAAGACCTTTGTTCACCTTCAGAACACAAATTAAGATATTTTTATGAAATCCATTGGATCAGTGAGTTGCCAGCAATGTCACAGTCACCTCTCAAGATCCATAAAGGTACTAAAAACATATTTAAAACAGTTCATGTGAGTACAGTGGTTCAACCTTAATATTATAAAATGACAAGAATACTTTGGTAACATTTTACAATAAGGTTGTATTAGTTAACATTAGTTAATGTATTAGTTAACATTAACTAACCATGAACAACACCTCTATTCAGCATTTGTTAATGTTAACAGCGCAATTAGTTAACATTAGTTAATGCGTAGTTAACATGAACTAACCATGAACAACACCTCTGTTCAGTATTAGTTAGTTTGTTAATGTTAACTCACGCATATATTAATGCTTCTATTCACGTTAACAGCGCAAGTAGTTAACATTAGTTAATGCATTAGTTAACATAAACTAACCATGAACAACACCAGCATTGATCTTTGTTAACATTAACTCACGCATATATTAATAAAGGTAAAGGATTTTTATTGTAATTCCAAAGCATGGTACATGAGCTGGAACGAAATTGGGTACTGAGGTCCAGTTAAAAACATTCACAATAAATAACTAACTACTCATCAATAAATACAATAGATAAAATAACAGATAATACAAGCCCATATTAGTATATGGGTACAGTCTCTCCACACACTAAAAACCCTTAAAAATGAACAGCATAGTAATAAAGTTAGTGCAATCTAATTTAGGACAGCAAGTTCAGTTTGTCAATTCTGCAGTTGGCAATGTTAAAAAGTCTCACGGCTTCTGGATAGAAGCTGTTTTTTAACCTTGATGTTCTAGTTCTGATGCTGCGCAGCCTCCTGCCTGAGGGAAGAGGGTCTAATAGTCTATTGGCAGGATGAGAGAAGTCTTTCATGATACTTGCAGCCCTTGCATCTGTTGATGTATATATCTCCAATTGCAGGGAGACTGCAACCGATGACTTTCTCTGCCATCTTAACCACACGCTGTAGGGCCTTCCTATCTGTTACAGAGCAGTTTCCATACCACACTGTTATACAAGATGTTAGAATGCTCTCCACCACACACCTATAAAAAGATGTGAGAACTGTAGTTCCCAAGCCAGCCTTTTTAAGCCTCCTCAGAAAATTCTTTAGTCTTTTCCACGTTAATGCAAAGGTTGTTATCCTTGCACCAGACCACCATTTGTTCCACCTCCGATCTATAGGCTGACTCGTCATTCTGAGAAATGAGTCCCATCACAACGGTATCGTCTGCAAACTTGACAACATGATTACTCGGGGTCTGGCTGAACAATCATATGTCAGCAGTGTGTACAACATTGGGCTTAGGACACAGCCCTGCGGTGAGCTGGTGTTAAGAACAATGGTGGAAGAAAATGTATTATGGATTTTTACAGACTGTTTTCTGTTTGTTAAAAAGTCCAGTACCCAGTTACACAATGAGTAAATCAGTCCTAGAATTTCCAGTTTGTGTATCAATGTCTGTGGAATGATTGTATTAAAAGCCGAACTAAAATCCATAAAAAGCAATCTCATATAGGTGTCTTTGCTGTCCAGGTGGGTAAGAGCCAGATGTAAAACTGAATGCATCTATTCACGTTAACAGTAACAATAGTTAATGCATTAGATAACATGAACTTATCATGAACAATGTCTGTAAATAGCCTTAATGTTTTAAGGTTAACTTACTGTACATATTTACATTAGTTCATTGACACTAAGGGTGAAAATGCCATTGTGTACCTTATCAGCATTATTTATTAAAAAGGCATTGATTTGGGCTGAAAACATAATTCTGAAGTGGAAACCATCTGAACAGATACAGATATTGTTCAAGTTTATATACACTTTACTATCATTACTTACAAGCATTTATTAATGGAATTTCTGAACCTTATTGTAAAGTGTACACTATTTCAACATTAACTGATGTGTTAATAACATTTGTAGACCTTTTATTAACCTGACTTACCATTAACAAAGCATTAATTAATGGAATTTGTGAATTTTATTGATTTTACTGAACCTTAAATGAATGAAAGCCATTCATCAATTACATTTTCAAAACCTTTATTACCAGCCTGGTCTCATTGTTAATATGTAGGCATTATTACATAACTCAAAGACACAAAACTTAAATTTTTGTACATCTGGAAAGGTGCTGAAACGTACATTAACATCATAAAATATAACATCGATTCAATGTAGAAATGAGGTTGTTTCATCAACGGATAGCTACGCCAAAGCATATGATCGAAATCATAACGTCTGATATATGTTGAAACTTAGTTAGAGGAAACGGACACTGCATGCACTACACTGCGTTCCAAATTATTATGCAAGTGACATATCAGTAAGATTTCAGTACAATAAACATTCAGATTTTAGTTTTTCTAAAAAAATGTTTGTTTATTTGTTTTTTTATCCATGTATTTTTAGATAACTGGTATCAATCTCAGACAAAATAATTTGCCATATCTATGAAAACCCTACTTAGAGGTTGTTCCACATTATTAAGCAAGTCACAATTCTCATGCAATATGGGGAGGAAGAAAGATCTTTCTGAAGATGAAAAGCATGAAATGGTCCAATGTTGTGCAAAAGGCATGAAAACAACTAATATTGTGTGAAACTGAATGGAGATTATCGAATTATCATATGATTTGTGAGTGATATAGAGCACAGCAGAACTCGGTCAGATAAAGGTTGATAAAGGTTTATTAAGGAAAGTTCCTGTCAAAAAAATTAATTGTATTAAAAGGGCAGCTATAAAAAAGCCAGTGTTGAGCAGCAAACAGATATTTGAAGCTGCTGGTGTCTCTGGACTCTCAAGAACCTCCCCATGCAGGCTGGCAGTTGTGCGTAAAGATGCATTTCAGCCACCACTAACCAAACCTCACAAAGAGAAACATTTACAGTGGGTGTAGAAATACATTTTCAAACAGTTTTATTGCTGTGGTGTTTTTTGCAGCATGGGATAGTGTATAGTACATTATATTTCAGAAGGCGCTATCCTCCTTTTTATACCATAGCTGAAAATGGCCAGTTATGAACTCCACATATCTTGCAAAAGTCATTTTAATACCCTCATAGACCCTAAAGGGACCTTATATCTCACTTCCCAATATTCCAGCCCAAATCATCACCCACCAGCTCCCTGCTGACGTCACAGTCTTGTTGGAACGTGGTGGCCATTCACCAACCATCCAGAAATCCATCCATTTAGACCATCCATTGTAGTACGGCATTAGTCAGTGAATAAAACTATTTAAAAATTAGTCTTCACGTATTTCTAAACCCACTGTAAATGTTTATCTTTGTGAACTTTGGTTTGGAGTGGCTGAAATGCATCTTTACACACAACTGCCAGGCTGCATGGAGAGCTTCTCAAGACTCCAGAGACACCAGCAGCTTCAAATACCTGTTTGCTGCTCAACACTGGCTTTTTTATAGCTGCCCTTTTAATACAATTAATTTTTTTGACAGGAACTTTCATTATTAAGCCTTTATCTGACCGAGTTCTGCTGTGCTCTAAATCACTCAAAAATCTTATGATAATTTGATGAGTTCCATTCAGTTTCACACAATATTAGTTGTTTTCATGCCTTTTGCACAACATTGCACCATTTCATGCTTTTCATCTTTAGAAAGATCTTTCTTCCTCCCCATATTGCATGAGAACTGTGACTTGCTTAATAATGTGGTACAACCTCTAAGTAGGGTTTTCATAGATCTGGCAAATTATTTTGTCTGAGATTGATACCAGTTATCTAAAAAGACATGGATAAATAAACAAACAAACATTTTCTTAGAAAAACTAAAATCTGAATGTTTATTGTACTGAAATCTTACTGATATGTCACTTGCATAATAATTTGGAACGCAGTGTATAAAGCCCTTTTCAGACTGAATAGGACGTGCATGTCTTTTGACTTATTTATTGATATCATTTTAATTCATCTTGTCAACCCTCTCAACCCTCGAAGCAGAGCGCAACACGGTCTGTCAAGGTGAAAAATAGTACATGTCCTTCAGGTCAATTGCTGCATACCAATCATGGGGTGAACGCAACTTGAATGGGAGCCTGTTAAGGGCCCGATTGAAGACACGCAATCCAAGACCAGCCATAAACTGGCCAAAAGGTTGCAAGCATCCTTCTTCTGGATACGAAGCTCTAGTGAGGCTTCCAAGGCCCGTACGAGTGGCACCAAAGGGACAACAAACGTACACGCGGGGGGCAGCGAGGGTGCTTGGGCCTAACCCAGGAAGCACAGCGTCCCGAAGTAGAGGCAGTGAGTGTGGTGCACCCAGATTTATGGGTCCCATGAGGGACTGGGTAGGGAGGCATGAGGAAGCAGCACATCCTCTAATGCACACTCCCTGCCTGTGGCGAAAAAAACGGCTGGGAATGAGGAAGCAGAGCGTCACTCACTGCCCACGCACACCCTGTATGACCAGAGAATCAGGAAACCGCTCTTTCTTGAGAATTTGGGACCACTGGCCATTGAGCCAATGGTGGAAGAGTAGAAAAATTCTGTACCCGGCCCTCCTCCGGGGGAAGGAGTGGTGCGTACACCCAGCTCCTGAGAAAGAGCCGTTCCCTGAAACTCCGGGTCACCCAACCCAAGGCCGCCTCGCTAACCATTAGGTTTAGCGGTGACCTGGGGACGGGCTGCATCACCCTTCTGCAGAGGGCTTGGCCTCAGAGCAGACCCTAGTCTGCTTCTGCACTGTCGGGAACTGCTGTGTAATCCCTGCCAGTGTCACCAAAGAGATCACCTTGTGAAATGGGAGAGTCAAGAAAGCGCACTTTGTTGACATCTCACATCTCAGCAAGGTTTAGCCAGAATAACGTTCCTGGACCACCAAGGTGGACATCGTCTGGCCGAGGGCCCTTGCTGCGACTTCTCTCACCCAGAGGGCAAGGTCAGTCAGCATGTGCGGTTCCTGCATCAACCCCGGCTCAGAACTACACTCGTGCATTGCCTTGGCCAGCAGGATGACCAAGCACGCAAGAAAGAGGCGGTCTGACCAGCAGCACTGTGAGGTTTAACAGCTAGAGCTGCCATCACCTCACAGGCACTGGATGGGAGACATAGGTGATTCCACCAGGTGGCAGCACTCTGTGGGCATAAATGCACTGCAGTTGCAGAGTCCACCTGAGGAACCCCCATGAGCGCCCTGACCGCCCCAGAAACGAGGGTAGTGAGAGAGGAAAAACTTGAACAGATTTGTAATGTGCCTCCATACTGCCAAAGCTCTTCATGCACTCCCGGGAAGAAAGGCGGGGCGAGGTGCTCTTTTCACATCACGCTCCGAGCCCAGAACCAATCAACCAGCCACAAACGTTCAGAACGAGTCTGAGCGTGCGGTGGTCTGGGAAAGCATGGCTGTCAACTCTGAATCCGATTCAGCACAAGCAAACACCGCTGAAGCGGGAAGCTCAGTGGCACACGACACACTGAGGAGCGGGAGATCCGCGGGGGTTTTCCCGGCTGGAGGCTCTCGCTATAACACTCGGTCTCCCAAAGTGTTGAACAGACCTGCGGCTGTGCTTCTACACACAAGCGGCGGCTGTGCTTTTACACACAAGCGGCGGCTGGTCAACAACAAAGGGGACTCAAACCTTTATGAGAAAGGAGAGTCATGACCTGCGTGTCGACGTGATCATGTTCCCTCGAGAACGTGAATCACCCACGAACGCTGTATTCACATGCTGGGCATGTGAGACAGCGATCGTGGCCGTCAGATGAAACCAGGAAATGACCGCATCCAGGAATGCACGGACAGAGAGACATCTTTAAAAAGGCCCAGGGGCGAATGCTGCCCTGTGTAAACAGCAAGCTGGATGCAAACACCACTGGAATGCGCCATCACACCTGCAGAGAGATCCCTCGACGAGCTGCGAGCAAAATAGCAATTAAAATTGCTGTTTTCAGAGTGATAGCAATTAAAATTGCTGTTATTTGCTCAGAAATTTACTCTCAGTAGAAGTGAATTGCTGTACAACCACTTGGCTCTGAAGCAAAAGTATGAATGAAAGTGAGTAGGCCGGTCCTATTTATACCCGGATGCCGGGGGTGTGTCCGGCATGTAAATGTCACTGGCCAATTCCCATTTGGTCATTTTGTACCCTTGGAGGTGATTGGGCTCCCAAGCGAGACCCCATTACGTCAGTATCGACGTAACGTCGAACGTGACTGACTGAATGGGAACAAATGTAATTTCCACATGAAAAAGTTAGATCAGGCAAGTATTTAAAAAGCAAAGTAAATTCTATATTAGTACTCAATTCAAGCTTTATAAATTAAAGCGGAAATATCAACAATATAAAATTAAGTAAAACCTACTCAACTTTTCTGATACTGGTGTTCCCATCATGCACTGGGGCATGCATAATTAATAAGGTTGATTTTGTTGCTGTTTTCATTTACGCTGAAACAAAATATGCGTTACATTAACTGTGCTTGCATTTTGATGCATTGTATTTTTAAGGCTTGCATTTTTATGGGCTGAAATTCAACATGGTCGTGTATTTAAGCTGTAAATATTTCAATTCAAAATATTTCTCACATATTTTCATTATTGAAAATTCAATAATTTATATATACCTTTCAGATTTCACTTTCAAAATATTCATTCTGTTCAAAAATACAACCTATAAAGCTCGACTTGCAATTTTCGGTCCATTTTATTTCACTTTACAAATTCGCGTCCACAAATTCAGTGGTTCAAATTTGGCAGAAAATTCAACATTTCACATCCGAGAACTGCAGGAAAAGCAGATGCATGATCTCCATCTGCTGTTAGTCCACCTCACCAGCAGGTGCTAGCGCGTGTCGATGAAGAGCAAAGAAACAGTTAGAAACAGGTCATTCATTCATTACAACGGATTTGCAGAAATAGAGCAAGTGGAAGTGAATGTGTGATGATTATCAGGGCCAGTATAAATGCAGAAAAGCTGATAAAGACACAAAAGCTGCATTTATGTTTAATTCAATGTCTTCACAGTTGGTTTCCCTGTGTAGGCTACATGTAAGCAGCTTTCTCTCCAGTGAATGAGATTATAACTTTATTCCCCGATGCTGATGTACAGATCAAATGTTAAATCTGAGGTAGGCATATATTTCTCTCAGTTGTTTAGTTTACTTAACTTTATATTGCGGCGCTGTGTTGTAATACTAGGGTTTCCCTCATACGTCATAGGATTCCCCTGCCATCAGGACATATAAAATGCTTAACATGGCTTAATGGACTAGTACAGTGATATAAAAGACAAAAATCACACCTTATTGGTGATGAAGGTTATACTATATAGGCTCCAGGCAAGCAGATGCATAAAGTTGGTTTGAAGTTGAACGTTTGATTTTTGCAAATTTAGGGACCGTCTCTAAAGTTATGAAATTGGTATTCACATTTCTACCTTCAATACCCAGATAGCAAACAGACGTTGATTCGACGTTTATTTTTGGTTGTAAAGATCAGTATCAGTTGTTGATCAAATTTCAATGTTGATTCAACCTTCACTATTTGATCGGTATATCAGAATGTTTTTACGTCGAAAATATAACATCGATTCAATGTTGAAATGATGTTGTTTGAAATGATGTTGTTTCATCAACAGATAGCTTCGCCGAAGCATATGATCAAAATCATAACGTCTGATATATGTTGAAACTTGGTTAGAGGAAACGGACACTGCGTGCACTATAAAGCCCTTTTCAGACAGAATAGGACGTGCATGTCTTTTGACTTATTTATTGATATAATTTTAATTCATCATAAAAACCCTATTTAAGTAAACTAAACAAGTTTATAGAAGTTGCTATATAATAAACCCACACAAATGAGCAGCGAAACCTTGCAGGCTCTTACTCTGAAACTGATATTAAAATGAACATTCCTCGAAGTTTCCGTGATCCATGCAATCCATTTTAAAATCAAATGAAAGCATACCGAATATTGCTCAAACAGTAGCACAGTTAGGTCATAAAACACATGAGAAAGGCATTATGATAATGAAAACCATTTCCACAAACTCCATTTCCCATCCTCCTCCCTGGCCCACAACTGCACACACTTCCTCATCACCACTCCTGATCAGCACATCACTCGCACCTGCTCTGAACTAGTTTTTAACCTTGTACAGAGGTCACATGGATGTCAATATCGGACATTCAGAAGACATCATAAAAAGACGTAATAAAATCTCTCATTCTGGCTCTTCAGGCGACGTCTTTTCAACTTGTGGCAAAGACCTAGAAAAGACATATTTTAGACATACCATTGCTCAGTGGGTTATTTTTAATGCAGTCTTTTTGCACTGTATTCTTTCTTAGAAATGGTCTTTTTTGGTCAGTTTTTATAGTATCTTATAGTAAATGTTCTATAAAACTTCACAGTGTAGTGTCTGTTTGCACACACTTCATCCTGTTAGTCCTTTTACTGTATGGGTCGGTGCACATGTTGTTTTGCTGGGACATTGATGAGAGAAATATCTTTCAGTATGACAGGAAAAGAGAAACAATGAGTCACTTCCTGGTAGGTTGTGTAAGAGGGTGGATCAGTGTCTTATGTTTGTTTATGTTGGGTAGGAGGTCAGACGGCACTGCCAGGATTTCTTCAGGCTTTACAAAAGCATTCAAAATAAACAGATTTTATCTCTTACAAATGCTTGGATCAAACATGTAAGGGCCACAATGAATTAAACCACATTAAGTGCTTTTGAGCGTTTTAGAATATCCCAGGTTTGCCTATAACCATGAGGCATAAAACATAAAACATACATTCTGAAGAATCTTTAAGCTCTGGTCTAGGAATTATCCAATAGAACTAACATTCCCAGAATGCCCCACACTGATAAAAAATGATTCTGTGGTGAAGTAAATACTACAGAAAAAAAACAAATGTAATTTCCACATGAAAAAGTTAGATCAGGCAAGTATTTAAAAAGCAAAGTAAATTCTATATTAGTACTCAATTCAAGCTTTATAAATGAAAGTGAAAATATCAACAATATGAAATTAAGTAAAATCTACTCAACTTTTCTGATACTGGTGTTCCCATCATGCACTGGTGCATTAATAATTAATAAGGTTGTTTTTGTTGCTGTTTTCATTTACACAGTTTTATCATTGCTTTTGTTGTTGTTTTTGTGACATCTACAGTTAATTTTCTACTTAAAATTATGGATGCGTGTTACGCGAATGAGTCCCAGGACTTTAATATGTATAATTTATTTATTGATTTTAATAATTTATTTATTACAGGGACAATGCATATTAATAACATTTCTGCCAATATGCCAGAGTTAGACAGAAGGCTATTTTTCACCTGTAGTCCCTAGACAGATGGTAATAGTCACCCTAAAAGAGAGTCAAATTATATAAGATATTAAAACATGCAGACAAAAATGGTAAAAACATTTCTAGGAATGACAACAACAGTACTATATGCGCTCCTCCATCATTATAACTTTGCATTGCAGATCTATTTTAAAATAGTCAAAGAATGGCTTTTCAACACAGTCCCAGTTTGAATTCGACTGATTCAGTTCTGGTTTTGGAATTTCAGAATGAACATTACATCATTTCAGATGCGATGAGTCTGAAGATTATTCCAGTTTTGAATTAATTATTCTGTCACAGACTTTTGTCATGTTTTATTCCTAATACATTTACTAGAAGTTTCTTCTCTAAATATGCTTCCATCACGTTTTATGTGCATTTTATTTTGTTGAATAAAAAGTATCCACCCCAGCGAGTGAGTTATATTTATTCATATCTTGTGCAGTAGTAGGCCTATCTTAAAATGTGCAGACGTAGCCGTTTTTTTTGTTTGTTTGTTTTTCAGAAAGCCAGTGACTTATTTAAAATTCTGTACTACTTACATTACTGCAAAGTTTTAGAATTCCACTTTAGAAATGACAGAAAAGCAAATACCGGTCAAATACAGTAGATCAGCCTGGAGACATGGCATGGACCATTTTATGGTCCATTTATTCAGCTTCTTAATGATTTCCTACATTTACCATAAGTAGGCTATACCAAGTTATTGACAACATCATTTCAGTAACACTTTACAATTAGGTTGTATTAGTTAACATTAGTTAATGCATTAGTTAACATTAACTAACCATGAACAACACCTCTATTCAGCATTTGTTAATGTTAACAGCGCAATTTGTTAACATTTATTTATGCATTAGCTAACAGCATTAGTTAATCTTTGTTAACGTTAATTCATGCATATATTAACATCTATTCATATTAACATCGCAATTAGTTAACATTAGTTAATGCGTAGTTAACATGAACTAAACATGAAAAACACCTCTGTTCAGTATTAGTTTGTTAATGTTAACTCATGCATATATTAATGCTTCTATTCACGTTAACAGCACAAGTAGCAAACATTAATTAATGCATTAGTTAACATAAACTAACCATGAACAACTCCAACATTAATCTTTGTTAACATTAACTCACGCATATATTAATGCATCTATTCACATTAACAGTAACAATAGTTAATGCATTAGATAACATGAACTAATCATGAACAATGCCTGTAAATAGCCTTAATGTTTTAAGGTTAACTTACTGTACATATTTACATTAGTTTATGTAGCAGTTGACACAATAAGGGTGAACATTTCTAACTCACCATCTTACCCTAAAGGTAAAAATGCCATTGTGTACCTTATCAGCATTAATTATTAAAAAGGCATTGATTTGGGCTGAAAACATAATTCTAAAGTGGAAATCATCTGAACATTAACAGATATATGTTGTTCATGTTTATATACACTTTACTATCATTACTTACAAGAACCTTATTGTAAAGTGTACACTATTTCAACATTAACTGATGTGTTAATAGCATTTGTAGACCTTTTATTAACCTGACTTACCATTAACAAAGCATTAATTAATGGAATTTGTGAACTTTATTGATTTTACTGAACCTTAAACGAATGAAAGCCATTTATCAATTACATTTTCAAAACCTTTATTACCAGCCTGGTCTCATTGTTAATATGTAGGCATTATTACATAACTCAAAGACACAAAACGTACATTTTTGTACATCTGGAAAGGTGCTGAAACGTACATTAACATCGTAAAATATAATATCAATTCAATGTAGAAATGAGGTTGTTTCATCAACAGATAGCTACGCCAAAGCATATGATCGAAATCATAATGTCTGATATATGTTGAAACTTGGTTAGAGGAAACAGACATTGCGTGCACTATAATGCCCTTTTCAGACGGAATAGGACGTGCATGTCTTTTGACCTATTTAAGTAAAACTAAACAAGTTTATAGAAGTGGCTAATAAACCCACATAAATGAGCAGCGAAATCTAGCAGGATCTTACTCTGAAACTGATATTAAAATGAGCAGTCCTTGAAGTTTCCGTGATCTATGCCATCCATTTTAAAATTAAATGAAAGCATACCTGTTACATTACACAGGAGGTCAGAGACACAGGTAAGTGTTATGGTGTTTATTGAGACAACCAGAGCAGTAGCAGGTGAGTATTTCCAATGAAGTTTACCAGACAGAGTTTATATCAAGACAGTGATACTTGACTTGATCTTCACACCAGGTTTGATGAAAGCAGAGAGACGAGGAGCCAGACAGAGGATATGTCAAGACAGGAGCACTGAACTTGATCTTCACACCAGTTTTAACGATGACCAGGAAACAGGGAACAGAGACTGCACATAGACACTCACGAAGGACTGGAGAACATGGAGAATACTGGAGACACACTGGAGACAGGTAAGGAGTCCGTAAGGTAAGAAGTCAGGTTAGTATGCAATAACGAGACCGGACAATGACTGAATGACTGAGAGTGTGCTTTATAGTGCTACTGATTGAACTGGTGATGGATGTCAGGTGCATGTGATCAGTACTCTGGTGAGGGAGTGCGACGTGATTGGCTGAGTGCAGAGCCTGGTGTGTCTGTGACATTACCCCCCCCTCCACGGACCGAGGACCCCGCCGTCGTGGTGGTCGGCCTCTGCCTCTTGGAGCTGGTCTGTTGGGATGTCTGGCATGGAAGTCTTCCAAAAGACTCGGATCCAGGATGTCGATTCTAGGTACCCATGATCTTTCCTCGGGACCATATCCTTCCCAGTCGACAAGATATTCTAGATGACCACCACGACGACGGGAGTCCAAGACTTCCTTGACTAGGTACACTGCTCCGTCCTCCACAATGATTGGAGGAGGGGGTTCTTCTGCATCACCAGGCTCTGTGGAGGGAAGAACAGACGGGTGGTGAGACTTTAATAAGGACACATGGAATGTGGGGTGAATTCTGACCTCAGGGGGGAGTTGTAGCTGGTATGTGACAGGGTTGATTTGTCTGAGGATGGTGTAGGGGCCAATGAATCTGGGACTCAGCTTCTTGCAGGGAAGGCGCATCCGAATGTCTCTAGTGGATAACCAGACCTTGTCTCCAGGCTGATATACAGGTGCTTGAGACCGGCGAAGATCCACTGTGAGCCTGCGTCTCCTTAGGGCTCGCTGGAGTTGGAGATGCGCTGAGTCCCAGACCCTCTCGCTCTCCCGGAACCAGTAATCCACCGCCGGGACATCTGACGGTTCCCCATCCCAGAAAAAGGGGTGAGTCCAGTGGTGGGTTGACGGAGGGAGTTCTGGGCGTACTCGGCCCAGCCCAGGAACTGGTTCCAGGAGTCCTGGTGGCCGTGACAGAAGGTACGCAGGAAACGGCCAATCTCCTGTATCTTCCTCTCCGTCTGCCCGTTCGTCTGAGGGTGGTATCCAGACGAGAGGCTAATGGTCACATCTAGGAGCTTGAAGAAGGCCTTCCAGACGTGAGAGGTGAACTGTGGACCACGGTCAGACACTATGTCCTCCGGCAATCCGAAGTATCTGAACACGTGGTTAAACAGGAGTTCAGCAGTGACCAGAGCTGTGGGAAGCCCTGGGAGTGGAATCAGACGGCAGGACTTGGAGAATCTGTCCACTACAACCAAGATGTAGGTATGTCCATCAGACGCTGGGAGATCTGTGATGAAGTCAACTCCTAGATGTGACCACGGGCGAGTTGGAACGGGCAGAGGTTGTAGTTTCCTGGAGGGAAGATGACGAGGGCTTTTGGACATGGCACATTCCCTGCACCCCTTAACGTACCTTCTGACGTCGTTACCCATGTTGGACCACCAGAAGCGCTGTTTAAGCAGCGAGAGGGTCTCATTGACCCCTGGGTGGCCAGTGCCCAACGACGCGTGTGAGAATTGGATGAGTGGAATGCGTCGTGTCCGTGGGATGTACTGTAAACCTGGCGGGCAACCCGGCGGAGGGTTGGTGGAGGCATTGGACTCGGATAAGGTTTCTTCTGACCAGGTTATGGGACTGACTATGAGCTTCTCCGGGAGAATGGACTCTGGTTCTTCGGAGCTTTCCTCGGGACTGTGAATACGGGATAGAGTGTCGGCTTTGACATTCTTGGGACCTGGACGATAGGAAATTTTTTGCTTCTTTTTGCTTCTCTCAGGTACTCCAGATTTTTATGATCCGTCAGGACCAAGAAGGAATGTAGGGCTCCCTCGAGCCAATGCCTCCACTCCTCCAGGGCGAGTTTGATGGCGAGTAACTCCCTGTTTCCGATGTCGTAGTTCCTCTCCGCCGGGTTGAGTTTACGGGAGAAGAAGGCACATGGATGGAGTTTACTCGGTTTCCCCTGCTGCTGGGATAAGACTGCTCCCACTCCTGTGATGGAAGCATCAACTTCTACCACGAAGGGGAGTTCTGGGTTGGGATGCACAAGGAGGGGAGCAGTCGTAAAGGCGGTTTTGAGGTCTTCAAATGCTTTTTTTTTTGCGGCTGGAGACCAGGACAGAGACTTGGGCTTGTCACGGAGCAGGTTGGTGAGTGGAGACGTGATGGAACTGTAGTTCTTGATAAATATTCTGTAGAAATTGGAGAAACCTAAGAATCTTTGGAGCTCTTTGATAGTGGTGGGAAGTGGCCAATCCTTAATGGCGGATACCTTCCTCTCGTCCATGCGGACGCCACTGTGATCAATGATGTATCTGAGAAACTGCACTGAGGGCTGGTGAAACAAACACTTTTCGGCCTTCAAGAACAGGTGGAAAGCCCTGAGGCGTTGGAGGACCTCCACAACGTGCTGGCGATGTTCGGCCTGGCTCCGGGAGTATATAAGGATGTCATCGATGTAAACAATCACGAACTTGTATAGGAACTCCCGGAGCACCTCATGCATAAAATCCTGGAATATGGAGGGGGCGTTGACGAGTCCATACGGCATCACACAGTACTCATAATGGCCTGTAGGTGTCACAAAAGCTGTCTTCCATTCGTCCCCCTCACGTATCCGGATGAGGTTGTATGCTCTGCGGAGGTCCAACTTGGTGAACACAGTGGCGCCGCGGAGGTGTTCCAGCGCAGATGGGACGAGAGGAAGTGGATATCTGAATTTGACTGTTATCTTGTTTAGTGATCTGTAATCGATGCAAGGCCGCAGGCCTCCGTCCTTGTTGGCAACAAAGAAAAAACTTGAAGCAGCAGGGAAAGTAGACGGTCGAATGTAGCCTTGTGATAACGCCTCAGTGATGTACTCCTCCATGGCCTTCTCCTCTGGAATGGACAAGGAGTATATTTTTCCTCTGGGCACTGGCTCACCGGGGATGAGGTCTATGGCGCAGTCCCATGGCCGATGTGGAGGCAGTTTGGAGGCCTTCTTTGGACAGAAAATGTCACTGAAGTGGGAATAACAGTCAGGTATGTCAATGGATCTCTTTTACAAAGGACTCTCAATGGATGTAACACATACATGGATCTTCTTGGAGACAGGAGGACTTGGAACTTGACTTGGAACTTGACTTGGAACTTGACTTGGAACTTGACTTGGAACTTGACTTGGAACTTTCAATAGCGGAAAACAATCTGGAAAACATTTGTTACCCCACTTCAGGACGTCTCCCGTCTGCCAGGAGATGTTGGGATCGTGCTGCTCCAACCACGGGCGCCCTAGAATCACGTCAGATGTTGAGTCCTCCAGAACCAGCAGATGTATTTCCTCTTGATGCAGCATGCCAATCTGTAGACGTAAAGGACCCACCATATGACGAACTTGACGGAGAGGACAACCAGTTACGGCATGGATCTGGTATACTTTCGGCGAACTGCCGGTCTTGAGGTTGAGCTGGCGACAGAGGGCTCCGGAGATGAAATTTCCAGCTGACCCAGAGTCGATGAAGGCATTGACTGGAATACAAACATCAGCAGCAGTAAGGTAGGCGACAATGGTGAGTGGATTTTGATGATTTAGAATAGGAAGGATGACACTCACCATAGATCGTACTGGACGAGTGGGGCATTCAGCTCTGAAATGCCCAGGAAGACCACAATATAAACAAAGACCCTGGGTCAGCTTCCTCTGTCGCTCAGCTGAAGATAGACGTGATTTGTCTATCTGCATCTCGTAGTTGGCTGGTTCTGGAGGGCTGACGGATTCGGGCTGGCGGAGGAAAAGCGGGAACAGTCGCTGACTTTGGTGCTCTTCGATGCACAGCTGCATACGGGTGGCGAATCTGATAGAGAGTTGGATGAACTTCTCGAGGCCGATGGAATCCTCGTATGCAGCGAGATGCAACCGCACACGTGGATCCAGACCCTGACGATACCTGGAAATTAGGGCCTGTTCGTTCCATCCGCTCGCTGCCTCTAGGGTTCTGAACTGTAAAGCATAATCAGAGACAGATAAAACACCTTGTTTTAGGTTACACAGTCTCTCACCAAGAGATGAATCCCATGACAGTTTTCCAAAAACCTCTTTGAAATGACTGATGAAGTTCGAGAGGGATTGCACGACAGGACTGTTCTGCATCCAAAGAGGTTCTGCCCAGCGGAGTGCTTTACTGGTAAGTTGTTGGATGATAAAAGCGACTTTGGCTTTATCGTCAGGGTATGAGTGCGGTTGCATCTCCAAAGCCAGCGAACATTGCAGGATGAATCCGTTGCAATCCTCCGCCAAGCCAGAGAAGGGCGCCAGTTGGGCCATGGGACTGGCTAACACAGGACAAGAAATGGTGGTGCGGGAGGCGGAAGTGCTGGCTGGTGGTGCTGGTGTGGGTGTGCTGGTGAGAGTGTGACGAAGCACGTTTACCAAGTCCTGAAATGGTCCGGTCTTCTGTTACGTTACACAGGAGGTCGGAGATACAGGTAAGGGTTATGGTGTTTATTGAGACAACCAGAGCAGTAGCAGGTGAGTATTTCCAATGAAGTTTACCAGACAGAGTTTATATCAAGACAGTGATACTTGACTTGATCTTCACACCAGGTTTGATGAAAGCAGAGAGACGAGGAGCCAGACAGAGGATATGTCAAGACAGGAGCACTGAACTTGATCTTCACACCAGATCTTCACAGGGAACAGAGACTGCACATAGACACTCACGAAGGACTGGAGAACATGGAGAATACTGGAGACACACTGGAGACAGGTAAGGAGTCCGTAAGGTAAGCATTCAGGTTAGTATACAATAACGAGACCGGACAATGACTGAATGACTGAGAGTGTGCTTTATAGTGCTACTGATTGAACTGGTGATGGATGTCAGGTGCATGTGATCAGTACTCTGGTGAGGGAGTGCGACGTGATTGGCTGGGTGCAGAGCCTGGTGTGTCTGTGACAATACCAAAGATTGCTCAAACGGTAGCACAGGTACCGTTTCATCAACAGATAGCTTCGCCGAAGCATATGATCGAAATCATAACGTCTGATATATGTTGAAACTTGGTTAGAGGAAACGGACATTGCGTGGACTATAAAGCCCTTTTCAGACTGAATAGGACGTGCATGTCTTTTGACTTATTTATTGATATAATTTGAATTCATCTTGTGGACATACCATTGCTCAGTGGGTTATTTGTAATGCAGTCTTTTTGCACTGTATTCTTTGTTAGAAATGATCTTTTTTTGATACAGTTTTTATAGTATCTTATAGTAAATGTTCTATAAAACTTCACAGTGTAGTGTCTGTTTGCACACACTTCATCCTGTTAGTCCTTTTACTGTATGGGTCGGTGTAGTTGTTGTTTTGTTGGGACATTGATGAGAGAAATATCTTTCAGTATGACAGGAAAAGAGAAACATTGAGTGACTTCCTGGTAGGTTGTGTAAGAGGGTGGATCAGTGTCTTATGTTTGTTTATGTTGGGTAGGAGGTCAGATGGCACCGCCAGGAATTCTTCAGGCTATAGAAAAGCATTCAAAATAAACAGATTTTATCTCTTACAAATGCTTGGATTAAACATGTAAGGGCCACAATGAATTAAACCACATTAAGTGCTTTTGAGCAGTTTAGAATATCCCAGGTTTGCCTATAACCATGAGGCATAAAACATAAAACATACATTCTGAAGAATCTTTAAGCTCTGGTCTAGGAATGATCCAATGAAACTAACATTTCCAGAATGTACCACACTGATAAAAAATGATTCTCTGGTGAAGTAAATACTACAGAAAAAACATCTAGGTTACTATTGTAACCCCCGTTCCCTGAAGGAGGGAACGGAGACGTGACATTTCTGAAACAGTGACATTTACATTTGGCAGACGCTTTTATCCAAAGCGACTTACGTTGCATTATACTATACATTTGTATCTGAGTATGTGCAATCCCTGGGATCGAACCCATGACCTTGGCATTGCTAGTGCCACGCTCTAACCACTGAGCTACAGGAAAGACCAAAAAAAGACGTTACGTCGATACTGACGTAATGGGGTCTCGCTTGGGAGCCCAATCACCTCCAAGCATACAAAACGAGCCAATGGGAATTGGCCAGTGAGATTTACATGCCGGACCACACCCCCGACATCCGGGTATAAATAGGACCGGCCTACACACTTTCATTCATATTTTGCTGAGGAGCCGAGCCAGGGCACCCCGCCATTCAGCGGTGACTCAGGGCTATGGCGAGGGGACGTAACGTCTCCGTTCCCTCCTTCAGGGTTACAATAGTAACCTAGACGTTCCCATTCAGTCAGTCACGTTTGACGTTGCGTCGATACTGACGTAATGGGGTCCAATGGAAAGCGCCATAGCAACTGATCCACGTTAAGAGTGTTAGGGAGGCAGATGCTGGCAAGCCGTGGCGTGCCCAATGCAGGTGCGAGCCCAGACTCATAACCCTCCAGCGTCCAGAGTAAGCCCAGGATGTCTTCCGTACCAGTGGGATGAAGAGGACAGGGCGTTACAGTGGAGATGGTCGAAGCTGCTGTTCCTTACCCCCGGGGAAGAGTGCTTCGGGACTCGATTCCCACGTTTTTCAGCCATGACCAAAATGCCAGGAAAAAGTTCCCCGAGGAGTGGAAATCTACGGAGACCACACCCTGCCCGGAGGGAGGTAACATGTGGAAAACACATATGGTCTGGCCTGAGGACAGTAACGCATATAAAAGATCTCTGACGTAGGTCCTACCTTTCTAGGAGCTCTAGCACTCAGAGACAGGGCAGAGCAGAGCCGCCCAGGGAAAGACACAGGTTTACCGTCAGGGAAACCGTACCATGGACAAACATATATGGGATTACCCGCGGGGAATCACATCATATGGGCATCTAGCCCAGTACAAGGGCAGACCAACCGGGCATACACACGAGTACTGGACCTAGCGCCGGACGCCTCTGCCGCGTCTGGCTGCCGCAGGATGCAGGAGGAACTCCACATGGTTCACCATGCGGGGAACTGAACTGAGGAGTGGGAAAAGTGCTTGCATTCCCTCATCCGAGGGAGATGGCACAGCAAGCGCACACCCGTGGCTACCTACGAGTAGACAGCACACAGGTGGACACGGGTTCCACTCGGAGATTGTAATGTCTCAAGAATGTGTTCAGCCTGCAGCTCTGCAGATGTCTGCCACAGAGGCAACCCGAGGGGGCACGGCACACCCGAGTCGACGCTGACTCCAAAGGAGGAGATGGCGGGTGAGTTGCAACATGCGACGGGAGCGTAGAACACCCTGGTGGTTGATGTATGCTATGGTCGATGTGTTGTCCGTCCGGACCAGTACATGCTTGCCATGCAGCAGTGGTCAAAACCGGCGCAGTGCAAGGAGTACTGTTAGCAACTCGAGGCAGGTGATATGCCAGTGCCGTTGGTGTCCTGTCCAGGAGCCCGACGCCACCTGGCCACTGCATATGGCACCCCAGCCGGTGGTGGAGGCATCTGTTGTGACAACAACATGCCTGGACACTTGTACTAGGGGCACTCCGGCCCATAGAAAAGCAAGGTCCGACCACGGGCTGAATGTATGACAACAACTCGGTGTGATGATCACACAGAGTGTGCCCTGGCGCCATGCCCACCTCGGGACTCGGTTATGTAACCAGTGCTGAAGCAGTGTCATATGGGGGCAGGGACAGCCAAATGGGGAGGACCTAGTACTGGTATGCTCAACCCTCGAAGCAGAGCGCAACACTGCCTGTCAAGGTGAAAAATAGTACATGTCCTTCAGGTCAGTTGCTGCATACAAATCATGGGGTGAACGCAACTTGAATGGGAGCCTGTTAAGGGCCTGATTCAAGACACACAATCCAAGACCGGCCATAAACCACCGCTATGTTGGGTATGAAGAAGGATGCTTGCAACCTTCATCTCAGCTGGAGGGACAGGCTTTATTGTGTCCTTCACCTGCAGGAATGCAATCTCCACTCACAGGACAGGGCTGCGCTTGTCTGCCATGAGGCAAGCAAGACACTGCTGAACCTGGGGGACCGCCCGGCGAACTGAATCGCGCAGCCGAGTCTGACTATTCGAATGGGCCAGCGGGATGGCCTGGGAAGCTCTAGTGAGGCTTCCAAGGCCCGTACAAGTGGCACCAAAGGGACAACAGATGTACCTGCGGGGGGCAGCAAGGGTGCTTGGGCCTAACCCGGGAAGCACAGCGTCCCGAAGTAGAGGCAGTGAGTGTGGTGCACCCAGATTTATGGGTGGACTGGGTAGGGAGGCATGAGGAAGCAGCGCATCCTCTAATGCACACTCCCTGCCTGTGGCAAAAAAAAACGGACTGGGAAGGAGGAAGCAGAGCGTCGCTCACTGCCCACGCACACCCTGTATGACCAGAGAATCAGGAAACCGCTATTTCTTGAGAATTTGGGACCACTGACCATTGAGCCAATGGCGTAAGAGTAGAAAAATTCTCCACCCGGCCCTCCTCCGGGGGAAGGAGTGGTGCGTACACCAGCTCCTGAGAAAGAGCCGTTCCCTGAAACTCCGGGTCACCCAACCCAAGGCCGCCTCGCTAACCATTAGGATTAGCAGTGACCTGGGGACGGGCTGCATCACCCTTCTGCAGAGGGCTTGGCCTCACAGCAGAGCCAGGGCAAAGCACTGCTCGCAGGGGGGGATGTTCTTGGCGAGAAGCAGACTGGACCCCAGTCTGCTTCTGCACTGTTGGGAATGGCTGTGCAATCCCCGCCAGTGTCACCAAAGATATCACCTTGTGAAATGGGAGAGTCAAGAAAGCGCACTTTGTTGACATCTCACATCTCAGCAAGGTTTAGCCAGAATAACGTTCCTGGACCACCAAGGTGGACATCGTCTGGCCGAGGGCCCTTGCTGTGACTTCTCTCACCTAGAGGGCAAGGTCAGTCAGCATGCGCAGTTCCTGCATCAACCCTGGCTCAGAACTACCCTCGTGCATTGCCTTGGCCAGCAGGATGACCAAGCACGCAAGAAAGAGGCGGTCTCACCAGCAGCACTGTGAGGTTTAACAGCTAGAGCTGCCATCACCTCACAGGCACTGGATGGGAGACATAGGTGATTCCACCAGGTGGCAGCACTCTGTGGGCATAAATGCTCCACCTGAGGAACCCCCATGAGCGCCCTGACCGCCCCAGAAACGAGGGTAGTGAGAGAGGAAAAACTTGAACAGATTTTGGCACTAATGTGCCTCCATACTGCCAAAGATCTTCATGCACTCCTGGGAAGAAAGGCGGGGCGAGGTGATCTTTTCACATCATGCTCCGAGCCCAGAACCAATCAACCAGCCACAAACATTCAGAACGAGTCTGAGCGTGCGGCGGTCTGGGAAAGCATGGCTGTCAACTCTGAATCCGATTCAGCACAAGCAAACACCACTGAAGCAGGAAGCTCAGTGGCACACGACACGCTGAGGAGCGGGAGATCCGCGGGGGTTTTCCCGGCTGGAGGCTCTCGCTATAACACTCGGTCTCCCAAAGTGTTGAACAGACCCACGGCTGTGCTTTTACACACAAGCGGCGGCTGGTCAACAACAAAGGGGACTCAAACCTTTATGAGAAAGGAGAGTCATGATCTGCGTGTCGACATGATCATGTTCCCTCGAGAACGTGAATTACCCACGAACGCTGTCTCACATGCCCAGCATGTGAATGCCCAGCAGGTGGCCGTCAGATGAAACCAGGAAATGACCGCATCCAGGAATGCACGGACAGAGAGACATCTTTAAAAAGACCCTCACTGCCGTGCTTGGTCTTTTAGGGAAATACTCATAGCTGAAGCGCCCAGGGGCGAATGCTGCCCTGTGTAAACAGCAAGCTGGATGCAAACACCGCTGGAATGCGCCATCACACCTGCAGAGAGATCCCTCGACGAGCTGCGAGCAAAACAGCAATTAAAATTGCTGTTTTCGGAGTGATAGCAATTAAAATTGCTGTTATTTGCTCAGAAATTTACTCTCAGTAAAGGGTGAATTGCTGTACAACCACTTGGCTCCGAAGCAAAAGTATGAATGAAAGTGAGTAGGCCGGTCCTATTTATACCCAGATGCCGGGGGTGTGGTCCGGCATGTAAATCTCACTGGCCAATTTTGTACCCTTGGAGGTGATTGGGCTCCCAAGCGAGACCCCATTACGTCAGTATCGACGTAACGTCGAACGTGACTGACTGAATGGGAACAAATGTAATTTCCATATCAGTTGTTGATCAAATTTCAATGTTGAATCAAAGTTCACTATTTGATCGGTATATCAGAACGTTTTTACATCGAAAATATAACATCGATTCAATGTTGAAATGAGGTTGTTTCATCAACACATAACTTCGCCGAAGCATATGATCGAAATCATAACGTCTGATATATGTTGAAACTTGGTTAGAGGAAACGGACACTGCGTGCACTATAAAGCCCTTTCAGACGGAATAGGACATGCATGTTTTTTGACTTATTTATTGATATAATTTTAATTCATTATAAAAACCCTATTTAAGTAAACTAAACAAGTTTATAGAAGTTACTATATAATAAACCCACATAAATGAGCAGCGAAACCTAGCAGGCTCTTACTCTGAAACTGATATTAAAATGAACATTCCTCGAAGTTTCCGTGATCCATGCAATCCATTTTAACCCTCTGAAGTCTGAGGCTGATTTGGGGCCTGGAGAAGTTTTGACATGCCCTGACATTTGTGCTTTTTTCAGTTGTTCATAAACATATTAATGACAAAAGTGTCATTACACTGTATTCAGCACAAACTAGGCTACCATAATATGTGAGGAACATGTATGTACATGTTTGTATTTTTGAAGGAATAATGTTTATGCGTGGTTATTGAAAAAACAAAAAACTTAAGTCACTGAAATAAGGCCAAAAAAAGTATATTAAATCTGTGTTCACAATACTTCTGGTATTGGAGGTTGTAGACTAGAGTTTTTCTTCAAAATTATGTAAAAATTATAATGCCTACTTGTTCATATAAAACAATATATTGATTTAGTTTTTGTAAGACACTTTTTGTCAAGAAACACAGTATGCGTGGAGGCGTGAATGATCATGAATAATGGCTCATTTACACCTGAGAAGACAAAAGAATTGCATAAAGAACCTCTAATGGTGCTGCATATTAATGAGGCCTTTCAGTCAGGTAGGCTGTGAAAAAAAACCTTCTGTGATGTCTTAAGCTCATGGTGTATATGAAACAAACAGAAAAATACAAAATTACAATATAAAATAATGGTTTTATATTATATACTTTAAAATATAATGTATTTCTGTGATGCAAAGAGTCTGAATATAGGCTTTTGGTTTAAAAGCATGTACATTTGGAGAAATATTGGATTCTCGTATGTTTATGTCAATTTTCTATACAGAGGAGTTATATGCATTTAATTTTCATTGTCATCACTATGAGCGCTGGTGTTTTCAATTCATACTTGCAGCCGGAGGGCGCTCTGTACACCTTTAGGCCACAAATTATTCTAAAGAAGAAGAGGACATTTCAGGAATGGTGTTTTCAATTCATACTTGCAGCCGGAGGGCGCTCTGTGCTCATTTAGTCCACAAATGTGCACAGAGAGAAGAGAAAATTTCAGGAAGTAACGGCATGTCTTCCAGAGGTAGCTAACCATGGCTTTTTCATACAGATAAACACTTTTCAAGACAATAAATACATGATTGAGACGATGTATGCCTGTATTGACTTGAGAATTTGCGTCTGAATAGCGCTCGCTCCGTGGGCGTGGCCGAATTAGTGGATAATGAGCTGAATCACGGACTTCTGACGTGTCTCTTTTCATACAGATTACATAAACACAGCATTTTTGTTTTCAATATGACTTACATGATGTAAAACCTTACATTTCAACGTTTCTTAAGACATTTTTTGTTCTTAAGACATTTTTTTAATTTTTTGTGATTAGTATTCACTAAGTTACAGTTCATTTTCTGAGAACTATCACATTAAACTTTGTTCAGAGGGAGAGGACAAATCATGCATCATTTTAGTTTTCTTTATTTTGCAAAAAGCACAACATTTTGTTTTTACTCTGAGTGTATACAAATAAAAGAAGATATTCTATAGTTTCAATTGATATATTACTTATGTCTCTATGACAAAAAATGACGGAGTATTTTAAGCCTGTTTTGCTGCATTGTGAAAAAAAACCTGAAAACGCGCCGGCGCGTTATCAGACCTCAGGGAGTTAAAATCAAATGAAAGCATACCGAATGTTGCTCAAATAGTAGCACAGGTAGGTCATAAAACACATGAGAAAGGCGTTAGGATAATGAAAACCATTTCCACAAACTCCATTTCCCATCCTCCTCCCTGGCCCAAACCTGCACACACTTCCTCATCACCACTCTTGATCAGCACATCACTTGCACCTGCTCTGAACTAGTTTTTAACCTTGGATGTCAATATCGGATATTCAGAAGACATCATAAAAAGACGTAATATAATCGCTTATTCTGGCTCTTCAGGGGACGTCTTTTCAACTTGTGGCAAAGACCTAGAAAATACATATTTTGGACATACCATTGCTCAGTGGGTTATTTTTAATGCAGTCTTTTTGCACTGTATTCTTTGTTAGAAATGGTCTTTTTTTGGTACAGTTTTTATAGTATCTTATAGTAAATGTTTTATAAAACTTCACAGTGTAGTGTCTGTTTGCACACACTTCATCCTGTTAGTCCTTTTACTGTATGGGTCGGTGCACATGTTGTTTTGTTGGGACATTGATGAGAGAAATATCTTTCAGTATGACAGGAAAAGAAAAACAATGAGTCACTTCCTGGTAGGTTGTGTAAGAGGGTGGATCAGTGTCTTATGTTTGTTTATGTTGGGTAGGAGGTCAGACGGCACTGCCAGAATTTCTTCAGGCTATAGAAAAGCATTCAAAATAAACAGATTTTATCTCTTACAAATGCTTGGATCAAACATGTAAGGGCCACAATGAATTAAACCACATTAAGCGCTTTTGAGTAACCGCAGGGAATCACAGCATATGGGCATCTAGCCCAGTACAAGGGCAGACCAATTGGGCATACACATGAGTATGCGCCTCCGCCGCGTCTGGCTGCCGCAGGATGCAGGAGGAACTCCACAGGGTTCACCGTTACGGGGAACTGAACTGAGGAGCGGAAAAAGTGCTCGCATTCCCTCTCCCGAGGGAAATGGCACAGCAAGCGGACACCCGTGGTTATCTACGAGTAGGCAGCACACAGGTGGACACTGGTTCCACTCGGAGATTGTAATATCTCGCGAATGTACTTGGTGTCGCCCAGCCCGCAGCTCTGATTGGTACGCCAAGGCGATGGCATCCACTATCCAGTGGGCCAACCTCTGTTTGGAGACAGCCTTTCCCTTCTGCTCACCTCCAAAACAGACAAAGAGCTGCTCAGAGCTTCTGAAGCTCTGTGTGTGGTCCACGTAAACGCACAGAGCACGAACGGGACACAGTAACGCAAGGGCTGGGTCTGCCTCCTCCGGGGGCAGCGCTTGTAGGTTCACAACCTGGTCTGGGAAGGGAGTGGTGGGAACCTTGGGCACATATCCAAGCCGGGGTCTCAGGATAACGTGAGAGTAGTCCGGCCCAAATTTCAGGCATAAATCGCTGACCTAAAATGCTTGCAGGTCCCCAACCCTCTTGAAGGAGGCTAGCGCGGTCAGTAGCACTGTCTTCAAAGACAGATGTTTCAGCTCGACTGACTCAAGGGGCTCGAAGGGAGCTCTCCGCAGGCCTGAGAGGGCGACAGAGAGGTCCCAAGAGGAAATGAGGCGAGGCCTAGGCAGAACCTCCTAACACCTCTGAGGAACCTGATGACCAGGTCGTGCGTTCCATCGTGATGTGCTGTGAGGGCGGCCACATAGACCTTCAGGGTGGAAGGGGACAGCCTCCGTTCCAAACCCTCTTGAAGGAAGGAAAGCACCGCACTGACCGGGCATTTCCGGGGGTCTTCCCGGTGGGAAGAACACCACTCAATGAACAGACTCCACTTCAAGCCGTAGTTATGGTGTCAACTACAGCAGCGGTCGAAACCGGCGCAGAGCAAGGAGTACTGCTAGCAACTCGAGGCAGTTGATGTGCCAGTGGCGTTGGGGTCCTGTCCAGGAGCCCGACGCCGACTGACCACTGCATATGGCACCCCAGCCGGTGGTGGAGGCCAGTGCTGAAGCGGTCTCATATGAAGCAATCCGAGCGGCGTGACTGTGGCTGTGGATGCCATATGCCCCAGGAGCCTCTGTAATTGTTTCAGTGGGACCGCTGTTTTCCGCGAGAACGAATTCAGGCAGTTCAGCACTGACTGTGCACGCTCGTTGGTGAGACGTGCTGTCATGTTGACCGAGTCCAGTTTCACACAGAGAAAAGAGATGCTCTGCATGGGGCAGAGCTTGTTCTTTTCCCAGTTGACCCGAAGCCCCAACTGGCTGAGGTGACTGAGCACCAGGTCCCTGTGTTCGCACAACTGCTCTCGGGACTGGGCCAGAATGAGCCAGTCGTCGAGGTAGTTGAGAATGCGAACGCCCACTTCCATGAGCGGGGCAAGGGCCCCCTCTGCGACTTTGGTAAAGACGCGAGGAGATAGGGACAGCCCAAAGGGTAGGACCTTGTACTGATATGCCCGCCCCTCGAACGCAAACCATAGAAACGGTCTGTGTCAAGGAAGCATCGAGACATGAAAGTACACGTCGTTCAGGTCGATTGCTGCACACCAATTCTGGGCGCGAACACATGTGAGGATGCGTTTCAGCGTGAGTATCTTGAATGGGAGCTTGTGAAGGGCCCGATTCAAGACACGCAGGTCCAAGATTGGTCGTAACCCCCCGCCTTTCTTGGGTACTATGAAGTACGGGCTGTAAAACCCAGACTTCATCTCGGCTGGAGGTACAGGCTCTATTGCGTCCTTCGCCAAAAGAACCGCAATCTCCGTCTGCAGGACAGGAGCGTTTGGACCCGTCAACGAAGTCAGAACACCGCTGAACCTGGGGGGACGCCTGGCGAACTGAATCGCGTAGCCAAGTCTGACTGTCCGAATGAGCCAACGGGACAGGTTGGGAAGGCGTAGCCATGCCCCCAAGCACCGCACTAGTGGAACCATCCGAGCAGCAGAAGTACCCACGGGGGGGCAGCATGGAGCACTGTGGCCCAACTCAGGAGGCAGTGCGTCCCGAAGTTGAGGCTGTGAGTGGGGTCCACTCACATGGCTCCGAGTGGGCAGGGTGGCGTGGGGAGGCTGTACGTCCCCGGGGCACCAAGACCCTGCCCGTGGCGAAGGAAGGAGTGGCTGAGAATGAGGGAGCGGAGCTTCACTCACCCTCAGCACAGACCTTCTTATATGACCCAGAGGTTTTGGAAATTGCTCTTTTATTGAAAATGTGGGTACCGCTGACCCTGGGGCCAGCGGCGGAACAAAAAGAAAACAAAACACAGGATTCTCCCCCAGGCCCTCTCCCGGGGGAAGGAGCCGTGCGGTCACCGTTCCCTGCAGAGCAATCTCCGTCACCTCTGGGTCTCCTGTTTCAGGGCCGCTTCTTGGCCTTCTTCTTAGAAGAGGGCTTGGCGGCCTGGGCGGGGGGCGTAGCTTTCCTGGCTCTGATCTCCCGGAAGCCTGAGCCACAGGAGGACGCCCTCGCTCCGATCTCCCGGAAGCCTGAGCCGCAGGAGGACGCCCTCGGCGAGGAGCAGACGGAGACGCGGCCCGTGGTGGATTGGTGGCAACATCACGCCGGGGCAGGATGTGCTTTATGGCCTCCGTCTGCTTTTGCACTGCCGAGAACTGCTGAGCGAAGTCCTCGACAGTGTCGCCGAAGAGGCCGGCCTGGGAGATGGGGGCGTCGAGAAAGCGAACTTTGTCAGCATCCCTTATCTCAGCCAGGTCCAACCAAAGATGCCATTCCTGGACCACCAGGCCGTGTGCAGCTCTTGCAAGAGCCCTTGCTCAGAACTACCCTCGTGCAGCTCTTTCAGAGCTTTCGCCTGATGGACCTGCAAGATGGCCATGGCGTGCAGGGCAGAAGCTGCCTGTCCAGCGGCGGAGTAAGCCTTGGCAGCGAGAGCGACCGTGGTCTTACCCGCCTTGGACGGGAGACGCGGACGGTTCCGCCAGATGGCCGTGGACTGCGGGCACAAGTGCACCGCAATCGTACATTCCACCTGTGGAATCTCCACGTACCCCTTGGCAGCCCCGCCATCGAGGGTAGTGAGAGCGGAGGAGGCAGAAGAACGGTTTCTGGCCGTGTGAGGGGCCATCCACGTCTTCTGGAGCTCCTCATGCACCTCTGGGAAGAAAGGCACTGGGGCGGGACGTTGCTGGGAGCCACGCCCCGAACCCAGAAACCAATCATCTAACCGCGAGTGCTCGGGGCAAGGTGGAGGGTTCCACACAAGCCCGATGCCTGCGGCGGCCCAGGCAAGCATGGCTGCCAATTCAAAGTCTGCCTGCGACTGAGCAACCATCCCTGAGGGCGGAAGCTCGGAGTCGTCATCGTCCTCCGAATCCAGCTGCCCACTCACCGATGCAGCGATAGACATCTGATCCTCCTCTGGAGTGCCAAGTGACGCGGGGAACCCCCATGGAGGGTCCCGCGGCAGCAGTCAGCAGCTCGACGGCACATGGTGTTGCGGAGGAGTGGGAGGTTCGTGGGGGTGGACCCGACGAAGTAGCTCCCACTGTGATCCTCAGATCTCCCAGAGCACTAACCGGACCAGCAGCCGCTACAGCCACTGGCTCTGGGGTAGTGGCAGAGGGGACTCTAACCTCCGTGTTAAAGAAGGAGAGTCGCGATCTCAACGCCAACATGGACATGCCCTCGCAGTGAGGGCATGTACCATCCACAAGCGCTGACTCAGCGTGCGGTTTACCCAAACACGTGAGACAGTGATCGTGGCCATCAGAGGAGGTCAGGAAATGACCGCATCCAGAAACACACAGACGAAAAGACATCTTGAAAAAGACACTGATCGCCAATACTTGCTCTTTTAGTATACCTCATCAACCGAAGCACACAGGGATGAGTGCAGCACCGTCCTGTGGGCAGCGTACCGTCACACCCACCGCTGAGCGTGCCTTCCCAACCAGCTGGAGAGACTCAAGCAGCCACCGGAACAAAACAGGAGAAAGCAATTAAAATGGCTGTTTTCAGGATCTAGTCCTTACAGCAATTAAAATTGCTGTTTTGCTCTAATAGAGAAATTGCACTCTTGAAGAGGTGAAAGAGAGATCTGTTCCGTTCGGCTCCGAAGCATAAGTATGAATGAAGGTGAGTATGTCGGCCCTATTTATACCCGGATGCCGGGGGAGTGGCCCGGCATGTAAATCTCACTGGCCTATTGGCTTGTTTTATATCCTTTGGAGGTTATTGGGCTCCCAAGCGAGACCCCATTACGTCAGTATCGACGTAACGTTGAACGTGACTGACTGAATGGGAACAGTTATATATATTATTTTTGTGCTTTTATGGACTAAACTTTCCTAAAATCAGTGAAAACAACAGCGAGACAGAGTCTGGCTGCTTGACGTTTCCCCGTTTCCATGGTAACTAAGATCCGCTCCAGGCTCTGGTGCCAGTTGCATAAACTTAGTCACTATATTAAAACTGTGTCTTAAGAACTAGTTTGACCAATTTGCAGTTAACCAAGGGGTAATCAATGTTATTTTTCCTATTCAAATTACATCAATCTACCATTTTGTGAAACCAACTTTAAAAAATTAGGACCACTCTTCAAGAAAAACATCAGTGTCTTAACTTTTAAGAGTCTAGTCTAAGCGGTTTATGCAACCGGCCCCTGGTGTTTGCTATTTTGGTAGTCTCGTGTAATTTTGCGAAACAAACTGACAAAGAAGTGGCAAAATAGGCCTAAATCGACACATTTTTATTTCATATACATTATTATTACTATTATTATTATTATTATTATTATTATATAATATGGTTAACCACTTGTTTTTTTAAGGTATAGTCTACGAGCTTATTTCACCATTGATTTATAAGTGATTTTCTTAACCTATTTCAACCATTTTACATTTAATAATTGTTTCACTGTACGCAGAAACATCAACTGACGTTACTTCAACCATATTTCAACGTTGAATTTCGGTCATGTGTTGACTGGGCTTCAACCGTTTAGCATTGCAACCGTTAACCGTGGTTTCACCGTTGAAACAACAACTGACCTTATTTCAACCACATTTCAACGTTGAAGGTTGGTCATGTGCCGGCTGGAACGGTATTAAACCATTTTGTAAGGGGAAAAAATAAATAATAAATCAGCTCCATTGTGGATTCCAAGTGATCAAGGGCTTAGGACATTCCAATTCAGCCAATTGCAAAGGTTCCGCCAGTAGTGGGCACTCATGCAACGTAAGCAATGACGTACATCCGAGTCAACGAGACTGAGGAAAGTTAGCGAGGGAAGGGCATTTAAAAAACGAACTGGAACGTAGCCCTGGTCGCTAGTCCAAATTTAGAAATGGTGTATTCCTTTTCCACTCATTTCCGTTATTCAGAGGGATGGTCGCACTTGCGCCGCAACGCGCGCTACATTTATGTCTAACGTTATCTATTTTTATAGAAAGAAATTGCGCGCACACACACACACACACACATACATTCAGGAGCTGAATGTCAACCTTTGCTCGGTTAATTTAAAAGAGACCGCTGTGTTTTTCGTATAATCTAAAAGCTTCACTGTAGCTGAACTTCTCTTTCAGGATTTACCTCAGCTTTTGGAAGGGGAGAAATCTAATCTTGATAAACTATTAACTTTCGATGAACTATCTGTTGCTGTTAAATAACTGTCTTCTGGCAAAGCTCCGGGATTGGATGGACTTAATGCAGAATTTTATAAACAATTTTGGTCAGTTATTGGAATGGATTTGTTTTCGGTTTTCATGGAGAGTTTTAAAAGAGGGACACTTCCACTGAGTCTACGAAGAGCTTTGGTCACTCTATTACTTAAAAAGGGTGATCTTGAAGACATTAGATGCTGGCGTCCGGTCTCTTTACTTGGAGTGGATTACAAGATACTTTCAAAGTCCTTAACTAATAGAGTTAAACTCTACATTTCCTCAGTGATTCATCCAAATCAGTCATACTGCATTCCAGGAAAGACGATTTTTGATAATCTTTTTTTGATTCGAGGTTTGAATTCTTTTTCCAGAGTACAGCATTTTGATATTGGTTTTGTTTCATTCGACCAGGAGAAAGCCTTTGATAGGGTCGATCACGGTTTCCTTGTTAAGTGTATTTAATTGTACTTGTTGGAAATAACAGCCGCGCTTTGCAGAGTTTATTGGTGTTATTGCGTGTTTTTCGCACTTAAACGCTGTGTTGTTGTAGCATTAGTTTCGATTTGACCCATTCACAGGCTTTAGGCTTTGCAGTGCTAATTTTCAAGGCGGGCTTGGCGGGGGAAAACATTCTTAAACTCAGAAAAATTTAGAAGTGAGCAGGAGTTGCGAGCAGACAGTGTGACGGTAGAAGCGCGTAAGTGTTTTGCTTAATATCTGTTGTGGTCAGTTGCTTCATTTATTATTTGCTGCTAGGAGGGATTAATTCGTATCTGTGCCTGTCTTCTTTTCTACCTTGACTAGAATTGTATTTAATTGTACTTGTTGGAAATAACAGCTGCGCTTTGCAGAAGCATTTCGCTGTGTTGTTGTAGCATTAGTTTCGATTTGACCCATTCGCAGTGCTAATTTTCAAGGTGGGCTTAGCTGTCTTCAATCACGTGTTAATAAGCAGTATATTATTGCGTGTGTGCGCTGTCGACTCTTCCTGCTCGACTCCACCGAGCAACGACACCGGTAGGCACTTAAGTTTCTTCATTCCCTCACACTTTTCCTTATCCTCAGAATGTGCTTTCAACACATTCCTGTTGTCACTCGGCAACGCCCCACTAACCCTCGTAAAAGGCAGTGCAATGTTTCTAACCTGCGCCCTATTTACTCGTCTTCTATTACTAACACTCCTCTCTCTGTCTCTGTGGGTCTATGGAATTGTCAGTCAGCAGTTAACAAAGCTGACTTCATTCCAGCCTTTGCTACTAATTCTTCTCTCAATATCTTGGGCTTGACTGAGACCTGGATTCATCCAGAGGACTCAGCAACCCCTGCTGCTCTCTCTAACAACTTCACTTTCTCTCATACCCCTCGCCAGTCTGGGAGGGGTGGAGGCACAGGTCTTCTCATTTCTAACAATTGGAAATACTCGACTCATTCCTCTCTTTGCAACTACAATTCATTTGAGTTTCATACAATTACTATCTCAATTTAGTTTAGTTTAGTTTTATTCACAAATACCACTACCAACACAATCAGTAATACAGCGGGGGGTACAGAAATACAAATTTGGTACAGTGAAATGGGTCCCCCAAAGAAGCAAAAAAAAAAGCTTATAGGTGGGGGCCCATAGATTATGAAAAAAGAAAAGAAAAAAAAAAAAAAAAAAAAAAAATATATATATATATATATATATATATATATATATATATATATATATAAGTGGAACAAAACAAAATACAGTTTCCACCTATAACCAAACAATAAAAAATAAACTGAAAATACGCAAAAATACACCAATACTGACATAACAATACAAACACATACACATATAATCATACACATACATCCCAGTAGACCATGAGAAAACAGTTATATATTAAATATAGGTTAATAGATAATATTTTTTTAGTTGTCTTTTAAAGTTGGAGATAGAGGGCAACACCTTAAGGCCATCATCAATCCCGTTCCAAATCTGTGGCCCCCTACAGACAACCCTCATACTGGTGCGAACATGTTGACTGTATTTTCCAAATATGAATGATTTGGTTCTCGTTTGGTATGTGTGCTGAGGGCTGGAGATAGGAACAAGGCTACTCAATCTAGAGTTCAGATTATTAACAATTTGAAACATAAAGCAGGCATTATGATATTTATTCAACTTAGTGAGTCTTAGTAACTCAAAGCGATAAAATAGAGGGTGAGTAGGAGAATTTATCTCTGACCAGGACAAAGCCCATATGGCTTTCCTTTGTAATGATGCAAGATTTTTAAGATGACTTATGAAGGTGTTGCACCATATCACATTACAATAATTCAAATGTGGTTCAAAGAGAGTTTCATACAACAAAAGTAGGGCAGACAACGGAAGAACATGTCTAATCTTATAAAACAAGCCAACATACTTTGAAAGTTTGTTTACAAGAAGATCAATATGACATTTAAAAGTAAGAGATTCATCAATGAGGACCCCCAGAAATTTAGTGAAATGCACTCTTTTTATCAATTGGTCATTAATTTTGATCAGGCAGTCAGTGTTTTTAAGTAATTTTTTCTTGGTCGAATTGAATATAATAAAATTTGTTTTGCTTACATTTAATGACATTTTATTACATTTAAACCAAGAGTCAACTTTAATTAACTCTGAATTGACTACAGTATATCTTGTAAAACAATTGGATTACTATGTGATATAAACAAATTTGTATCATCTGCAAAAATGATTTTATGAAATAATGTCAATGAATTTACAAAATCGTTTATGTATAGAATAAATAAGAGTGGGCCTAAAATAGAGCCCTGGGGGACCCCCAAGATTATGGGCTTACAAGCAGAGACATGATCATTGACATGGACATACTGTTCTCTCTCATACAGATAACTTCGGAACCATTCAAGAGCTAGACCTCTGATACCATAGTGTTGTAATTTGTGCAATAAAATATCAAAATCAATGGTATCAAAGGCTTTTGATAGGTCCAAAAAAATACCAATACCACATTTCTCCTCTTCAATACAGTCATTAATTTGTTCACTTAGATCTAATATTGCCATACAAGTTTTCTTTTTTCTAAAACCGTATTGAGAGGGAACAAGAATATCTAATTTATCAAGATAGCCACTAAGTCTATTGTATACTACCTTCTCCATTACTTTAGAAAAAGTGAGTAGAATTGATATGGGCCGATAATTATTCAAATCATTTATATCGCCCGATTTAAAAATTGGAATTATCTTAGCAATTTTTGCCATTTTAGGTACAATACCAGTAAATAAAGAAAGGTTAATGCAATGAGCCAAAGGCTCCACAATGACGTTCACAATGGCCTTCATGATCTTGCTAGATATTCCATCTACACCAGCAGTGTATGAGCTCCTCAAGTTTAGAATGATCTTGAGGAGTTTGGTACTGTCTGTTGGTGTCATAAAGAATGAATGAATATAACTACCAGAAAGAAAGTGCTTAAAAGTAACATCCTTAGGTTGACTTATCTTTTTTGACAGATTTACACCGATAGAGGTGAAATGATTATTAAAACTCTGTGCAAGATCAGCTTTGACATCATCAAGAACAGGTAGAGCAGTCGGTTTATGTCTCCTATTAAGAACTTAATTTAACACATTCCATGACCTCCTACGGTCATGGAATGTGTTAAATGAACTAATGTAAAAATTCATATTGTAGTAATTTATCGCCCCCCCAGGCCAACTGGGTACCTTTGTAGAGGAACTGGACATGCTGCTGTCCTCATTCCCAGAGGATGGTAGCCCACTTGTAGTTTTTGGTGATTTCAACATTCATCTAGAGAAGCCTTATGCTTCAGAATTCCTCTCTCTTGTAGCCTCATTTGATCTCAATCGGCTCAACACCACAAGTACACACAAATATGACAACCAGCTTGACCTCATTTACATACGCAACTGCATCACTGACAACATTCTGGTAAAACCTCTGCACATCTCTGATCATTTCTTCATTACTTTTAATCTACAACTCCCCAGCTGTCCACCACCAACACCTCTACCAGTTACCTTCAGACGAAACCTGCGCTCTCTCTCTTCTTCTCATCTTTCCTCTATTGTATCATCCTCCCTTCCCTCACCCTCACAGTTCTCATCTCTGGATGTGAATACAGCAACAGACACATTTTGTTCCACCTTAACTTCATCTCTAGATAGTATCTGTCCTCTGTCATCCAGGCCTGCATGTGCCACTCCCTCTAATCCCTGGTTATCTGTTGTTCTTCGTGAACATCGGTCCAAACTCAGGGCTGCAGAGAGGAAGTGGCACAAATCAAAAGACCAATCTGACCTAAGTAGCTATCAATCTCTGCTCTCATCCTTTTCTGCTGAAATTCATGCTGCTAAATCTTCCTATTTCCACAACAAAATCAACAGCACTTCTAACACACGTGCACTTTTCAAAACATTCAATTCTCTCCTTTGTCCCCCTCCACCACCACCCACCTCATCCCTAACTGCTGATAGTTTTGCTAATTTTTTAACTGACAAAACATCTACCATCAGCAGTCAGTTCACCGCTCCACACACACAGGAACTCAGACCAACCACACACACAACCACACACCTCCTCTCTTCATTCTCCCTCCTCACTGAGACAGAAGTATCCAAACTTCTCATCTCCAGCCATCCCACCACCTGCCCTCTAGATCCCATCCCCTCACACCTTCTACAAGCCATCGCTCCTACACTTTTACCAGCACTTACACACATTATCAACACATCTCTCCTCACTGACATTTTCCCTAACACATTCAAGCAGGCTCGGGTAACCCCACTGCTTAAAAAAACACATTAAACACGTCTCTTGTAGACAGCTACAGACCTGTTTCTCTCCTACCATTCATAGCAAAAATACTTGAACGAGTTGTCTTCAACCAGGTGTCATATTTCCTCTCACAGAGCAACCAATTGGATGTCAATCAATCTGGTTTCAAGAGTGGCCACTCGACTGAGACTGCACTGCTGTCGGTTACTGAATCCTTGCGGATTGCAAAAGCTAATTCCAAATCATCAGTTCTCATTCTGCTAGATCTATCTGCTGCCTTTGACACAATCAATCATCAGATCCTTCTGTCCACACTCTCATCACTGGGCATCACAGGTACTCCACTTCTCTGGTTTGAATCCTATCTTACAGGAAGGTCTTTCAGGGTTGCCTGGAGAGGGGAGGTATCCAAAACTCATCAACTGACCACAGGGGTTCCTCAGGGTTCAGTGCTTGGACCCCTCCTCTTCTCCATTTACACTACATCACTTGGTCCCATCATTCAGGCACATGGTTTCTCCTACCATTGCTATGCTGATGACACACAACTCTTCCTTTCATTCCAACCAGATGATCCCACAGTAGCTGCACAAATCTCAAGCTGTCTGGCGGACATCTCGGCATGGATGAAAGGACATCATCTACAGCTTAACCTGGCTAAGACTGAGCTTCTCGTCTTCCCTGCCAATCCGACTCTAAATCATGACTTCAGCATCCAGCTAGGTACATCCTCAATTACCCCTTCAAATTCGGCCAGAAATCTTGGAGTAATCCTTGATGACCAACTGACCTTCAAGGACCACATTGCTAAGACAGCTCGGTCATGCAGATTTGCACTTTACAATATCAGGAAAATCAGGCCCTTCCTACCAAAGCATGCTACTCAACTTCTGGTCCAGGCCCTGGTCATTTCTAGGCTTTATTACTGCAATGCTCTTCTGGCTGGACTGCCATCATGCACAATCAAGCCTCTACAAATGATTCAGAACGCTGCAGCTCGTCTCGTCTTTAACGAGCCCAAAAGAGCCCACGTCACGCCTCTCTTCATCTCTCTGCACTGGCTACCACTTGCTGCTCGCATCAAATTCAAGGCGTTGACACTTGCTTACAGATCTACCACAGGCTCAGCACCCTCCTACTTCCACTCACTCTTACGAGTCTACACTCATACCAATTTTTAAAAGACAGCTGAAAACTCATCTCTTTCGTGAGCACTTAACCACTTAAAAAAAAAAAAAAATCGTCTTTTTCCTATCCTTTCACTTCCTCTAATCCTCTAATTTCTCTATTGTAGTTTATGATACTCTGAGCACTGCCTAAACTTGTATTGTGAGCACTTCTTGTGTCTATCTGCCTCGTCATGACGACTCGCTTGTTGTATTCCTCACTTGTAAGTCGCTTTGGATAAAAGTGTCTGCCAAATGAATAAATGTAAATGTAAATGTTATGTTCAAATTAAATCAATACAGGTATTGAATAATGAAACAAATAATAATAAAAAATAAAAAAAAACAATACAACTGTTAATGTGTAAACAGTTCAAACACCAATAAATTCAATAATGTAATTTCAAATACCAGTCTCTGAATTCAAATGGAAAACCAATCGTCCATACCCGATTGAGACGTTAGATGCAATGATCCAGGCCTTCTTCTGTCGTATTGAACAGAATAACACACATTGGAAGGGAAAAAAAATGAGAGTTCGATGTCTGTTCACTCACAGTTTTCTTTCTCAGGTCCGGGGAAAACTAGCAGAGAATTTACTGAAATCACTCAACGATTTCGTCGTAATCAAGATTCGTTGGGAGGCTCGCCGTGTTCCATGCAGTGATCGGCTCAATCTGCGTCATCGCCGTGTGCACGTTGAAAACAGGGCCGGATTATCCATAGACGGGATTGGGCGAGTGTCCTGGGGCACCAGCCAATAGGGGGGCACCAAGTGACTAGACTTTTTTTTTTTAAATCATGTTTTGTATATATAGCGGGCGAGCAGGCGGGCGCTAGACTGAAAAATCCGTCCCATCTGATGTAGGTCTCTACATCGCGGTGCCCCCGCATTCCCATTTCTCCTCCCTCAGAACGCGATTTCGCCCCTGCCCTCGCGGACGTCTGTGCTTGCTGCTGCATGGAGGACACCAGGTTTATTCTTGCCTATTTACTGGGAAAATCTTATTAAAACCAAAATTATAGGCCTATGTGTAGCCCCCATGCACTGACAACCATAAATATTCACAGTGCTATCTAGATAGTCCCATGGCTGACAATTCTATTATTCTATTATTATTTCGCTGTGTATAAAACATACAATACGCTTCAAATGATTACACATATATGTAAAGGTTCATGTACAATTTTTACCTAGGAAGGAAGCTCTTATTTACGGTAATTCCAATAGCACGGGAAGGCAGAATTAATTAACGATTTTGCATGCACAAATTCTAGAAAAAAGATTTTCTGCTTAGGTAAGGCTTATTTACCATTTTTTTCTCGGCAAATATGTGACGCTGTTGTCGATTTGAAATTTGTGGAACGGTTTTCTCTTTTGGATGGCTGCTTAGATGACTCTGTGGTGCTGAATTCAGCTGCTAATATGATTGCTTGCAACCGTCTTTCTTGGGCTTGCTTATTTATTTATTTATTTTTACATGGTTTTGCATGTAGTCCTTATACATGCCTTTAATGATGGAAATAAAGATATTTAGTATGATATGTTCATGTTGCACTAGCTAGCACATAAAAATGAATTGGGGGGGGACTTCAAATGTGGTCACCCTAGGGCACTACACTGTGTTAATCCGGGCCTGGTTGAAAACACTCAAAAATAACGCAAAATCACTCATGAAACAAAATAAAGTTCAGTTAAAAAAAAAAAAAAAAAGTCTTTCTAGACATTTTGTCTGGTTTCTGTTCACAATCACTAATATTTTCTGTCAGAATGATTTTTGCTAGGGATGTGCACATTGATGCTGCAGTATCGATATATCGATACTCTGAACCTACTATTTTGGTATCGATATGTCTTCAGGAAGTCAAAATGTATTGGTATTGATCCTGGTAACGTTTTTGTCCCTATAACGTAAAGAATACCAGGACACCCCACACACACAAACATAGCCTACGCACTTTATATTTGTTCTTCTTATTCGTCTAATGGTTACGACAGAGACAGTGAGTACAGTAAACAATTTAACTAATGACTGCGCTCTTTGTAACTGGATAGGGTTTGCCTCCCTGAAAACTCTCCTGTAATGTCCTTTGTCAGACAGAGGGAGGTCGGGCAGAGGAAGACTGGGCAGCTGTTTGTTTTTGTTCTGCCTCTTTATAAGTTTCTGGGTGTGATGTTTGTAAATGTTTGAAAAGATTGCTGGTGTTGTTGCTGTGTATGACTCGTTTATCACAAATATATATATACATATTCATGGTTTTTGTTTTTCATTTAACTGCTAGCATTAACTGCTGCTGCTTTTCTGGAAATCATCTTGCGACCCCTCCCTTGCCATCGCAATATATAAAATAATATATGTGTCTGGTGTGTAATGGAAAACCTTTATCCGCGAGACATCACAAGGAGCCTAGCCAAAATGATTGTTACTGACTTGCAATCAGTATCAATGGTCGAGGATGCAGGTTTCCGTCATTTTATGAAGGTGGTTGATACCCGATACAATATTCCGGGTAGGAAATCCTTGATCTCTAGTGAAATTCCAAAGCTCTACGAGCAAGTCAAAACCAAACTGAAAGACTCCATAGAATCTGCAAGTAGTGTGGTTTTAACAAGTGACATGTGGACATCAAGAACAACCGAAGCATATTTGACTGTTTCAGGACATTTCATTGACCACAATTGGAGGATGCAGGCTTTCACTCTTGATACAGTCCATGTAGCTGTACAGCACACAGCACAAAATATATCTGAGCTCCTCACAAAAATATTCAATGACTGGGGCATTACCAGCAAGGTCTTTGCTGTTATTACTGATAACGGAGCTAATATGGTTTCAGCTGTGTGGAAAACCCAATGGAAACACCTTCCATGTTTTGCACACACCCTTAATTTGGTTGTGAAAGACTCTATTAAGGCTGAGGCAAATTTTGAGTCCATCCTCGAGAAGTGTAGTGCTGTTGTTCGCTTCTTCCACCATAGCACCAAAGCATCTGACAAGCTTAAGTTACTGCAAACTCAGTTGCAACTGCCAGAGCACAAGCTCATTCAAGCAGTAGAGACGCGGTGGAATTCGGTGTTCTATATGCTGGAGAGACTGACCGAGCAAAAACAAGCTGTTACTACAGCACTTTGTCTTCTTGGGAGAAACACCATGTGCTTGAATGATGACAAATGGTCCTGTATCAGCCAAGCCATTGAAGCCCTCAGACCCTTTGAACAGGCCACTAAGGAAGTTTCAGCAGAGCAGTATGTAACTATTTCAAAAGTCATCCCTATGGTCTCTCTACTCCAAAATGCAGCTATGTTGGCTGGGCAGAAGGGTAACACTTTGGCTTTACAGCTTGCAGCGCAGACAATGAAAACATTGAGCATAACTATACTCTGGCTGCCGGTACCTTTTTGGACATTAGGTTCAAAAACATTGTGTTTTGTGATACTGGAAATGTAGAAGTCATTAAATCACGGCTAATCAGTGAGATGCAAGCCCTAGGCCGACAGGCAACAACCAGTGAACCCTCTGCATCAACCAGCATGGGAACAGTCTTGACAGTGCCACCAGAGTCACCTGCTGCAAACAATGAAAGGATAGGTGCCGAATGTTCTACATGCGAGGGAGGACTATGACAGGAGTTTGACACGCGTATATTGGCTTTTCAAGGAAACCGCACAGCCACTACAGACACATACATTGAAATGCGCAGATACATGGAAGAAAAGGTGATCCCAAGAAGTGAAGACCCTTTGCTATGGTGGAAAAGAAATGAGAACACATTTTCACTGCTCAGCAAACTGGCAAAAAAATACCTTGGAATTGTCGCAACCTCTGTTCCAGCAGAGAGTCTTTTTTCAAAGGCAGGAGAGACAATTAGTCAGAGGCGAAATCGTCTGAAACCAAAAAATGTTAACATGTTGCTTTTCTTAAAGGTGCCCAAGAACATGTTTTCAAAAGATGTAATATAAGTCTTAGGTGTCCCCTGAATGTGTCTGTGAAGTTTCAGCTCAAAATACCCCATAGTTTTTTTTTTTTATTAATTTTTTTAACTGCCTATTTTGGGGCATCATTATAAACGCGCCGATTTATGCTGTGCGGCCCCTTTAAATCTCGTGGTCTCCGCCCACAGAGATCGCGCTTGCCTTAAACAGCATAAACACAGTTTACACAGCTAATAAAACCCTCAAAATGGATCTTTACAAAGTGTTCGTCATGCATGCGGCATGCATGCGTCGGATTATGTGAGTATTGTATACTGTTATAATGTTTACTTCTGATTTTGAATGAGTTTGATAGTGCTGCGTGGCTAACGGCTAATGCTACACTGTTGGAGAGATTTATAAAGAATGAAGTTGTGTTTATGAATTATACAGACTGCAAGTGTTTAAAAATGAAAATAGCGACGGCTCTTGTCTCCATGAATACAGTAAGAAACGATGGTAACTTTAACCACATTTAACAGTACATTAGCAACATGCTAACTAAACATTTAGAAAGACAGTTTACAAATATCACTAAAAATATCATGTTATCATGGATCATGTCAGTTATTATTGCTCCATCTGCCATTTTTCGCTATTGTCCTTGCTTGCTTACCTAGTCTGATGATTTGGCTGTGCTGCTCCAGACGTTACTGCCCGAGTGCCCGCCCTTGTCTAGTGCCTTTTATAATGATAATGTTGGGAACGTGGGCTGGCATTATGCAAACATTGGGGGCGTACACCCCGACTGTTACGTAACAGTCGGTGTTATGTTGAGATTAGCCTGTTCTTCGGAGGTCTTTTAAACAAATGAGATTTATATAAGAAGGAGGAAACAATGGAGTTTGAGACTCACTGTATGTCATTTCCATGTACTGAACTCTTGTTATTTAACTATGCCAAGATAAATTCAATTTTTCATTCGAGGGCACCTTTAAACTCTAATCTACAACTCAACGATTAGGAAATCTTTATCAACAGTTGCAGTGACCTTACAGTATCATTCTGAGCATTGCTAAATGCTACAAAAATGTAGAAAGTTGAAGATGAAGAAAACATGGTCTGTTTAAAATTTAGAAAGAAGTAAAAGTATGCACAGTTTTTGTTGGTATTTTAGTTTATTAAGATTTGTTGTTATTTAATCAGTATTTTTTGTAAAATATGGAGATAGTATAACAGAATTCACTGTTTAACTCCCTGAGGTCTGATAACGCGCCGGCGCGTTTTGCAGTTTTTTTTCACATTGCAGCAAAACAGGCTTAAAATACTCCGTCATTTTTTGTCATAGAGACGTAAGTAATATATCAATTGAAACTATAGATTATCTTCTTTTATTTGTATACACTCAGAGTAAAAACAAAATGTTGTGCTTTTTGCAAAATAAAGAAAACTAAAATGATGCATGATCTGTCCTCTCCCTCTGAACAAAGTTTAATGTGATAGTTCTCAGAAAATGAACTATAACTTGGTGAATACTAATCACAAAAAAATTAGACTTATGTTTTAAGAAACTTTGAAATGTAAGGTTTTACATCATGTAAGTCATATCGAAAACAAAAATGCTGTGTTTATGTAATCTGTATGAAAAGAGACACATGTCAGAAGTCCGTGATTCAGCTCATTATCCGCTAATGCGGCCACGCCCACGGAGCGAGCGCTATTCAGACGCAAATTCTCAAGTCAATACAGGCATACATTGTCTCAATCATGTATTTATTGTCTTGAAAAGTGTTTATCTGTATGTAAAAGCCATGGTTAGCGACCTCTTGAAGACATGCCGTTACTTCCTGAAATGTTCTCTTCTCTCTGTGCACATTTGTGGACTAAATGAGCACAGAGCGCTCTCCGGCTGCAAGTATGAATTGAAAACACCATTCCTGAAATGTCCTCTTCTTCTTTAGAATAATTTGTGGCCTAAAGGTGTACAGAGCGCCCTCCGGCTGCAAGTATGAATTGAAAACACAGTATCCAGCACTCATAGTGATGATATATATTGAATAAATATAACTTCTCAGTATAGAATATTGACATAAACATATGAGAATCCATCAATATTTCTCCAAATGTGCATGCTTTTAAGCTAAAAGCCTATATGAGATGCCATAGAGGTTACATAATTGTTCAGACACTTTGCATCACAGAAATACATTATATTTTAAAGAATATAATAGAATACCATTATTTTAAATTGAGCTGAGACATGATTACAGAGGGCTTTTTCACAGCCTACCTGACTGAAAGTCCTCATTATTATGCAAGTCATTTCAGGTCATTATTATGCGATTCTTTTGTCTTCTCAGGTGTAAATGACCCATTATTCATGATGATTCACGCCTCCACGCATACTGTGTTTCTTGACAAAAAGTGTCTTACAAAAACTAAATCAATATATTGTTTTATATGAACAAGTATGCATTATAATTTTTACATAATTTTGAAGCAAAAACTCTAGTCTACAACCTCCAATACCAGAAGTATTGTGAACACAGATTTAATATACTTTTTTTGGCCTTATTTCAGTGACTTTTCAATAACCACGCATAAACATTATTCCTTCAAAAATACAAACATGTACATACATGTTCCTCACATATTATGGTAGCCTAGTTTGTGCTGAATACAGTGTAATGACACTTTTGTCATTAATATGTTTATGAACAACTGAAAAAAGCACAAATGTCAGGGCATGTCAAAGCTTCTCCAGGCCCCAAATCAGCCTCAGACTCCAGAGGGTTAAACTGCCTGTTTAAAAACAATTTTTTTTTTTTAAGATCTATGTTTATGTAATCATTATTTTTTTATAAGAAGGTTGTTTAAACATCTAATAAATTAGTTATTAATGGCCAGAATATGTATGTAATTTGCTTTTAAGTGTAATAATATGTATATGTATTTTTAAAATTAACATTATTTTGAAAAATCACATACACAATTAAAATTATAAGCAGTATCGGTATCGGTATCGTTAAAATTGTAACACAAATTATCGGTATCGTATCGCATGAAAAAAATGTGGTATCGCCCATCCCTAATTTCTGCCGATCTTTCTGTTTCCAGCTCCTCTCTCTCTCTCTCCCTTCGCACGCTGGTGACGTCATCCGCTTGTTTCACATTGCGTCCCTCCTGATAGGTCAGCAGTGAACTCCACCTCACATTCTCTTAAAGGCAGAATAACATTCAACTATGTACATTTCTTACATTCTCAACATAGTAACAAAATAACAAGAAAAATAACAAGAAAAAGAAAACACTCTTTTTGATAATTTATGAAAAGTTTTAACTTTGCATTTATGTATTTAGTTTTTAATTTACTTTTCTGTTTTCTTTTTAGTAACCCCTCTGGTTTATTTTCCCCCTTATTTTTATGTCTAATTGTAATCACTCTGGGTTACACTGAGGCTATGGGTTAAAGGTAATAATGTTGAAAAATGTTTAGTTTCTTGCACAGACCAATCATTTTGCTTCAAAAGACATCAATGCATCATTAAGAGCCAGGGATATTAATTTAGTTTTGCCTGTATATATGTTTTCTGACTCTTAAAGTGATGGTAGCTGATCACTTGCATTTTATGCATTTAGACCATGTTTTCAGATAAAAATCTTCATTGATGTTCTACTGAAGAAGTAACCTACACCTTGGATGGCCCAAGGTGTAATTTAACAGCAAATTTAAATTTTTGGGTGAACTTTCCCCTTAAGCAAAGAAAAATACTTACCTTAAAACAAAGATGGCAGGGGAAAAACAATGTGGAGGAGGGGGCAGTGAAGAATGACATGAAATCTAATAAATTAAAGAAAGAATAGAAATGTTACTCACAATTGTTGACATTACAAACAAGTTACATTTGAAATGATGGTACAGAATCATACATTTAAAGCCTTTATTATAATACAATGATGACTCTGGCTTGCTGCACGATGTAGCTTTAATTGATCTAAACCCAAATACTGAGAAGATGTGATGTCTGACAGTGAGTCAGAATATGAGTTAATTCAGTTTACGGGTTTTTATTCTCCTTCAGCGTGCGCAGCTCAAATAGCAATGATTAAAATGTTTACTACTGTAATATTAAAACTGTTTCATGTTTTTTAAAAAACATTAATGCATTCTTAACCCTCTACAGCACAGCGTTGCCCTCAGGCAACGGAAAGTTTTCTTAAGCCCTATGTTTAGTAAAAAATTGTTTGAATGACAATTAGAAAGGTCGAGAAAGTATCAAAGAACAGTTCAGTAAGGTGTTGGAGTCAATATCAAGCACCATTTAAAGGTGGGACGTCCTGTTCTGACACATAGTCACAGGAGCACATGGTGTGAGAAGAAGGCAAGATTATTTGCTTTAGTAATCTTATTTAAAATTACATGAACTGTACATAAAAAAATATTTGTGCATGTAAGAAGGTGTAGAGAAGCTTTTTGTCAGGTTTTAAGTTTTTTTTTTTATTTTGCATGTTCAGAAATACAGTTTTTCTTTTCGTTGCCTCAGGGCAACGTTGTGCGATAAGGGGTACTTTTCGAGGAGGTTTTAGACAGTACCTCTCATTGGCCACAATGTATTATAAGATGGGAGGATGCAAGGTTCCTGGTTGTGCAGGAACACCAAGTGATGTGCAAAAATTGTAACATACACCACTATTTCACAGCAGAGAAGAACTGCTTTTAGAAGTTTTGTACGTAGTGAAATCTTATCACATGAAGTACATTATATTGCATAGCACACTACATGATACAGAATATATATATACAATATATACAATATATCAATGTCTTTCCAGTGTTTTTCCCTCTTTACTTAATGATTTCTTGATTTTTTTTTTTTTTTTTGATTTTGAAGATAATCTTCTCTATGACTCTGTACCATTGTTTTTTTTTTTGTTATCAATAAATATATTTTTTTTTTCATGTCCCATCAACATGTGTGCATTAGAGGGTTAATAACTAGCACTTATATTGTTCTCGTATTATTTTCATCAACACATGGTTTGATTAATAATAAGGATCACGAAAAATAACAGATTTTTTCCTCAAATCATCTCATTTTGATAACATTGTTTGAGCTACGCGCGCTGAATAAACACCCGTAAACTGAAGCGCTTTGCTAAGGTTAATTAACTCAATGGAACAAATCTTTTACTATAGGGTAATTCATATATATTTATACAAGATAAACATAATATTACAACTTATATTTGCACTAAATCATGCACGCATGAACTTGAACTAGTAACGAATTAAGAATAGCTCCTGTTGTGGATGCGTTCTTAACAACACGCCGAAACAGCAACTAGAATTCACAACATTTTAATACAATAGTGTATAGAATTAAAATGTTATTAATATGACAACCACAATCGTAGATAATGTTTTGTGTTGCTGTTTGAGCGCTCAGATGATCATCAATACAATGAAGCGCTGCTGTGTTAGTCAGTGGCGCCTGCAGCTGTATGGCTGTACGCACTGTGCGTACCATGAGAGGGCGTTAATTAATGCCGTTTTTATTTTTTACATAATTTTAAATTGATTATTAAAATCTATCTGCATACACTCATGACATATTAAGAGAGCAAGAGAGAATGAGAATACATAAAGGTGTGCGTTTGTGTGTTGTAAAGTCAAATGTATGTATGTGCGTCCATGGGTGTTTAGTTTCGTCATTATTTTCCACACATGAAAAATGATGTTACAGATAGTTAATGTTTAAAAACAGGCTTAAAATGAGTAAACGCTCTCTAAAACAGCTAAATTCGACTGAAACATTTGCAAAATGGCCTAAAACTATTTAGTAGGGATGGAGAAATGAAGCCTCTAGAATCTTTGAAGCTTTCTCTAAATGTTTTGGGAAAGGTTTCTGGTTTCAAAGTATCAAGAGTGTCGAAAACAGCGCCATCTTTTGGCAGGTCAAATTTACAGCAGCCATAAACCTGAGTGCACAGGTCCGTTGTTTTATCCATTAAGTCTGACGACGTTGAATGTGTTTATTTCAATAATATAATTCACATATTAAAGTTTGGCAATAGATGAAATGGATCAACAAAAACAATAATTATAATAATAATACTAATGCATACTGAGATGTTTGAGGCAAGTAAATTGTGCTATTATTTTATTATAAATACTTTTTATATGACAGAACATATGATGATGTAGAATAGACTACAGGCTTATATATTTAAAATGTTTAGTAAATGGACTTGAACTTCCATATAGTAGTGGTCTGGGTTCAAACATTCTGACACAGAAAGTGAAGTATTCACTTGACTGAAAACAATTCGAGGCTTTGTTTCTCTGAAAACAATACGCACATTTCAGGACAAAACTGCTCAGAGACAACGTAAAAAACAAAACAAAAATTCAAGAAGCATCAAGCACATCAGAGTGCAGTTGTTACAACAGAGACACGGAGGCAGACGTAAAATCAATGTAGGCAGGTTTATTGTCAAACAGCAGAGTGAATGGATATGGATAGTTGCATAAACAGTTTTTGAAAGATGAAGAGAGCGTGATACTGTCCTTGTAATGTGTTGCAGATGCGGATGGAGTTCGGCGTTGGAGGATGATGGCGGAGACACTCACACACACAGGCAGGTAGGCACACGAGGAGAACAGGAGACGAAGGAGATGGAGGAGACGACTGGAACAGGTAAGTATGTTGTTTGGAGTCCTTAAGGTAAGCATACATGGATTGTAGTGCAAACGAGACCGGACAGTGAGTGTGTGTGAGTGTGGTGGTTTTATAGTGGTGGTGACTGCAGTGCTGATGAGTCTCAGGTGGCGGTGATCAGTAGGCTGGTGATTGAGTGCGTGGGTAAGGGAGTGAGGTGGAACCTGACGTGTCTGTGACAGCAGTTACATGCATCAGATTTTCTAAGTGGGGAACATAAAAGAGACAGTTGATCACTCGATTTGTACAGCATTAGATTGTTCCCACCAACTCACTGATTGATTTAATCGGGTTTTTGCGGTGGGCGTTCTAGTTCTGTGCGTACCCTGAGATAAAATCCTGCAGGCGCCCCTGGTGTTAGTGTTTGTAGCTATCTCGGACACAAATATGGCGGCGGGCATAGCGGAAGTGACGTGTAGGGAAAACACCCTAGGAAGTAAAATTAGCTCAAATGAATAAAGAGTTGTTTAGATTACGACCGAGCAACTGAGTCGTCCAGCGTTCATTTGCTCGAGCCGTAAGCTCTTGTAACGGATATAAATATCCAACAATCGTGAAAACACTGATTAGAGCACGGTAACTTGAAATCGACAGTTTAAGACATTAAATCATAAAGCACATAATACAAGACACTTTCTTTTTAAAATCTACAAGAGATTTTATTTATTCTAACACAAACTAATCTAACACAAAGGCACGCACATACACACACACACACACACACACACACACACACACACATTCATATGCGTTGCAGTAAGAAGGAAATGAGAGAGAGAGAGTTTTGAAAGAGAGAGAGAGAGTGATCTGATTAACCGAATTCCTATCAATGCATTTCAAAGACCAGAACGAACCATGAATCATTCATTTAAATGCACCAGTTCAGTTTTCATCTGGAGGTACTTGCTTGCGTTGACTTAAAGGTGAATTTCCCTCGTCGTGCAGAGGAGGGTTTCCCAAGTCGATGATTGGTCCAGATCAGGTCCGTGTGGAACAATGAAGGAAGTCTCTTTGTCGCTGGAGTTGAAGCGGCAAAAGTCGTTGGTTGAACTTTGCGGCGAAACTTAGGACACGAGACTTTCAGCGGTAAAGGAGAATTAAGTAAAAGAAAAGAAAAGTGAGTGAAGGTTGAATGGCTTGAATGAGCTGCTTGTCTGTTCTTTCTTGTTACTCCATTGTTCTTGGTACTTGTCTTGGCTTCTTTTCTCAGAACAGAACCAACTCCCTGTTCGTTTACTAACCAACTTCTCCCGTTCACTATCTTGCAATATGATCATTTAAACTTAGTTGTTTGTCACACCTCTGAGGAGTCCTGGCCAATCAGACATTGTCCTGTTTCAAGCGGGCCTTCCTCTGCCCCCAATAAAACATAAGTGTTACATCCTGTTTCTGCTTCAGCAGAGAGTGCCATTTTAACATAATTTCTATTAAATGGAATACAATACATTTTAAACAGATTTCATTCAAGTTAGGATATAGGAAAGGGGGAAAGAATCAAATTAAGTCCAAATAAGGCATACTTTCAGTCATTCAGTCAAGAGTTAACACATTTACATGAATTGTGAGTGTTCTAAAGCCTAACTGTTTACAGGTAGTACTTGTGGACACATAATGCAAAATGTATGTAGTTAAAAGATGTTTGATAAGTCCGTTAACCCTTTCGATCGTGAGTTTAAAATATTCTAACTGTCCCCCCAGAGTGAGTTTTTTTAAGGCGACCGTTATTTTAGAACGTTTGCCTTTAATGTTTCCATGGCGACGCGTCTTGCGTGTCACGAGCGCTGAACGCAGCAACAATAACACTGTATGACAGATGGATCGCTATTATTTAGTTTTTCCTTTTATATTTAAAATATTCGCAAAATTGCTTACCATGTCATCAACTATATGATATTCCGATTCTCAAATATGTGTAAGTGAGTGTGCTTTGTCGTTTTAAAACCTTTATAAATGATCTTTATCTTGATCTATAATGCGAGATGGGCGCCGCCATCTTTGTTTGCGCTGCAGTTCACAGAATCCTGTCAGTCGGATTTACAGCAGGTGAATTCATCAATTTCTCCCGAAATATATGCAAGTAAGTGGCTGGTGAACTGGAAGAATAATAGAGTAAACTTTATAGTTACTTAGGCCCATTATGTGCGTCTGATATTAATAAATGTCGGCAAATATATTTGTTATTGCTGCTTCCACTGATGTCGGACATCAGTGTGTATTTTATAAAACTCTTAATGTATTGTTTTAATGGTGATTATGCATATTTAAATGTCTGAAACCTTAAAAGAAACATTATGTGGCTGAAAACGCTGCATAGCTGTGATATATGACAAGAGCTGCGCGTGTCCGTCTGGCAGCCAGAGCGCGAAAGCACAGTTTGAATCTGGCAGTTATGTGACGTCGCTGAACGTTCTAAATCCCATATGTGGTACCGTACGCCCAGGGGCACAGAAATAAAAATCCCATATGTGGGACCGTACCGCTCAAAGGGTTAAAATTGTTGGAACAATTTTGAAGCAGTTTTATTTGTTCAACAGTCTCTTTGGCTTTCCTGTGAAGTAAGGAAACAAAAGGGTCTGGATTGTCTCTCTGTCTTCTTGGGTGACCCTTTGGTATGTCGCTTCTTCTACTATCAGGAAGCATGTGTCGTAAAAGTAATCAGCCTGGCTTTATCTGCAGACGGGCCGGAGCCGGAACCCCATCATCTGAATGATTCATTTGTCTGGTTCGTCCACAGTTCCTACAGACGTCTTTGAAACCCATGGATATATGCCTGCTGCCAGGTTTCACAGCCATGGCACATGATGAAGAATTGGTGGCAGAAGTATTAAAGTTTATATATTTTATTTTTGAAAAAATTTATGTACATTTATATAATAATACTTTGCGTTGCAATTACTAATAATTGTGTTACTAAATGAAAAAAAAAAATGCAATTTTGACAGATAATTAACTGTTTAATCAGTGTGTATTAACTTTATATATTTATGGTTTAATTGAAATTATATATTGTTACATACAGAAGAGGTCTGAGACACAGGTAAGGTTAATATAATGTTTATTTACAACCAGAGATGGATGGCAGAGTGCAGGTGAGTGAAAGCAGGTTAACCCTCTGGAGTCTGAGGCTGATTTGGGGCCTGGAGAAGTTTTGACATGCCCTGACATTTTGCTTTTTTCAGTTGTTCATAAACATATTAATGACACAAGTGTCATTACACTGTATTCAGCACAAACTAGGCTACAATAATATGTGAGGAACATGTTTGTGTTTTTGAAGGAATAACGTTTATGCGTGGTTATTGAAAAAACAAAAAACTTAAGTCACTGAAATAAGGCCAAAAAAATATATTAAATCTGTGTTCACAAGACTTCTGGGTATTGGAGATTGTAGACTAGAGTTTTTGCTTCAAAAAAAAAAAGTTTCAATTGATATATTACTTATGTCTCTATGACAAAAAATGAGTATTTTAAGTCTGTTTTGCTGCAATGTGAAAAAAATTCTGCAAAACGCGCCGGCACGTTAAAGTTAAAGGGAGTTAAAGTTCATGACTTGAGATGATGATCCAGTATCTGATACTTGTCTTGATCTTTTTCCAAGGATTGTGGATGCAGGCAGACGTGGAGCAGACAATACACAAAGACACTCACAGAAGACGTTGAGACACCAGGGATCACTGATAACGCTGGAGACAGGTAAGTAGTTGTTTAGCAGAGTCCTTGAGGTAAGCATAGCAGGTAGGTATGTTAACGTTAACGAGACCGGACAGTGACTGAATGCAAGTGAGTGTCTTTAGTAGTGTAGCTGATGAGGATGGTGGTGAGTGTCAGGTGTGCGTGGTTAATACTCAGGAGTATTAACCACAAGGAGCTGGTCTGTTAGGATGTCTGGCATGGAAATCATCGAGAAGACTTGGATCGAGTATATCATTCCTTTGGACCCTTGAGCGTTCTTCGGGACCGTATCCTTCCCAGTCCACCAAATACTCCAGGTGACCACCACAGCGCCGGGAGTCCAAGATGTCTTTGACCAGGTTGGCTGCTCCATTGTCCACGATCAGAGGAGGGGGAGGTTCTTCGGGTTCGCCAGGCTCTGTGGAGGGAAGAACAGAGGGATGGTGAGGTTTGAGCAGTGACACATGGAAAACTGGGTGAATACGATACTCAGGAGGGAGTTGCAGGTGATAGGTGACGGGGTTGATCTGCCGGGTGATGGTGAAGGGGCCAATGAACCTGGGACTCAGTTTCCTACAGGGCAGGCGCATTCTGATGTCCCGGGTTGACAGCCAAACCTTCTGTCCTGGGTGGTACTGGGGTGCTTGAGAACGTTGACGGTCAGCTGTCAACCTGTGCCTGCGTAGGGCTTGTTGAAGTTGCAGTCCCAGACCCTCTCGCTCTTCTGGAACCAGTAATCCACCGCCGGGACGTCAGATGGTTCCCCATCCCAGGGGAACAGTGGGGGTTGGAAACCGAGTACAAACTGGAAGGGAGTGAGTCCAGTGGTGGGCTGACGAAGAGAGTTCTGGGTGTACTTGGCCTACTCGGCCCAACCCAGAAACTGGTTCCAGGAGTCCTGGTAGCCATGACAGAAGGTACGCAGGAAACGGCCGATCTCCTGTATCTTCCTCTCCGTCTGCCCATTCGTCTGGGGATGGTATCCAGAGGAGAGGCTTATGCTTACACCTAGGAGTTTAAAGAAGGATTTCCATATCCTTGATGTGAACTGTGATCCACGGTCAGACACGATATCTTCGGGCAGTCCATAGTTTCTGAAGACATGGTTAAATAGAAGTTAAGCAGTGTCCATTGCTGTAGGTAATCCAGGCAGGGGAATAAGTCGACAGGACTTGGAGAATCGATCAGCTATCACCAGTACACAAGTGCATCCATTGGAGACTGGGAGATCCGTTATAAAATCCACTCCTAGGTGTGACCAGGGGCGATTTGGAACAGGCAGAGGTTGGAGTTTCCCGGAGGGAAGATGTCGCAGGCTTTTGGAGATGGCACACTCCCTGCACCCCTGCACGTACCTTCTTACGTCTGATGCCATGTTGGGCCACCAGAAGCGCTGTTTCAACAGCGAGAGGGTTTCATTGACCCCAGGGTGGCCAGTGCCCAGTGACGTATGTGACGAGTGGATGAGGGGAGTGCGCCGTGCTCGAGGAATGTACTCCATCCCTTGCGGGGATCTTTTAGCATCCCGTAAATACTCCAGGTTTTTATGGTCAGTTAGAACCGTGAAAGAGTGTTTAACTCTCTTGAGCCAATGCCTGCACTCCTCCAGGGCGAGCTTGATGGCGAGAAGCTCCCGGTTGCCGATGTCGTAATTGACCTCCGCCGGGTTGAGCTTGCAGGAGAAGGCGGCACATGGATGGAGTTTACGGGGAATCCCCTGCTGCTGAGAAAGTACCACTCCTGTGGTCGAGGCGTCCACCTCAACGACGAAAGGTAGATCTGGATCTGGATGGACCAGGAGGGGAGCGGTTGTAAAAGCGGTCTTGAGGGCTTCAAATGCTTGGGTGGCGGCTGGAGTCCAGGACAGAGACTTGGGCTTGTTTCTGAGTAGATGAGTTAATGGACTGGTGATGGAACTGTAACTTTTGATGAAACGACAGTTGAAATTTGCAAAACCCAGAAATCTTTGTAGTTCTTTCACAGATGTAGGAATGGGCCAGTCTTTCACGGCAGTGACCTTCCTCTCGTCCATGCGGATGCCACTGTGATCGATGATGTATCCCAAAAACTGCACTGAGGGCTGGTGGAACGTGCATTTCTTGGCTTTGAGATAGAGATGGTATTCCCTCAGGCATTGGAGGACCTCCGCAACATGCTGGCGATGTTCGGCCATGCTCCGGGAGTAGATCAAGATGTCGTCGATGTATACTAGGACTGATCGGTGTAGAAACTCCCGGAGCACCTCATGCATGAAGTCTTGGAATACGGAGGGGGCGTTGACAAGTCCATACAGCATGACAAGATATTCATAGTGCCCGGTAGGGGTCACAAACGCTGTCTTCCACGAGAGGAAGTGGATACCGGAATTTCACAGTTATCTTGTTCAAAGCTCTGTAGTCGATGCAGGGTCACAAGCCTCTGTCCTTCTTTGCCACAAAGAAAAAACTTGAAGCAGCAGGAGAAGTAGACAGGCGTATGTAGCCTTGTGACAGAGCTTCAGATATATACTCCTCCATGGCATTCTCCTCCGGGATGGAGAGGGAGTAGATTTTCCCCCTGGGCACTGGCTCACTTGGAATGAGGTCGATTGCACAGTCCCATGGCCAGTGAGGAGGTAGTTTGGAGGCTTCTTGAGGACAGAAGACGTCGCTGAAGTGGGAGTAACAGGTAGGGATGTCCGTTGAACGTTTCTCAAGTGGACTTTCAACAGAAGTAGAACTGGCTTGGATTTCTTTGGAACTTGGAAGACTTGGAAGACTTGGAACAGGAAAGTCAGGAAAACAGTCATTAAAACATTGGTTACCCCACTTCAGGATCATTGGTTACTGTCCTCCAGGAGATGATGGGGCTGTGTTGTTCTAGCCAGGGGCGCCCTCAAAAATCACGTCAGCCGTTGATTCCTCAAGAACCAGCAGGTGGATTTCTTTCTGATGAAGAATGCCCACTTGGAGGTGCAGCGGTCCAACGCTGTATCGAACTTGACGGAGGGGTTTTCCAGTTACTGAGTAGATTTGGTAAATCTTCGGCATGACAGTGGTCTTGAGTTTGAGCTGGCGACTGAGGGCTCCAGAGATGAAGTTTCCAGCTGACCCAGAATCGAGGAGTACTTTGACTGGAAGACAGAAATCAACAGCAGTAAGGTTTACAACAATAGTGAGTGGTTTCATCTTATTCAGCGTAGGCAGGAGAACACTCACCATTGATCGCACTTGGCGCGTGGGGCATTCAGAGATGTAATGCCCAGAGCGACTGCAGTACAAACACAAATTCTGGGTCAGCCTCCTCTGTCGCTCAGCGGATGAAAGATGTGAGTAAACAACATGCATGGGTTCGTTGGCTGGTTCTGGGGGGCTGACGGATTCTGGCTGGCGGAGGATGGATGGGAACAATGGCTGGTCCTGGTGCTCTTCGAGACACAGCTGCATAAGAGTGGCGAATCTGATGGATAACTGGATGAATTTCTCGAGCACGATGGTATCCTTGTATGCAGCGAGATGCAACCGCACACGTTAATCAAGGCTTTGACGATAGGTGGTTATAAGGGCTTGTTCATTCCAGCCACTTGCAGCAGCTAGGGTTCGAAACTGGATAGCATAATCAGACACCGATATAGAACCTTGTTTCAATTTGCATAATCTCTCACCGATAGATGAATCCCAGGCTGGTTTCCCGAAAACTTCTTTGAAATGGCCAACGAAGCTTGAAAAAGACTGCACAACGGGATTTTTCTCTGTCCAGAGTGGTTCTGCCCAGTGAAGAGCTTTTCATTCGAGTTGAGAGATTATGAAGGCCACCTTAGTGTTATCATCGTGATACAAGTGCGGTTGCATCTCCAGGACCAGCGAACACTGCAGAATGTATCTGTTGCAGTTCTCCACTGAGCCAGTGAAGGGCGCCGGTTTGGCCATGGGCCTGGCGACCACAGATAGCGAAGGAGATGCGGCGGTGAATGCAGAAGTGTTCGCTGTGGTAACTGGAGTGGAAGTGCTGGTGAGCGTGCGGCGAAGTGCATCAACAAGGTCTTGGAAAGGATCCGGGTTGCTCATCTTGGTTGTCGGTGTTGGTCCGGTCTTCTGATACATACAGAAGGTGTCGGAGACACAGGTAAGGTTAATATGATGTTTACTTACAACCAGAGATGGATGGCAGAGTGCAGGTGAGTGAAAGCAGGTTAAAGTTCGTGACTTGAGATGATACTGAATCTGATACTTGTCTTGATCTTTTTCCAGGGATTGTGGATGCTGGCAGACGATACACAAAGACACTCACAGAAGATGTTGAGACACCAGGGATCACGGATAACGCTGGAGACAGGTAAGTAGTCGTTTAGCAGAGTCCTTGAGGTAAGCATAGGTAGGTATGCGTTAACGAGACCGGACAGTGACTGAATGCAAGTGAGTGTCTTGTAGTAGTGTAGTAGTACTAGTAGTGTAGCTGGTGAGGATGGTGATGAGTGTCAGGTGTGTGTGGTTAATACTCAGGAGAGGGAGTGCGTTGTGATTGGGTGTGTGTAGAGCCTGGCGTGTCTGTGACATAAATATATATATACATATATATATATATATATATATATATCCATATCCATACTCTGCTTTATATCGAAAATTTGTAAAAAAAAAAAAAAAAAAAAAAAAATGTAAAAAAAAGATTGTGGAAGTGCAAAGGGACCTAATGTGTCCCTACTATATTATATTATATTATATTATATTATATTATATTATATTATATTATAGTCCCAACTATTTTCCCAGTTATGAGATTATAATTGCTTACCTGTTTCCCCATCTTCTTTTCTAGTGAGATGGAGAACCTGACTCATCCAAATAATCTTTTCTTCAATGGAAACATTTTTTTTTTTTTTTTCTCCAGAATGAAGGAATTGTTCAGGCTTGTGTTGTGAACTTTGTGGCCATCACACATTGAGTTTGTGGAGAATTTGAAATCTCCATGAACTTTGTCCACTTCATTCTTTGTCCAGCTGCTTTCCTGACCTTACAAATCGCTCAAGTGTTTTTAAGATCTCAAGTTTTCAATCACACAACCATGGTACATGTTTGCTACTGGCAAATAAAATTAGGAACTAAAACATTTACTCATTTAAAAATGTATTTAAAATTGAAAAATGTCTATAATTCTCAACTCTTTTTTTATTATTATTATTTTGCAATAAGAATGTGTTATTAACTTCTGATCCATTACTTTCAAAGCCTGTGTCAAAGTGCCACTATTTGTTTGCCTGACTCCAAATGTTCACACAACACAATACAGTATGTGGGAAAAAAATGCATATATAACACGGATGCTTCAATAGGTATATACAGTCCAATCCTATGTAAGCAATTCAAATTTATTCTAAGTTTTGCACCATTTTTTATGTATTATTTGTATTACTGTATTACTTTTTTTTGTTGAGAAGGTGTTGTTGTCTTCCCTTCCCATCTACAGGCCCATTTTACTTTTTTTTTTTTTTTTTTTTTTTTTTTTTAGTAATTTTAAAAACTGAGTTGAGAACTGGTGCTGTAAGTCGGCAGCAGTAAGGTTTACAACAATGGTAAGTGGTTTCATCTTATTTAACGTAGGCAAGATAACACTCACCATGGGTCGTGCAGGGCGAGTGGGGCATTCGGAAATGTAATGCCCAGCTTGACCGCAATATAGACAAAGGTTCTGGGTCAGCCGTCTCTGCTGCTCAGCTGATGAAAGACGAGAATTTTCTATTTGCATGGATTCGTTGGCTGGTTCTGGGGAGCTGACGGATTCTGGTCGGCGGAGGAAGGATGGGAAGAATGATTGGCCCTGGTGCTCTTCGAGACACGACTGCATATGAGTGGCGAACCTGATGGAGAGTTGAATGAATCGTTCTAGCCCGATGGAATCCTCGCATGCAGCGAGATGCAACCGTACGCGGGGATCCAAACCTTGTCGGTATGTGGTTATCAGGGCTTGTTCGTTCCAACCACTTGATGCAGCAAGGGTTCTAAACTGGAGAGCATAGTCAGTCACAGACATGGAACCTTGTTTTAATTGACATAATCTCTCACTAATCGATGAATCCCAGGCTGGTTTTCCAAAAACTTCTTTAAAATGAGCGATGAAGCTTGACAGAGACTGAACAATGGGGTTTTTCTTTGACCAGAGTGGTTTTGCCCAGTTGAGAGATTATAAACGCCACTTTAGAGCTGTCAGTGGGATACAGGTGCGGTTGCATCTCCAGGACCAGCGGACACTGCAGCAGGAATCCGTTGCAGTCCTCCGCCGAACCAGAGAAGGGCGCTGGTTTAGCCATGGGACTGGCGACCACTGGTGGTGAAGGAGAAGCGGCAGGGAATGCGGAAGTGTGTGCTGGCGGTGTTGTCGTGGGAGTGCTGGAGACGAAGTGCATCCACAAGATCTTGGAATGGATCCGGAGCGCTTATTCTGGCTGTTCAGGCGGTAAGGGTCCCGTCTTCTGTTATAAACAGAAGGGGACGGAGACACTGATGGAATATATATAAAGTTTATTGAACAACCAGAAAGCGTGAGCAGAGTGCAGGTGAGTAAAGGCAGATGCAGTTCGTGGCAGATGTGATCGTAGAGCTGATGTGATGCTTGTCTTGTAACTTGTAGGGAGATGGCAGGCAGACGTGGAGCAGACCAGACACAGAGAGATTCACTGGAGACGAGGAGAACACTGTGATACAAGGAAGAAGCTGGAGACAGGTGAGTAATCTTCAAAGGAGTCCTTGAGGTAAGCATAACAGGTGAGTATGCATAAACAAGACCAGACAGTGACTGTGTGTGCTGTTGTGTCTTTTGTAGTGCTACTGATGATGGTGCTGATGAGTGTCAGGTGTGAGTGATTAGTATTCTGGTGAGGGAGTGCACTGTGATTGGGTGACTGTGGAGCCTGGCATGTCTGTGACAGTAACTGTACTGTGAATGAGAAAGAGAAACAACAACAACAACAACAACAACAACAAAACATGCACACTGACACAGAAGCTAGGAGAGGTGTGGTATGTGTTAGGTATGTGTCATTATTTCATTATTCCATTATTATTACTACTATTGTCATTTTAGCATTATTATTATTATTATTATTATTATTATGTATTATTATTATTATTGATATTACTGTTGCCGTCATCACAAAATATTATCATCGTCATCTTTAGCATTTCTATTGTTATTATTACTATTGTTATTATTATTATTATTGTAGTTATTAATGTTATCATATTATTTTTGATATTACTATTGCTGTCAATACAAAATATTATAATCATCATCATATTTAGTATTACTATTGTTATTATTACTGTTATTACTGTTACTATTATTATTGATATAAATGTTATTATTATTATTATTATTGACATTACTATTGCCATCAACGCAAAATATTATCATCACCATCTTTAGTATTAGTATCACTACTGCTATTATTGTTATTATTATTAATGTAATCTATTATTATTTATTGATATTACTATTGCCGTCAACACAACTTATCAACACCATCTTTAGTATTACTATCATTATTATTATTACTGTTATTACTGTTATTATTATACTGATATTGCTGTTGTTGTCATCACAAAATATTATTATCATTATTATTATACATTAATTATTATTATTTAAATACTTCTACTATTACCCGTTTGTCATTTTTGCTGCTTTTCATTGCTGTTACTATCATACTGTTACTTTTTTTATTGTTGTCTTTGTGTTTTGTTGTTGTGTTTTGTGTTCACCCTATGTTGTATGTTTTGCACTCCTAATTAAAAAAAAAAAAAAGAAAAGAAAAGAAAAAAATTTACATCCAGTCCCGCCCCCGACAGGACACCCTCTATGGTCTTTTTCTTGAAAGTCATGTGACTTACTAGAAACAGAGAGCAGACATCTGATATCTATGTAACACAGAGATCTTTTCTGATTGGCTGATATGAATCTTATATAACTTGAGAATAATTATTTAAGCGTGTAGTGGAAAAAGAGTTTAAGCAAACAAGACACATATCTTATATAATATCCAGCAGAAAAAGAACGGGAAAAAAAATCAGTTTGCTATTTGCAACACAGCACACTCAGGTTTGACTTTTTTACATTTACGTTTATTTATTATTTCACTTGACCATTAGCCATTTTTTATTCATGCACTAGCTTGATAAAATCCTTGTAACACATTTTAAGTAAATTTTACTGCTGCTGCTCTGTACAACTGTGATTATCAAGTAAAATCTTTTTATTATTGAACTTAATATTCCTAAAGATACATATAGAATTAAGTAAAAACTATTTATATTTAAAAATTTAAATTTAAATTTTTACTTGTATAACATTGTATTAAACCATGCTTTTAAAGTGTATCACTGTAAAAAATTAATGTGATTTTAACGGTAAAATGTTGTAAAAAATAATTGTAAATAGGTTAACAGTAAGTTCCCGTATTATATACAGGGAAAAAACTGTAAAAGCTCTAACCAGACATTTATGCAATTTTCACAGTAAAATGCTGTAAATTTTTACAATTTTATAAGTAAAAAAGACAAAATCAATGTATAATTTACAGTCAAAATCTGTGAACTGATGTTCCCACAATTCCCTGTGTGACACTCTACATTTGAAAGTATTTTGTTTAAAAAATCATGTTTCTTAATAGTTTTTGTTATCATGTACAATAATTTTTTTTGTTACATCTTCTGTTGTTTAATGAATGTTTATTGCATTAAGTGATTTTGCGTTTGCGTAAATGACTCTTTGCACCTTCTTTATATTAGTATATATGTCAGCTCGTGGAAAAGCTACTTGTGATGAACTCTGATTCGTCATGTGGCTTTCTCTTTTACCACCTGCATTATTATGGTGGTTGTCAGTATATGTTAAAGATACAGATTTTAGCAGTAGTGTGCACTGTTGAATTTATTGGTTTACATTCAAATGTTCTTAAATTACAATTTTATACTGTGAAATTTACAGTCTGAAATTTACTGTCATACTAAAAGATACGGATGTATTTCTATCATCAATGTCCCAACAAAACAAGTCCACCGACCAATACAAAGGACTAACAGGCTGGTGTGCAAAGAGACTTTTACTATAAGTTACTATAAAAAAAAAAATAAATAAATAAAAATAAATAAATAACTATTTCTAATAGAATACATTGCAAAAAAAAAAAACTGCATTAACCCTAATCAAACACACCTAAACAAGGTGATAAGGTCTGAAGGGTTAGTAGGAAGCTACAGGCAGGTGAGTTTAATATCGGAGTTGGAGCTGTTACAGAGGCTGTAATATTTATTGCATATTCGAATCAATTTCTGATACTAATACCAGATATATGTTCATGTTTTATATATCCTGCATAATTACGTACATAAAGAAATATATTTTGTGTTGGATCAGTTACCTGTGTCAGCAGCAGACTAAATGATTTCAAGATATTGCTTATCCTGCCTGAAATGACCATAAACATTGCAGATAATGCCTGAAGTAACAATTCATTTAAATATACTAAAAATGAATCATGTGATCGAGATTTAGATCAGGTGATTTTAGATCAAGGTTTTGGTTTTTAGGTTTGGGCTGTCAGTCAATGATGCCCTCTGTCTGTAGGGAATACTAAGATGTCCACTCGAACACTTCTGGTGGCTTCACCGCCAAATGCCACTTTAAAACCCAATGAACAATCCAGTCATTATATAGATCAGTGGATGTTATGGTTATTATTATATGGTTAATATATATATATTTTTATATTCAGACAAAATGTCTATGCTGCCTTGTCCATATGTATTTTTGTTCATTTTGTTCTCAAAAGCATACAAATGATAAGCCTGCAAGATAAAGAAATGTTAGTTATGATTCATTTAAATTTCCTTCGCATTGGTCTTCAGTCTTTTTTATCATATTGTGTAAACTTGAAAAATGTAGACATTTTATCTGTTGTTGAAGAAATATATGGTTTGAAAACAATGTTTATGTGCAGACATCAGCACACATTACATGCCTCTGACTCTTGCTCCTATGGTGACGTATGGCAGTGAAAGTGAAAATGTTGTTTCCTTCTGTGTTTTTTTTTAGATCTGTGTTATAAAATTTCAGTCTGTGCAACCAGACTTCATCATTTCAGATCCTATGCTGACAGTGTCTTCTTGCTGTCTGGATTACGCAGAAGATTTTGGTAAGAAAAAAAAAAAACTATAGTCTCCACTGTCATGTATTTTTAGTACTGTTTCACCTATATTTTCAATTTTTTTGAAGGTTTTGAAAAACTGACAGCAAAGTCTTTCTGATTGTACACAGAAATAATCAAATTTTCTTGTCATCATTAACACTAGGTTGTAGTCTGCTATGCTGTCCTCATACACTTATCCTCATACTTCATTTACAGCAGTGAATTTCACATCTGTGAAGAAAACTACAGTGATTTTCTTCTTAATCTATTAATTCTTCCTACGTCGTGTTTCTCTGAAGACTAAACGTGAGATTAAAGAAAGGTGAGATCTTTCTATCTTGATATTGATTCATTTACTTTTTAGTCATGTTAAATACAATGATAATTTCATGAGTGTAATAACCTTTATTTTGAAATAAGACAATATTAAGTTGAATAAGGCATTAGGTAAAATGCTCAATAATGTTCAAGATTTAAAATTCAGTCATTACAAACTGTTTACACTGTCAACCAATTAGCTAACATATGTGTCTTAAAATTGAAGGAGACTTCTGACATTTAAATGTAAAGCTACAGGGTATAAACATTTGTTTTTTGCTGCAATTTTTTTTAGATGGCTACATTTGAAGAAGACATTCTAACTCCAATCGACATGGAGAATCTCAAAGAATTTGTATCTACTCAGAATCTCTCATCAGTGATAAACAAGATCAAAGAACGCTTCAATCAAGATCTTGTAGAACTAAACATTGGTGTGACAGGAGAGTCTGGTTCTGGAAAGTCCTCATTTGTTAATGCATTCAGGGGTTTAGGAGATGAGGATGAGGGTTCTGCTGAAACTGGGGTAGTGGAGACCACTATGAAACCTGAGGTTTATCCTCACCCAAAATACAACAATGTGAAAGTGTGGGATCTTCCTGGCATTGGAACACCAAACTTCAAAGCTAAACAGTATCTTACAAAGGTTAAGTTTGAAAGCTATGATTTTTTCATCATCATTGCTTCAGATCGGTTCAAGGAATGCCACGCTACTCTGGCCAAGGATATTGAGAGAATGGGGAAAAAGTTTTATTTTGTTCGTTCTAAGATCGACAACAACATTTCTGCTGAGAAGAACAAGAAAAGCTTTGTCCTGGAAAAGACACTGGATTCCATCCGAAAGAATTGTGAAAATGGTTAGTTGTTCAGTTAATGACATGACAGTGTTTTGAGCTACAAAAATGTTTAAAATTTTCTTTAAAAATATTATATTGATTAAATACTGTATATAAAAAAAAAACAAATACCGATGAAGAAATATCCTATTAACTAAGATGCATTAATTATTATAAAAACATAATAATCCTTTTTTTTTTTTTTTTTTTTTATTCTGTCCAGGTCTGAGAAAGGCTGGTATAGAGGAACCTGTCGTGTTCCTGATCTCAAGGTCAGAGTTTGGAAAGTATGATTTTGATAAGCTGCACATGAGGATGGAGGAAGAGCTTCCAAAGCATAAGAGACGTGTGCTGTTGTTGTCTTTGCCGAATATCACAAAAGAAATTAATGAGAAAAAAAAAAAAGCTCTTGAGGAAAATATTAAATATGTTGCCTTACTGTCTGCTTGTGCGGCTGCTGTTCCTGTTCCTGGTCTTTCAATTGCTGTGGACTTATCCATCATAGCAGTAGAGCTGAAAAAGTACTACAGTGCATTTGATCTGGATGATCCATCCCTGCAGCTGATCAGTGAAAGATCTGGGAAAACGGTAGAGGAGCTGAAGAGTCTGATGAAGTCACCACTACGTCATGGGATAAACCATCCTACAATAATAGCCATGCTGAGTAATTCAGTAATGGCCATGGTTTTACATGCAGCTGGGTATGTTTTGAAATACATACCCATCATTGGCTCTGTGGCAGCAGGAACAACGTCCTTCTGTACAGTGACAAAAATGCTAAAGAAAGCTCTGAATGACATAGTTGAAGATGCTGAACAAATGCTAACAGTTTTACTGAAGACTGAGGTGTAAAGATAGAATATGAAATGCTTAAAATTGTATTAAAGATTTTTTTTAAACTCCCTAACAGCAGTTTATGCTGTTGAATACACTTTTAAGTCTGCCATATTAAGTCTGTCTGTCATATATATAGATTATGTATGTGTGTGTATCAGTGTCTTTTGTTAAAAGAAGAGAAGGGATCCAGTAGGTGAACAACTGGCATCCATGGTGTTGGAATGTCCATGTTTAAATAACCAGACTGAATAAAATAATGTGCTATGAGGGGAATGTTGTGCCTAAAACTCAGACCCCCTGATGTCATGCTGATAATAAATGAAGATATCCTGTTGACTAGAGGTCCATGTTCAAAGATGTTCCAAGTTTATCTATGCTTTAGCCAATCAGATTCCTGAAATTTTTAAGTAATGACGTAGATCACTGATCTCTGTTAGAGTATAATTGCTTTATAATTGCTGTATTTGATGTATTAGAAAGCAACCTAGAAACTCTTTGCTGAGTACTGAAGCTCACTTCTGCTGATTAAACTGCAAACAAATTTTTTTTTAGTAAATTTTTTCTTGATTGATTGCATCTCTGACTCTTGGTCTTCATTCAGAAAGTATTTAGATGCCCTTACTACAATCGTTTAAATTATATATATGGATCAGGCATAACATTATAACCACATTTCAACTTAACTTTTCCGAGGTACTAATTTCCACTGACTTATGATGGTTTTATTTATTACTTAGAATATTAAGTATTTTCAACTTCACAAATTTAGTTATTTGAACTTACAGTTTAATAGTTTTCAATACTAATGTTCATTTAACCTAATTTAACTTATTTTATTAATTCAACCAAATAAATAATTAAATAATTTTCAGCCACTGAAAAATCTACTGCAAATCAAATCAATGACATTTCTCAAGATCTGAACAGATGATTAAACAACTTCAAAAACAGCTTTACCAGCTTCACTTATTACAGACCAGTTTGACTTTATTTCTTTCATAAATTGTTTCTGAGAATGAACGGTTTAGCTCTAGTTAATGTTGATTACTTTTTTACTGAAAAATTGAAAAATTAAAAAAAATAGTTTGAAGTCACCATTATAGTGGAAAGTGTTTGCTTTAGTTGAGCACTTGACCCTTGGCTTTTCTTATGATTTTTTAGACCAGTTGACCCTTCGCCTGGAGTTTGATTGACAGGCGTTTTAAACAATCATAATGCTGAACCCGCCATTTTGTCCAGGGAATTAGTCGAGTAATGTTGGTGGACTTGAACTTGAAAAATGATGTGTACTGATGTATTCTTTGGTTGAAATGTGTTTCATTCATGTTTATTTGATGATATAAATGAACTAGAAAGAAGAGATGATCAGTTCATGAGAGCTGCTAACAGAGCCACAAAACATATTTATTGTTTAAATTTCTTTAAAAATTAAAAAATTTGAGACTGTTTCATATCAAAAGTAACCTGCTCTGTCTTGTCTGTCTACGTTGTCAGTGTCCTCTTTGCTCCGTGATGTATTTTTCACTGTGAGAACATGTGGCACAGCAGGGCTTGTCGAACATAGCAACGGTAACTAAAGGAGGCGGGTCTTTGTGAACGGTCAATTGCAGAACATTGCATTAAAAACTGCTTTGATAAAGTAGATCAGTAGAAGTTGTCTGTTTTTATAACATTCAAATGCTTATTGTACTGTGGTTTGAATGACTGTTTCAAAGCAAATACAGTAGTAGTATGGTTGAGGCTCTACTGAACTATGAAAATATTTCCTTTTTACTAAACAAATTTAACAGTGAGAGAACAAACACTAGTGCATTAACTTCCTCACTTCCTGTTTGTTGCTGCCATGCTGTTTGAGTTGGAGCTCTGTCAAGTTGATTCCTAATTGCCCGTTTTTCTTCTTAAAATCAAATTATAACCTATTATTTTCTCCTTTTACAGTGGGTGAACATGCAGTATCTCACAGAAGTGAGTACATCCCTCACATTCAGTCGTGGCCTAATCACGCCGTCGTGGCCTAATGGATAGAGAGTCAGACTTGTAACCCAAAGGTCATGGGTTCGAGTCTCAGGTCCGGCAGGGATTGTCGGTGAAGGGAGTGAATATCCAGCGCTCTCTCCACCCTCAATACCATGACTGAGGTGAGACCCTTGAGCAATGTAAAGTAGTGAGTGTACAGCTTGTATAACAGTGTAAATTTGATGTCCCCTCAAAATAACTCAACACACAGCCATAAATGTCTAAACCGCTGGCCACAAAAGTGAGTACACCCCTAAGTGAAAATGTGCAAATTGGGCCCAATTAGCCATTTTTGTCTCCCTGGTGTCATGTGACTTGTTACACTCTAAAAAATACTGGGTCATTTCTTCAACCCAACCGCTGGGTTGAGATTGCTGGGTAAGGACGCTGGGTTAATTCAACCCAATTTTGGGTTGAAGATCCTTCTTAATCTTACCCCACCACTGCTGGGTTAGGAACGCCGACGTGAAGGAGAGCATGCACATCACGTTAACAGCACTGAGGACTCCGGTGCGAGAAGCCGCCATTTTCTCAGTGTCTTCGGATGGAATCGTGTGAAAGACGGTTTATGGTAAGTAAAGATAAATAATTCAAGATATTCTCACTTGCTCGAGCCGTAATAAGCTCTTGTAGTGGATATGAATTTCCAACAATCGTGAAAACACTGATTAGAGCACGGTTGTTATAATACAGAAGGGGACGGAGACACTGATGGAATATAAGAGAGATTATTGAACAACCAGTTTAGTGAGCAGAGTGCAGGTAAGTGATAGCTGGTGAAGTTCTTGGCAGATGTGATCGTCGAGCTGATACTTGTCTTGTAATTCGCAGGAACCGTGGAGAGCAGACAGACGTGGAGCAGACCAGACACAGAGAGACTCACTGGAGACGAGGAGAACACTGTGATACAAGGAAGACGCTGGAACACCCCAGCCAATGCCTCCACTCCTCCAGGGCGAGCTTGATGGCAAGAAGCTCCCTGTTCCCGATGTCATAATTTACCTCCGCCAGGTTAAGTTTGCAGGAGTTTGCACCTCATGCATGAAGTCCTGAAATACGGAGGGGGCGTTGATGAGTCCATAGGGCATAACAAGGTACTCGTAGTGACCGGTAGGGCTCACAAATGCTGTCTTCCATTCATCCCCCTCACGTATTCGGATGAGGTTGTACGCTCTGCGGAGGTCCAACTTGGTGAACACAGTGGCATCTCGGAGGTGTTCCAGCGCTGATGGGACGAGAGGATGTGGATATCTGAATTTGACAGTTATTTTATTGAGAGCTCTGTAGTCTATGCAGGGCCGCAAGCCTCCGTCCTTCTTTGCCACAAAAAAGAAGCTGGACGCAGCAGGGGAAGTAGACGGGCATATGTAGCCCTGAGACAGAGCCTCGTTGATGTAGTCCTCCATGGCCTTCTCCTCCGGGATGGATAGTGAATAAATCTTTCCTCTGGGCACTGGCTCACCGGGAATCAGATCTATAGCACAGTCCCATGGCCGGTGTGGAGGCAGCGTGGAGGCCTTCTTGGGACAGTAGACATCGCTGAAGTGGGAATAACATTTCGGGATGTCTGTAGAACGATTTTCAAGTGGACTTTCAACAGATGTAGCACAGACTTGGATCTTCTCAGAACGTGGAGAACTTGGAACAGGAAACATAGGAAAACAGTCACTGAAACTTTGATTATCCCACTTCAGGATCTCTCCTGTCCTCCAAGAGATGATGGGGTTATGCTGCTTCAACCATGGGCGCCCTAGAATCACGTCAGCTGTATAATCCTCCAGAACCAGCAGATGGATCTCTTCCGTGTGAAGAATACCGATTTGGAGTTGAATGGGGCCGACGCTGTAGCGTACTTGTCTTAATGGTCTTCCGGTCACCGATTTGGTAGGTTTTCGGTGTGGATGCGGTTTTGAGCTGAAGCTGGCGGCAGAGGGCTCTGGAGATGAAATTCCCGGCTGACCCAGAGTCAAGGAGAGCATTAACTGGAAGACACTAATCGGCAGCAGTAAGGTTTACAACAATGGTAAGTGGTTTCATCTTATTTAATGTAGGCATGATAACACTCACAAAGGGACATAGAGACAAAGGTTCTGGGTCAGCTGTCTCTGCCGCTCAGCCGATGAAAGACATGAGTTCTCAATCTGCATTGGCTCGTTGGCTGGTTCTGGGGAGCTGACAGATTCTGGTCGGCGGAGGAAGGATGGGAAGAACGACTGGCCCTGGTGCTCTTCGAGACACGACTGCATGTGAGTGGTGAACCTGATGGAGAGTTGAATGTTGTTCTAGCCCGATGGAATCCTCGTATGCTGCGAGATGCAACCGCACGCGGGGATCCAAACCTTGTCGGTATGTGGTTATCAGGGCTTGTTTGTTCCAACCACTAGACGCAGCAAGGATTCTAAACTGGAGAGCATAGTCAGAGTGTAACCAGAGTGGTTCTGCCCAGCGAAGTGCTTTACCGTCGAGTTGAGAGATTATGAACGCCACTTTGGAGCTGTCAGTGGGATACAGGTGTGGTTGCATCTCCAGGACCAGCGAACACTGCAGGAGGAATCTGTTGCAGTCCTCCGCCGAACCAGAGAAGGGCACCGGTTTAGCCATGGGACTGGCGACCGCTGGTGGTGAAGGAGAAGCGGCGGGGAATGCGGAAGTGTGTGCTGGCGGTGTTGTCGTGGGAGTGCTGGAGAGTGTTCATCGCAGTGCATCAACAAGATCTTGAAATGGATCCAGGACGCTCATTCTGGCTGTTCAGGCGGTGTTGGTCCGGTCTTCTGTTATAATACAGAAGGGGACGGAGACACTGATGGAATATAAGAGAGTTTATTGAACAACCACTTTAGTGAGCAGAGTGCAGGTAATTGATAACTGGTGAAGTTCTTGGCAGATGTGATCTTCGAGCTGATACTTGTCTTGTAATTTGCAGGAACCGTGGAGAGCAGACAGACATGGAGCAGACCAGACACAGAGAGACTCACTGGAGAAGAGAAGAACACTGGGATACAAGGAAGACGCTGGAAACAGGTGAGTAACTTCAATGGAGTCCTTAAGGTAAGCATAAGTCAAGTCAAGTCAAGTCACCTTTATTTATATAGCGCTTTTTACAATGCAGATTGTATCAAAGCAGCTTTACATTGATAACTGGTACATAATTTTTGCTGCACAGCAGCTCTTAAAGAATAGTGTCAATGCAGGCAGATCAAAGCACTGTTGAATAAATGTCAAGAATACTGTTGAATATCAAATGTCAAGTCAAATGTCAAGTGTCCCCAACTAAGCAAGCCAAAGGCAACAGCGGCAAGGAACCCAAACTCCAACAGGTGACATCAGGTGGCAAACAAGTGGCAAATAGGTGTTAAAATGGAGAAAAAAAAAACCTTGGGAGAAACCAGGCTTAGTCGGGGGGCCAGTTCTCCTCTGGCGAACAGTGCTTTGTTACGAATCAGGTTGCTATCATAAATCTGATAGGATTGCAACATTCAAAGTATTTATTTCAGTTCCATCCAGTTAAGGATCGTATTCATCATGCCGGTATGTTCGGTTTGTTGAGGAACTGTGGCACTGGCTGTCGTGTTGATGATGTCTTCACAATGGATGATCTAGTCGACTCGATCTCTGCTGATACTTCAGGGCTGCGTTGTGGTCATGTCAAGGCGCAGGTCCTTGGTCTCAGCTGGATACGGCCCGGATCCGGTTGACTACGGTAAACCTCGGGATAAACAGAAAGACTAATATTAGCGTAGATGCCATTCTTTTTCTGATGTAACGAGTACATCTGGTGTTATAGGAAGTGTTCCCGGTTCCGGCTGACCTAATTTATGCAGCCTAATAATCCTTTAACGGATTTGAAAATATAAATTGATAATGTGTTATGTGTATGCCAGGTTAAAGAGATGTGTTTTTAGTCTAGATTTAAACTGACAGAGTGTGTCTGCATCCCGAACAATGCTAGGAAGATTGTTCCAGAGTTTGGGTGCCAAATAGGAGAAGGATCTACCGCCTGCGGTTGATTTTGATATTCTAGGTATTATCAGCTGGCCTGAATTCTGAGATCGCAATAAACGTGAAGGACTATAATGCATTAAGAGCTCGCTCAGGTACTGGGGAGCTAAACCATTTAGTGCTTTGTAAGTAATTAGCAAGATTTTAAAATCTATACGATGTTTAACAGGAAGCCAATGCAGTGATGACAGAACTGGGCTAATATGGTCATACTTCCTAGTTCTAGTAAGAACTCTAGCTGCTGCATTTTGTACGAGCTGTAGATTATTTATCAAGCGGGAGGAACAACCACCCAGTAGAGCGTTACAGTAATCTAGCCTTGAGGTCATGAACGCATGAACTAACTGTTCTGCATTTTTCATTGAGAGCATATGTCGTAGTTTAGATATATTTTTAAGATGGAAGAATGCGGTTTTGCAGATGCTAGTAACATGGCCTTCAATTGAAAGATTGGTATCAAAGAGCACACCCAGGTTCCTAACTGATGACGAAGACTTAACAGAGCAGCCATCAAGTGTTAGACAGTATTCTAGGTTACTGCGTGAAGTAGTTTTTGGTCCAAAAATTAGAATCTCTGTTTTTTCTGAATTTAGTAGTAGGAAATTACTGGTCATCCAGTTTTTTATATCAGCTATACATTCTGTCAATTTAGCGAATTGGTAAGTTTCATCAGGGCGTGAAGAAATATAGAGCTGAGTATCATCAGCGTAACAATGAAAATTAACGCCATGCTTCCTAATGATATTTCCCAAGGGTAGCATGTACAGAGTGAAAAGCAACGGTCCTAGTACTGAGCCTTGCGGTACTCCATATTTAACTTGTGATTGATATGACATCTCATCGTTTACTACTACAAACTGATAACGGTCAGATAAGTATGATTTGAACCATGGCAATGCAATTCCACTAATGCCAACATAGTTTTCGAGTCTATTTAGAAGAATATTGTGATCAATAGTGTCAAATGCAGCACTAAGATCCAGTAACACTAATAGAGAGATACAACCACGATCTGATGATAAGAGCAAATCATTAGTAACTCATTAGTAACTAGTAATGAGAGCAGTCTCAGTACTATGGTACGGTCTAAATCCTGACTGGAAATCCTCACAGATACTATTTCTTTCTAAAACGGAACATAGTTGTGATGAAACTGCCTTTTCTAGTATTTTTGATAGAAAAGTGAGATTTGAAATCGGCCTGTAATTGACTAATTCTCTAGGATCAAGTTGTGGTTTTTTAATAAGAGGTTTAATAACAGCCAGCTTAAAAGTTTTTGGTACGTATCCTAGTGATAAAGATGAATTAACAATATTAAGAATAGGATCTATGACCTCCGGAAGCATCTCTTTCAATAGCTTAGTCGGTATAGGATCTAACATACATGTTGTTGATTTTGATGATTTAACAAGTTTAGACAATTCTTCCTCTCCTAAAGCAGAAAATGAATTGAATTTTTCTTCAGGGACACTACAATGCACTGTCTGACACAATACTGTAGTAGACGGATGCATGGTTATAATTTTCTCTCTAATATTATCAATCTTGCAAGTAAAGAAGTTCATAAAGTCATTACTGCTATACTCTTTGGAAACATCAGAAGTTGAAGCTTTATTTCTTGTTAATTTAGCCACTGTATCAAATAAATACTTAGGGTTGTGTTTATTTTCTTCTAAAAGTTTTGAAAAATAGGCAGATCTAGCAGTTTTTAAGGCCTTTCTGTACTCAATCATTTTCTCTCTCCACGAAATGCGAAATACTTCTAGTTTTGTTTTCTTCCAGCTACGCTCCATTTTTCTGGCTGCAGGTTTTGGGGCCCGAGTGTGCTCATTGTACCATGGTGTTGGATTAAATTCCTTAATCTTTTTTTAAACGCAAAGGAGCAACTGAATCTAATGTGCTGGAAAAGACAGAGGCAATAGTTTCTGTTGCAACATCGAGGTCTTCTAAGCTGTCTGGTATGCTAAGGTGATGAAACTGATCAGGAAGATTATTTATAAAGCGATCTTTAGTGGTAGAAGTGATGGTTCTACCATATTTATGGCAGGGAGGCAGTCATGATTTGTTGACTCTGCCCCAGTTCTAAATCAGGATCAGGATCAGTTCTAAATCAGGATCAGGTATTGGATGTTTCTGTGTTCAGCTCCTCCACACTGAACCCCTTATGATCCAAAACAGAGCAGAGCAACTTTAAATTATATTCTTTTATCTAATGATGTTCTATATTAAGCGTGCAGTTATATCACAAGTAGTTAAAAATCCCATACTGTATGTGCAATATACAGCTCTGGAAAAAATTAAGAGACAACTTAACATTGATTTCTGAACTTGGAGTGGTCTCTTAATTTTTTCCAGAGCTGTATATAGATGCACAATATTCAAATATCCTTCCTCATGATCTTAAGAGGACGACTTGAGCCAAATAGCACCAGCAAGTGTCCAGCACACACAGCCAGAAACATCAGTATTGTTTAGAAATATTCTCATGTGGAAATATTATGATGTTATGAGGAAGTGTGTGCAGCTGTAGACTAAATACAATTAGCAGTTCCAGTTGGTACCACTAGGGGGTGTATATATGCTTATGCTGAGTGGGAATTCACCTGTTGCAGAGGAAAGTTCTGTCCTGTTGCAGGGTGGCTACTTTGAACAAGCTAAAATATAAAGGTGCATGTCCACTGCAGTGGCAAAACTCCACTTTTTTTTTTTCTTCCAACCTACGGACAATATATTCATTAGAGAGCAATGTGATTATATTTGGAAATGAGTAAGCTTTGTTTACAAATGTCTCAAGTAAAGATATCCTGTCAATTTGATTAATATTTGTTGAAATTTTGGGTTTGTTATACATGGCTTGTGATATATGCAAAGCGTCCAATTTATAAACAATGTTTTTAACATGAAATCCAGCATAAACTCCGGTACTACCTGCCTATTTTTAAATGCCCAACACAGACGTCACTACCTGAACCTCACAGCCGACCAATTTTTCGACCAATCTTATTATGTTCAGCCACTTTTAGCATTTTCTCCGGTCCAATGTCAATCCCATGATGCACCATGTAAGCTTGAGTCAATTGAAAACACTCGCTCTGTTCTGCTTTGTGGACACGCACCATAGCAATTTTTATTTATTTTACATCTTTTAGTTACTAAATATTTCCCATTATTTAAATCTTTTTATATAGTTTGACGACTTTTCTGTTATTATAAAATGAAGTTTATGAGTGTTTCCAAATGTGTATCTGAGTGAACTGACAGCAGTTTTGACAGTGTTTTGATAAGCAGCTATATATTCACTCATATTCATATCATATCTAGTTCTCTACTCATACTCTGGGTCCATGAATGTTAGTACAATTTTAGAAAATGAAAATGAAACCAGAATATAAAAATGTCACCATATCCTGTACTAGAATAAGATCAGCTGAAATAAACCCCATTTACATCCTGCACTGCTGTCTCCTTTCTATTTCCCAAATCACCTCCAACATCCTTGGGCGTTTACCATTTTGTGAGCCCCAAGCAAAGTCAGGATATGATCCTCCACACCCCAATATTGCATTTTACTTTAAATTGCAGTAGGCCTATGATGAAAAAAAAAAGTTCAACTTAGAAAATGTACTTCATGTGGAAACATGATAGTGGTATTTAAGATTACTGATTATAACTGAATTCAACCAACTTGAAAAAAAGAAGGTTTTACTGAAGCATAACTGTAAGTACATACAAACTGATTTCTCCAGGAAGGTAAAATTGCATAATAAGTCGGTAACGCTTTAGATTACAGCCCGGAAAGTTACAATGAATTTAATTTTCGATAATTATATTGTACCTATAAAGTTAGTATGTGTAAGTATAGGGGAACAATAGCCTATGTAAAATCTTGGGAATAAAGGAGTAACGATAAGGAAAATATCAAATTATTTATACTGTAAGTATTTTAGAACTAAGGGGTTATTACACTGTTATGATAGACAACAATCTTACGTTTGGGAGCAATTTAGCAAGAAAATGCACTGATTAAGTTGTTTCAAGGCAAGTAGAAAGAACTATTGCAATCTTTTTTAATAAATGGGGAAATAATCTTTTGTTTCGTGTAGTTACGGGGTAAATATGCCATTACGGGCCGTAAATTAAAGCGGAGCTCGTTACACTCCTATTTAATGTAGTTACAAGGTAAGTAATTAAAAAAACGCAAACAATCTTATATCACTTACTCTGAAACCTTTATTTGAAAAACAACTGTATTATAAACAGGTCTACAACACTTATTATTCATTTATTATTTTTTTTAAATCAACTTTTAATTTCAAATTCTAAAGTCCTGACAGAAAGTAACACGTTTGTCCGTTTTTTGATTGTTGTTGTTTCTCGCTTGGCTTCCTCCTCTTGTTTCTCAACTGATGAATCTTAAGAAGGAATTTCATTGCTGTTCTGTATTATAAGAAAATACAGTACACCCCGAAATTTTCTCATGATTGCTGCGTGAGTGAAGATTTGGGAAAAGAAACAGAGATTCCATGTTCAGTGGAATAACTAATGGTATATTGTTAAATTCTCTGCTATTCGGGTGACCAGGTCGCGATTGACAAAACAGAATACAAAGCTTATATTTATGGACTCACGTAGGCTACCTCTCATTCGGCATGAACCAAAATGTTTCCATGGCTGCGATGTCACATTTAATTGCTAACCTATTATTTATTTTGTAAACAAAGCTTTGTGCTTCACTCGTGTCATATTCAAGTAAATACTGCCACAGGGTACCGAATATACCCGGATTCTCTATATTACCGGTACTACAGAAATGCTGGTATCGTCACATTTTCAAAATTTCAGTACCGACTTGGTACCGAAGTACCGGTACTTTTGACAACACTAGTTTGTATTTTGGTATTGCTATATTTTTAAAATGGTGTGTAAGTGTGCAGGACCCCCGTCAGCAGCATCTTACGTCAGCAGCGTCACTGTCCGGAGCAGAAGGGGGCGGTAATGCACCAATAAGCTGGATGCCATAAAACAGGAAACTGCGGAGTCGTGAACGCGGATTGTTAACAGACCCGGAAGAGAAGACAATGCTGAATAAAGTCGTAGTTTTTGTTATTTTTGGACCAAAATGTATTTTTGATGCTTCAAAAACTTCTAACTAACTTTGATGATGTTTTTATTACCTTTCTGGACATGGACAGTATACCGTACAGACATTTTCAATGGAGGGACAGAAAGCTCTTAGACTAAATCTAAAATATCTTAAACTGTGTTCCGAAGATAAACGGAGGTCTTACAGGTGTGGAACAACATGAGGGTGAGTCATTAATGACAGAATTTTCATTTTTGGGTGAACTAACCCTTCAAGGGAGTTATTGAGCTCTAAAGTGTCAAAATGTAATTCAGTGTAACTGTCCGGACTAAAATTCTAATGACAAAAGTGTTTTTAAAATGTAGAACTTCATTCTAAAAATATAAATGAAAACCCATGGCATAATTGTGCAAGTGTTTGCAGCAATAGCAACATAATGTATCTACAATATATTTGAAAACTTGAATTATATCTGTCCTGACTTTTGTGTTTCATGAATGTCATTCAGTATAACAAAGATTTAAAAAAAAATAAAATAAAACATTTTAAAGCATATTGCATGATGGTAATCATGTGACAGTGTGACATAACAAAGAGGACCCATTGAAGACCCTCTTTCTATGGGATAAAGGGAGCAAATCTCTCTGAAATATTTGATGATTTCACTTTTTCACCAGCTAGTAACCTTTGTGACAAAAGCACATGTCCTTCAGTACAACAAAGAAAAGATACTTTTAATGTTCTTATTTTATAAAAAGCTATATTACATATGAAAATTAAGAATGATCTTTATAGGCAAAGGTTACTTTATATAGGTGACCAAGGCACTGCCTGTTAAATATTTTCATGTTATCTGTCCTTCAGTATCACGCTTTTGTCCTTCAGCAAAACAAAAGTTTTGTGTTATACCACAATGTCACCCGTTATGCTGAATGACAGTGGCTTTGTTATCCCACGTTTTCAGTAATTTACATCTAAATTATGCAATTCATATTTACTTGCTGTATGAAAACTGAATATTATCATATTAAACTATTTTATGGCAATTTAAGGTATTTCAGTGCACATTATCTTTATACTGTAGATGCAAATGTCTAATTATACCTGCAGTTAAGGTATAACTGATGGATTATTTTAGTTAATATAATATTACACACATATACAATTATGGATTAAAATTGATTATGAATTATATTAGCTAATAGCTGCTTCAAATTGAGACTGTACAAGTTTGGTAGAGTTGGTTTAACTTTTAAACTTTGATTAAGTGTTATAACCTACAATTAATGGACTATTAATAACATTTAATGGATGCAAATCATATTCTGTACCAGTGTCATAACTATCAAATTTAAATTTTTTAGTTATCAGAGAAGAAAGAAAGATGTCAATCCTGATCATCCATCAATCCATACAAGGACACAATCTGATGCTGAAAATACCTGATGTCACATTACTCTATATTTCTTTCTGAGAAAGAGGTGCTGATTCCTCCATATGAGAAGTTCAAAGTCGTTGCTGTCAACACGAGAAAAGGTCAGAATGATCTCTGGTGTGACACTGTGTTCATATTGCACAGCTCTGGAACAAGAAGTGACCTGAACTGTGCAGTGGCATCCATTGAGATCAGTACCAATTCATCTTCAATTAATTTTATTATTGTTTTTTTTTTGTTATTATAACTATTATTATTATTTGTTATGTAATGTATATTTTAATTAAGAAGTGCTATGGTTTGGACACTGTTAGACCTTACCAGGCTTTTAATTATTAACTGTAATCTGCAGTACTGTAAAGGTACCACACAGATAGACTGCCCTAAATTGTCAGACTGCCATTTAAATTTGTAAACTAATATTTATAATATGCTAATAATGAGACCATATTATTACAGTGAACTTATTTCATTTGATTCCACTAAAAATATTTTAAATAAAGAGATTTTCACTGCATCAGCAACTGCAGTCACCACCTGTTAAATAAAGCAACATGCAGCATATCATCAATGTTTTTGGGTCTTCTCTTCTCCTGAACTGAAGCACAATGGTGACCCAAAAACCTCAATTTTACATTAAACTACCAGCAAATGTGTCCAGTATATCATTGTTTTTTTTTTTTTGTTGTTGTTGTTTTTTTTTTTACTTACAGTTTATTACTATTAAAATACATTTTGTGAGTATGTCTTTTTATCTTGCACCTTTACCTTCTATCTATCTATCTATCTATCTATTCAAAATAGGTACAATTTAAACAAATATATTGGTTTCATTGGACAAAACATACTGTATATAATGAATACTACTTAATGGAATTATGATTTAACACAAAAATAAGTTATTATTTTTAATGTGTGGATTAATTAATTTAATTAAATCAGATTTCAGGAATGAATAATGAGCTGCTTTAAGTGTGCATTTTAACAGAAAATAGGCCTGATTCAATCTTGAGCACAATACATTAAATACAGTTGGATGTAATTTATTTCATTTATTAATTAAGTTGCATTTTCTGTATACTTTTATTTTTTGTACTGACAGTGGTTAATTAAGTCTGTGAGTTATTTATATGTGAGAGAGTCAGTGGTAAAGCGTCAGTGGTCAGTGTTAGAAGAATCAGCTTATCTTGACAGTTAGCCTGCCCTGGATCAGGATAGTTTCCCAAAATAAGTTGCTAGACTGAGCTTGATTTATGTTAAATTTGCTTTATGAAACCAAATCATTTGACAATGAGTCAGATTAACTGAAATAAGCCTGGCTTATTTGGTCAGCTTGTTTTATTAAACCCCACAGTTACTGCTGGAAGAGGTGTTAGTGAGGCCAGCAGGGGGCGCTGCTCGTCCTGTGTTATGAGGGGGTCCTAATGCCCCAGTACAGTTGCCATAAACTGTACTGTAAAAAGGGTTTATATAAACCCCAAAGTCTTTCTCAGAAAGATTAGGGGTGAAACCCTGGTGTGAAATAGTACACAAGAATAGTATCATCACACACAAACAATCAATGTAGATCAGTTAGTTTCACATAAAGTGATATAACTGTTGTTGAGTGGCTTCTTTTACGTAAATCCAACATTGAATTTTTTTGAGTGCAACATAATATTATGGGAGAAAAGGCTTTAAGGTATGCTATAACAACTCAAGTATTCTGTACTGTCAAGTCAATAAAAATAATCAGGTACAACTGTCCTTATTTTTCAAGTGGGCTTGAATTTTGTGAATGATAAATTAAAAATATCATCTTCTGTGGATCTGTTTGTCCTGTCCCACTGCGCAATGTGACGTCGAAGTGACGTCTTTTCCTTGTAATTTTTGGACGTCCAAATTCGGTCCATTGAAGGGGTTGTTTTGTAACGCCAGGCGACGTCTTCCGCACGTCTAATGTTGACGTCCGTGGGACCTCCGTGTAAGGGCTATTTATAGTCCAAATGTGGTCATTTGTGGACGTCTTTTCAACATCAAATTTAGACTTATTTTGGGCGTTGTTTTTATAACTGTGGTCCCATGTTTCCAGAGGGTGGAGGACATGTTTTCTGTGTTAATTTCCCCATAGCTTTGTTTGGCTCAACAGCTAGTTTCAACAGGAAATGTATTACACCTTCGTATGCATCTCCAGTTATCACCTGCTGCTGAGACCATGGGCGTAGGTTTAGGGGGGAACGCTAGGTACTAGTCCCTATCAATATTTTGAGATGACAAATTTGTCCCCACCAATATTTAGCAAGCTCCTTTGAACTGCTATTTAGATTCGATTCTAACGGCCAGGATGACGAAAGTACAAGAAACGCCGTAATTTGATTGGCGGCGGGGTATCTGACAGGCTACACGCGCGCGCGCATGTTGACGACGCCGACGGTAAGTTACCAGGGCTGTCTCTCTGCCACATACAAAGGCCAGAGTAAAAACATTTTAATATTCCGTTTTTTTGCCCCTTTTTGTACTTTGTAGATGCCACCCAAGAAGAAGAAAGGGGACATAAGAAGCTTTTTCATAAAGCAGAGTCAGAGTGTAAGTAGGCAAAATAACTAGCTAGCCACACAAATAAACTAGTAGTAGTGACTGACCAGGCTTTCAAATGCAGATTCTACTGTGGAAAATAGTATTAACTGGTGATAGTAGGCCTATGTGTTACCCAGGATGATAGAATGCTACGTTAGCAAGTAACTGAATGTCAATTAGCCTGTACCTTAACTTAGAATCTTGCAGTCAACATAAACGGTGGATCTGAGACATTGTTCCGTTTCCTACATTCTGTTTATGTAATGTATTTGTGAGTGTAGCCTACCCTACATGCAGATTATACAGTTATACTCTTTAGGGACAATATACAGGATGGTATATCGGGGTCAGGAATCCTGACTCAGGATACAATAGTATGAGATGAAGTAGATTCACTTCTGTATTGTGATATTCTGTATTGCCAACAGTCTGAAATAAAAAAGGAAATCGCCATTAAATCACTGGTATCTTGGTGTCCCCACCAAAGCTGAGACCAAACCTACGCCCATGGCTGAGACAATCAAATGGAGTTTTTGGAAAATGATCTGGAACAGTATGCCACCTTCTGAAATGGGACTATCATTTTCCAAAAACTTCATTGATAACTGGAGATGCATTCGAAGGTGTAAACTAGCTGTTGAGCGAAACAAAGCTACAGGAAAATTAACTGGCACAGAAAACATGTCCTACCCTCTGGAAACATGGGTCTACATACAACACTACAGTTATACAAATACAAATAAATCACAATTCAATATCACCATTTTCATCTTTATTCAAAAATAAATGCAGCGACGCAGGCTGAAAAGCTGTGCCGTCATTTTGCAATGGTTGAGCACTCGCGCGAAGTGCCTGCCGTGTTGCCTCGGCCAATCAGAGTGGCATTTACTGGTTGGGTTATGATGATGTGCTGCCTCGACCAATCAGAGTGATGTTGACTGGTTTTTGTCTCTTTGGTTGAAATCCAAAGTCCGTGATAGAGAGTTGTCCTCGCCTGTCCTTTAGCTACTGTTGGTTCTTTTTAAATTAGAAATAAGGAGAATAGGCCTAATATATGCTACAATTAAATAATTTTCTGAACTATAATTTCCCACAAATTGTATTTCCAAATAAATAAACAGATACATGCAAAAATACATGTATGCATAAAGAAATAACTTGATTAGGCTACTTTAAATAAACCAGTTAAAGAAAAACAGGAAAATGTAAAAAAAAAAAAAAAAAACATGGCCTAAATAAATAAATAAGCATTCACATAATAAATTGTGTTTGTTTATAAATAATCTGTATGTGAAGAGTTCAGATGCAAAAGCCTCTAAGTGCCATCTGAAATTCTTCTAGGATGATCATTTTTATAAAGCCTGTATAGTTAAGTACTTTCACTTAAATTAATAGGTAATTTGCATTGCCATTTAAGTGAAATTATTGAACTTAAATATACAAGCTTGATAAAAATGATCATCCTAGAAGAAAATTTCAGATGGCACTTAGAGGCTTTTGCATCTGAACTCTTCATGTATTAATCATGTTGATAGGCCCTATAAAACAAATATTACATATTAATCATGTAAATTTCCTGCACCTATTATAGACATCCAAATGACGTCCAAAAAAATTACCCAAGTTGGGTCATTGTTGGACGTCCAAAAAGTGGACCTAGTTTGGACGTCGAATAGATGTTCAGAAATGGTCATGGACTGATGGACCTAATATAGACATGATCTGCACGTCAATCCGACGTCCAATGTTTAGTGGGGTAGCAACTGTAGTAGGTCAAATGACCCTGGTTTGGTGCTCAGGATGTTTCTTAAAGGGTCATGAAACCCCCCACCCCCCACCGCACTTTTTTTTAAATTTTCAATCTAAATCAGTCTTTTGTCTATTAGAATAATCGTGTCGTCACGTTTAGATTGGCTACACCACTGTATCAGTGACTAGTCTACACATATATTTAATTTGAAGAAGACTTGATGAAATATGTGTGCTGGTTAATGTTTGGTGCAGGAGAATATGTTAAATATGTCTATAAAAACTTTAAACACGTACACTTCATTCTGTATGAGTTATGAGCCACGTGGCAGTGTTGTTAAACACAAAGCGGAGCTCCGTGCTGAAACCGATCTTATGCGCGCTCCGTGTGTATATCATAACAATCTTATTATTCATGTGTTCATATTCATACTCCAGTTCTGACCGCATCACGGGAAAATACAAACAACACTCATGTGCTGCTGTGCTGGTGGAAACATACATACAGCTTGCGTGTCCGAACGCAGAGGTGAATGAGCCGCACTTTTGTGACATTTGAATTCTCTGCTGTAATGCGAACAATGCGAACATATTTTCCATTTGTGCTGGTAGATTACAGCAAAACAATCCACATGCACACAAGCTTCAGCTCTGGTCGCATTGCAGGAAAACTTTTTTTTGTTGTTGTTGTAGCATAGGGTATTCAAGATAGTGTGGGTTTAGTGTGCATTAAGGGCACTGCTCTTGGGCATTTTTAAGACATGGGACAGTCTTGTGCACTTACTTCCTGTCGCGTGCACAAGCTCTCAAGTCTCCGAGACCACAAGTGTGGGTATTTGGACTAGGCAAATGTTTATTCTAGTTTACACTTCACTGAAACCACACTGCAAAAATAATCATGTAAATATCCAGTAAACCTTGAGATAATTACTTGTGACATTAGAACAAAATATATGGATATGAGAACATGTGTACAAATAATTAACAATTGTTTAAATATTTTAATTTCACTAAACATTTAGTTTCATGAACATTTTTATTAAACATGCACCTTTATTTTAATTACAAGGATTATTTATGGTATTGTTGGCACACTTTGTAAATGTAAGGAACTAATTTGGAAGTGCAAACGATGTGGTGAGACGCACATGCTCAGCCAGATTCGGCTCACATTCGTGCATTTTTGGATGTGGAGCCAAACGGAAAGTTTAAAAATTTGCCGTGCACACCGCCACGCGAAATGGATTCACGCGCACCCAAGCGAACTTGTGGACTTCCAATTGTCAAGCTGCGACTTGATGCTCACACTGTATGTGTCCAGAGATAGAGTCAAAAGCATCAGTTATCGATATCAAGAGCATTTAGCATTTCCTATGTCTTAAATTATTATTATTATTATTATTATTATTATTAGGGTAGGCCTACTTTTATTACTAAATTGATATTGCGTTTAATTTGTCCCACAATAATTTCACAGCGCATCACCACATGACCCATGACCGACGCACTGCAAGGTAATAAAAGATTAGATTTATTAGCTTACTCCTCATTGAAAATGATTTAAAACATATAGGTCAATTATAGCCTATACAATGTATTATAGGCCTATAATTAAAATTATTTATCATAGATTTTAATATATATTATTAAAATCTAAGTCCAAACACAGTAATCAGTCAATGAAAATTTAGAGCAGCTTTATTTCAAAAACAGCTTGTTTAAAACTAAATACTTCTCATTTTGTTTCACTACCTAGCCTATATGGGCCACAAGTATTTAAGTATATACACAAATATTAAGAAAATAAGACAATTATACCTTTATCAGTATATGTTGAAGAATTGTGGTTCATGGTAGCTAATCTGTAAAGAAAATAACTGGTTACAGTTGTTAATGAGACTATACAATGCATTACAATGTGCATTACAAAGCACAATCAATACATTAAAAATACTTCTATAATGCATTATATATAAAGGGTTTAAGTAAAGTGTTCCTGAAATGGTACTGGTGATTATTATATTCAGGGGAGCAGCTGTACATTTGCTGAGGGGTATATTCTATTGTTACACATCTTCAAAAAAGGATGAGTTAAATGGTAGTGGAAGTCAACATAAAATGCACAAGTGACATTTCTGACCACAGTTTCCTGTTTGTTTCAAGTTCAGATCAGCATTTGCAACCCTGCAGTTCCTCAAAAGCCACTTTGTCCTACACAAAACTGTAGAAAGTGCATGTGTGCAAATGTGCAAAGAGCATCAGGGAGTACAAACAGAAGTGAAGTAATTAAAATTTTATTTATATAGCACTTTTAACGCTACAATGCACAAACTACTTTACACAATATAAAAACAGAATCATTGATATACAATAATGAAGAGCTATACACAATATATAAAAAACAAAATATAAAATATCAAACCCCCTCCTCCACCAACACAAAAGCACAAAAAACATCACAAAATACTAAAAGCATGTTTATAGAAGTAAGTTTTCAAATGACATTTAAACACAAACACATTCAGATGATCTGATATCAACTGACGAACTATATTCCATAGTTTTGGAGATCTCCTTTGGAGATCAGCCAGCAGTTTGTTAAAAGAAGATCCAAGACATTTCCCCGTTTCATAACGTCTCAGAAGCTCAGTTAAATATATAGGTGCCAAACCATTTAACGCTTTATATGTCAACAATAAAATCTTAAAATCAATCCTTAAATAGACGGGTAACCAATGTAAAGAAGCTAAAACAGGTGTAATATGATTAAATAACTTAGTTCGTGTCAGTAGTCTGGCTGCAGCATTCTGCAAACTGTAAATGTGATAAAGTATGTTGGATCAAAGAAAACAGAGCGTTACAATAATTGAGATGGGAAGAAGTAAAAGCATGAATAAGCTGCTCTGTATCATTAAAATTCAAAAAAACGCCTCACCTTGGAATATTTCGTAACTGATAAAAACAAGACTGAACCAACTTCTTGATATGAAACTCAATTTAAATTGGAATCAAAATAAACACCCACATTTTTTACTACCTGCTTAATATTCGGAAAAACCCTATTAAGAGCAAGCTCAGTCTCATTTTTACCTGAGCTCTGATCGATTATCACAACTTCAGTTTTTTTCAGTATTTAACTGCAGAAAGTTTGAGGCCATCAAATTATGTTTGCGAATGACAGCACCTATAGAAGCATGTAAATGAAAACAAAATTGGTCTAACAGTGAAACCCTGTGGAATAAAGTACAAGTCTGAATTATAAATGGGTTATAATGAACATCATTCAACTTTCCAGAATGACTTGTGAAAGACTTGTACGGTGAGTAAAGATTGACTTGTGCAATGATTATGTCTAAAGCTTGGTTATGGTGCAAGTCATGGTTGTGAACATGAAACACATAAGATGTTTCTGAACATAATTACAATAAGATGATATTAAATATTGCATTCTACAATAATAAAATAATTTGTTCAATATATTTTTTGTTAAATAATCTGCAAAACCTATGAACACATTCCCACAAAAACTACATAGATCTAAATTTAACTGACATCTCAGTTTTGTTTAAATAGCTGGAGGAGGATCTGAATCTGAAGGTGACGCCCTAAACTTTACTATGTTTTAAAGTTTCACAACTGAAACACTCCTCAATCATCATCATTGACTGGACAGCAGACCTGAGTAATTCTCTTTGTTAAACAGTGACAACAGAGAATCCACTGATATTTTTTCAACACATATGAAAATTCAGCAGATTTCATCGGACCTTGTTCTGAACACTGAAGTTTGTAGAGGATAAACAAGGTAAGGACTCTATTCAGTTCTGTTGACATTATAAAAAATATGGTCACATTAATCCACAAGTACATCATTTATTAAATATGGCTTAAAGCTGCAATATGTAAAATTTTTGCAGTAAAATATCCAAAAACCACTAGGCCAGTGTTATTTGTTCAGTTGAGTACTCACAATATCCCAAATGATTCCAACTATTTGTAAATAGTGAGAAAATTGCAATTTTAACTGGATCAGGGCAAGCTGCAGCTGCGGTAAAGACTAGAAGGGATACAGCTTATAAGGACATTGATATTGGGTCATTTAATTCCTGTATTTGCATTATTGTAAGGGTAGGTTTAGGGTTGGGGTAGGTATAGCTAGTCGTTAATTAAACACAATCTGATAAATAGCAAATTAATTTACTGTTATTTTGTTGTGAAATTTTGCCTCACTTCTGGCCGTTGCTGTATCCCTTCTAGACACAACCGGGCGAAGACTGCCAGTACGAAGGAAAGAAGACCAGAGACCGTTACACGATCGCCTGAGAGGTGCTGCACGTGATTAAGTTAGCCGTTACACTTTCACCAATGGTAAGAGATACAGACCCTCTCATCTCCCTATTATATGCAATCTCTGATCCGGGACGTGTGAGAAGTCGCCTGTAAATGGCGTAATACCTGCATTACCCTTGATTTCCGGAAACACCAAATATGCTTTAATATTTACATGTTTTAATATGCAAATTCAGTACACACCTTATAAATAAAGCATACACTGTAAAAAAAAATCCCAGTAAAATTTACGGTAAAAAACCGGCAGCTGTGGTTGCCAGAACTTTACCGTAAAAAATACAGTAGCAACGTAAAAAAAATCTGTTAAATTTACGGTAAAATAATGTATTTCATTAACTGATATAATGTTAATTTACCAACCTAATGAAGTACTAATATCTGTTTTGTACCTTTATAATACACTGACAGTCACCAAACACAGTGGTGATAAGAGTCACATGATGAATCAAAGTTCATCACAAGCAGATTTTCCACAAGCTGAGGAGGACAATACTAACATATAGAAGGTGCACACAGTGTCATTCACACACACACTAAACACCATCATGGTAACATGCATAAAATTTTAAAAATGCAATAAACATTAATTTAACAACATTAGATGTAACATAAAACCTTAATGTACATAACTGATTAGAAAAAAATGAGAAAAACTAAGAAGAAACAGAGTTATTTCAACGAAAATATATCAAATGTGAAGTTTCACGCAGGGAATTGTGGGAATGTCAATTTACGGTTTTTCACTGTAAATTTTACAATTAATTGTTATTTTTCACTTCCAAAAACTGTGAATTTAATGGTATTTTACCGTAAAATTACATTAAATGTACCGTTAAATCTATTACAGTTATTCACCGTATATAGTACGGAAACTTTCTTTAAACCAATTGACAGTTTTTCACCGCAGCATTTTTACAGTCTTTTACTGTTAAAATCACGGTAATTTTTTACAGTGTAGGCTATACGTATGAACACAATTAATTACATGTTAAGCATTTCCTAGAAAATAAAATACCATTATAATGCTTAATGCATTAAGACACTGATGTTAAACTAACTATAAAGCTTTAGACAAGCTGGTCAGGCATGAAGGCAACGGGCTTTCACATTCAGCGCTTTCCACTTACAAATGCTAAACATAAAAACATTGTCCTTCCCCTTTGTTAACATTGTTGTTGTCTTAGCAGACACTGTTGATGAAGAAAATGTGTGAGAAAATAGTTTCTCACTGGTTGTTGTTTTAGTAAGTTTAATCCACATAAAGCGCTAATGTCCCAGCGACGCGGCTGTAACGGATTGCTTTCAGTGAAAATTGAGAAACATTTCATATCAAACTCTACTGAGTCAAAGGACAAGGGAATTTTGTCTTAATGAAAATGGCATATTATTGGGGTATAATTTTGTCATCATTACATATGTTGGGGTAATTTAAATTTGAACAGCAGGACATCAGCTAGTCTATAAAGCAAATCCTAAACCATTTCTCGATATAAAGCAATATAAAACACCTAACAGCCACACACACAAAAAAAGTAATTTAGATGTCATTTTGGCCTTTATTCATATAAAAAAACAGAATGAAAAGCAAAGGGACGGGATCGGGATCAACAAGCTGAACTTGATAATGTGGAACGCTAAACAAGAGCTAGGTTTAGAAATGGTTACGTTTAGGTTAAAATATAAATGTAATAATAATAATAATAATAATAATAATAATAATTTAACGAATTAGAATTGATCTTCATCTTTTTTAGGTGTTTTGATGCGAGTCAATCTATTGACGCCTGAGAAAAAGGCACTAGAGGGCAATTTTAGCATCTGTGTATGACACAAAAACACTAGAAATTAAATTTAACATTTTTACATATATATAAAAAACAAGTTGTATGTCATTTACAAGTTGCATAAGGAAATTTAGCTTGTATCTGCTAATTCTAGTCATCCGTGTTAAAATAAAAAAAGGAAGAAACTGCATTTTCAAAATTTCATTTCTGGTTTAAAAAAGAAAAAGGAATGAACGCAAAAGTACACGGACCAAGATGTTATGGAATTTGTATATCTATTACATTTCTAGAATTATTTCCCCCTTAATAAATTTTAAGAGTTGGGTGAACTGTAAGACTCAGGAACTGGTTTTTGTTTTTGTACTGACACAATGACCTTAATAAAACCATCTTGAAAATTTTAAATATGTTTTAATTTAATAATTCTTAATAAATGTAATAGTTTTAATAAATTAAATAATAAATAAATAATTTAATTTCTTAAATGTTTTAATATAATAAGAGTATATTATGATCTTTATTTGTGCTTGTTTTGTGCAGCATTGAACAGATCTGACGTCAATCAGAGCAACAGATCTTCACAACCTGTTAATGTGAGTATATCTTTATCTCTAATGAACTGAAGTCCTGAATTATGCACAATTTTGACAGTTTTTTTTTTTTTTCTCCAGAAGTGTAAACATTATTTTAGCCAGTCCTGAAGAGGAGATCCAAATTAATTCAAGGCTGATTTGTTCCTTAACTTTTATCCAAAGTCTCTCTGTTGCATCAAAATGTCTTGCTTTAATGATAAGCCTGTACCAAGACCGCAAAATCCTGAATCTGATGGAAGAAACCCAACTGATGTCACTTTAGATCACATAGCTGAGGATTTTTTTTTACGTTTTAACGAGTTTGAGACCTTAAACAAAACTGAAAAAATGATTGAAAAAAAATATGACATTAAAAAAAAGCATGGTTGCTGGCCAGATGATTATATCAAACGAGCTTGGGAGGAAACACAAGGAATGAACAAAAAGGAAAGTGAAGATTGGGCTACTGTGATAATATTGCAAATTGTAAAAAGGAGTCTAGTTCAGTCTGATCTGAAGGATAAATTAGTCTGGAATTATAAGGAGTTGCATTTGACAGATACGCCTGACCAAATGAAAGCTGAAAAAGAGAATGTAGGTCCTAAAGCAGATGATGGTCTTCGCTCAACTGACAGACCAACAGAGAGATCATATCAAAGCAATGATGTGATGGAGACAATGGGACCTACTGAGGGAGCTCAGCAGCATTCTGGAGCAATCCCCATAAATAATGGCTCTCACACGCAAACAGGTGGTGTCAGTCAGAGGCGCCCTGAGACATCATTTGCAGGCTCTAATCCTTCCAGTCATCCCTGTAGGGTAGCACCAGAAGTAGAAAATGCGCCTAGGGCAGATGAAACCATCTGCATACGTATCCCATTCACAGAAATGTTTCGCAGTGAACTAATAGAAGAACAAGAAGAAGTTCCAAATGCCGGATCTCGCTATAAATTAATAGATGGAGCTCCTTCAGATGCTGATATAAGGAAAAGAAAATCTTACGTCATTTCATTCAACAATATAACCAGGAATGCCAGATGGGTGTATGAGGTACTGAACAAGGAAACTTTAGCTAACAATTGTGTGCAAGGAGCATTTGGAGATCCCTATGAAGGAGGTCATCTTGCTGCTGCTGCCAATCACAGGTGGTGTCAGGAAGCCCTTAATGATGCTAATTTGAACAGCAACATAACACCACAGCATAAGACCTTAAACAGGGGCCTGTGGAAAACGTTGGAGAATGGGTGTCGAGATCGCATAGGTCAACCTGGGGTCCACAATGTCCATGTGTACTCTGGACCACTTTATAGACCTATATTAGAGCAGATTGATTATAGAATAGAAGATAAATTAGTGCCAACTCACTTCTTTAAGGTGATAATTGTGGAGAATGATAATGGGACAGTAGAAAAGCCGAAATGCTATGTGATGCCCAATATGCAATATGCAACCCTGGGAGAGTCAAGTGTGGATATTGAAGTTTTTGAGAGAGACTCTGAACTGAGATTCATAGAACGCAGACCACTTGTGGGACAGAGGGACAGAATAAAAAAGGCAACACTGCAGGGAGAAGGTGTGAATTCAACACTACTAAGTGTTAATATAGGAGTCAGAATAAGCTCGTAACTGATAGTGATCAGCTGATTATTGATAATGATGGAATCGATTGTCTTCATCAGACAAGTAAATTACTGCATTACTCTGATGACTCTGAAAGGCAGAAAATTTGCATTTGATCTTCCCTTATGAGTGTGTTTGGATGAACTGACCATCTGTAAATGAAAACAGGTAAAGTTTGACTAAAGCCGGGTTCACACTGGACGATTTGATTTGGCCGCCTTAGACAAATTGTGCAAATCCTAAAAGATTCCTCTGATCCTAGGCCAAAATCTGTAATCTTTGATTGCTAGTTTGACATGTTCACCTTTAGCCAATGATTAATGAGCAGCGTGATCAAATTTCACCTCAGATGAAATTCTGGCAGTGTCAGAAGATTTGAGACGTAGTCCTGCAGATTTTTAACCATCAAATCAAACACCAACAGGAGCGCAGAACCTGCTGACGCTATTAGTCCGACGACAACAAACCACCACTTGCTCCACATTCATTGACTCCATTTTATTCCATTTTTCTTTTCAAGACAAGCCATGATCAACATTACAGCTTGTTTTTCATATCTAGCCACCATTTCAATTCTGCATGTAAATGCAGCACACAGTCATGAACACATCAGATCATAAAGCACTATTATAAATCATACAGTGTGTGCTCGGCTTAAGCGTGCAGTTATATCACAAGAAGTTAAAAATCTTATATTTGTGTGCAATTTAGATGTAGATGCACAATATTCAAAAATGCTTTCTCATGATCTTAAGAGGACGACTTGAGCCAAATAGCGCCAGCAAGTGTCCAGGACACACAGCCAGAAACATCAATATTGTTTAGAAATATTCTAATCTGGAAATATTAGGACATTTTTGCGACACACACACGGTTGCTGCAGTCTCCTCATGTTTTCCTGTTTTTACTGGTATGACATTCACAACAACAAGGCAATATGCACACAAGTCATTTGTTTATTATGTGTATGTTTATTTTGCAAAAAAATATTGTATATAAAATTTACATTTAATGTTCCAATTTATAAAGATATGGAAAATGCGTAGATGATCCGCCATTTTGTGGATGCTGTGATGTTCGCATGTGCTCGCGAAATGCATTTTATGTGATTAATACAGGCTCCAGTTACCAGGTTATGTTGATGATTTGTTTATCAATATTATATTTGGTTGGTTAATTAGAGTTCATGTGTGACAAATGTCAATGTTCTTTTCCAGTTGAGTTTTTTTAAAGAGACATATCAGTGGAAATGGATGTAATGCATATATTTCTTGCTAATGCAGAGGGAAGATTGGCATGATGGAAGATCTGATTGTCAAATGTGTATTGTTTATATACATTTACTTATATGTTCATTCATGTGATGCTATTATGCATAAGACAACGTTTGAGTTTTTGAGTTAAACAAAGAGAAAAGCTCAAATGGATGTGTGTGGGGAAAAAAAGAGAAACATAAATGTCCATTGTTTGAAAGAGTAAAAAGAAAATGACATTTGTGCATTAATAAGAAAAAAAAAAGAACTATATTTTATTGAAAATGCTTTATTGGTTTGTTTTACAATGTGAAAACAACACAACACACGTTCACACGTTCCTCATTTTTTCCTGTTTTTACAGGGACTTTCTAATCTGCTAACACAGCCTTCTGCATGGGGCCTGTAACATAAGCAGCTATACATTAACTCATTCATACCATAGTTCTCTACTCTTTCTCTGAAATGTGCTTGTACTCATTCTGTATTGTAACTGTTTAGCAGGTTGAAACTGGGTCCGTGAATGTTAGTACAATTTTAGAATGAAAATGAAACCAGAATATAAAAACGTCACCATATCCTGTACTAGAACAAGATCAGCTGAAATAAACCCCATTTACATCCTGCACTGCTGTCTCCTTTCTATTTCCCAAATCACCTCCAACATCCAGGGGCATTTATCATTTTGTGAGCCCCAAGTCAGGATGTGATCCTCCACACCCTAACATTGCATTTTACTTTGAACTGCAGAACAGTAGGCCTACACTGAATAAGAAAAAAAAAAAAAAAAAGTTTTGTTAGTTCAACTTAGAAAATGCACTTCAAGTGGAAACATGATAGTGGTATTTAAGATTACTGATTATAACTGAATTCAACCAACCAAAAAAAAATAAAAGGTTACTGAAGCAGATATAAACTGATTTCTTCAGCAAGGTAAAATTGCTTAATACGTTTGATATAATCTTTTTTGTTTTATATGATGAAAGTTATTTTCCACCTTGATATAAACACACTCAAAAATTTGAACTTATTACCCTTTCCCAATTTAACTGAAGAAATTATATCAAAATAAATCAGATTAGTAGGGCCTCAGCAAACTTTCCAATTTTCCAGAAAGTCATTTGTTTTCTTAGAGATCATCTGTGTCCAGGATCTTGGCACCAGCCTTGCATTCTGTTTCACCCACTGACATTCCCATCTATGTTAATGCCATAAACTGTACTGTATAAAGGATTCATATAAACCCCAGAGTCTTTCTCAGAAAATTAGAGGTGAACCCCTGGTGTAAAATATGGCCCCTCACCAATATTATTTGCTTCATTTAATCATTATTTCCTGTTTATCCTTCTAAAGCTGATTGAAAATTAATGACTTGACATAATTTGTAATGATACACGTTTCGAGTCAGTTTCACATTTTCACCACTAGATGTCAGTAAAGCCGCACTGAACTCTCCACTGCTCACTGGGACAGCAACAAACTTTAAATAGTCAATAGTTATGTTTCATCAGTTTATTAATTGACTATTAATATCTTGATCAAATAACTGAAATTTGGTAAAAGTAACACTATGTGTGTTATATTCTCTCGCTGTCTTTCTCTGGCTGTTGTAACTACAGAGTTATATAGAGCTATAATCTGGTTACACCATAGAATTGCATGTTTTTTACTCTCACCAGATGGCACTAATCTGCCTTCAAAAATTGGATTTTAAATGCATTGTTTATATAAATACTCCTTTAATAGAAAAGTAATATAAAATTATTGAAAATAAAAAATGTATACTTTTCAATGGCAAAAATGTATCATAATTATTACATAACATCTTAATGCCATGATATTCTCTCAAAATACAAAATAAATACATAAAATATTATTTAACAAAAATGCATTACACAGATTTTACAGAAAATAAAAAAACGTTTCATGTTCGGTCAGTTTTGAGCAATACCAGAGGGTTAAAATAACCCTGAAGCAGTTCTGGAGTTCATGAGATTATTAAATTATGATTGAGAAATAGTGAAGATGAACACCCAATATTAAAAATAAAATCACTATAGGAAAGAGGAACAAACAGTTATACATGCAGTGAACATTCATTGGTCCCCCCACCCCTCCACTGTGATCTCTGTATTGAAAGTCATGTGATTTACCAGAAAGATAGAGCAAACGTCTGATGTCTGACATTCTGATTGGCTGACATGAATGCTGCGTAATGCCAGTAAGCTACTATTTAAGCTCACACTGCAGTGGCAAAAGAACACAGCAGAAGAATTCAAGAAATCAAGACACATCTCTTATTTAACATCCAGCAGAACTCGTTTTGCTGATTGGAACACAGATTTCATCAGGTTTGACTTTTTACATATGCATGTATTTGTTATTTGACTTTTATTAAAACCTGTTTCTGATTCATGGGACATTCTTGGAATGTTAGTTCTATTGGAACATAAGAATCTTGGTTTAGTCAGAATGTATGTTTTGTTTTGTGTCTCACACTGGTTATGGGTGAATTAGGGAAGCTCTAAAAATAGAAATATCTGATTCTGCCCCACCCCTTTAATCTCGAAAGTGAAAGTGCATGATTTCTACTGCTACTTTTATTCTCTTAATCCACATTTTATATATTAAATCGATGGCTTAACAGTTTCACATTTTAATAAGGCAGATATACTATGAACACGCAGTTTAAATGTAATGCTTGCTATTAATTTTTTTTTGGTTTCTAAAAGTTGATACACAATATAAATTAATTCAAAAATAAAAAATAAGCAAATACAATGCAATACCATGTAAAAGAAACATTTGTGAGATATTTAATAAAATGTCTTGAAATGGTGCTATTTGTAAAGTAACTTCCCTGGTGTTAAATCAACACAGTTCAGTGTTCACATGTTCATAAGTGATTGATTGAGTGATGGATGTTTGATTATTGAAGACACCTGGTGATATCGAGCACAATCACTGAAGAAAAGAGAAACACAAGAACTAAAACTTCCAGCCACAGACTTAGACAAAATCAACTGAAAAACATTAAATCTCTCTTATTACAGACCAGACTGATTTTATTTCTGTCATTCATTTACAGTTCAGAATTAACAGATTTAGATGGTGATGTTTTATTAAAAATATGTGGTCATCATTATGGTGATCTGTGTTTCATTTCATTGGGCAGTTTGACTCTTGGCATTTTATGTCATTTTGTGGTCTTTGTAACAGTGTTTACCAAAACACACACTTTATTGCAAAGAAAACCAGAAACAGAGATGATCAAAGAAAAGTAACATTATGTACATTATGAAATATGTTTTTTTTTCTGTGTGTTTGTTGTAGAACATAATCGAGGTAAAATCAGAGCCACAGAAGTTACTGTCTATCTGACAGATCCCAACATACCCATTGATGTGAGTAAATCTTTCTGTTTCTGTTTAATGGCCCGGTTTCACAGACAGTGCTTAACTTAAGCCAGACTATGCCTTCGTTAAATTAGGATATTTAAGCACCTTTTATAAAAATGCCTTATAAAAAAACATTACTGGTTTGCATCTAGAGACAAAACAAAGCACTGAACATAAACAGCGTAGGAGAATGACTCAGAAGAGAAGATATTGTTGAATAAAGTTGTTATTTTTGTTTTGTTTTGTTTTTGTGCACAAAATGTAACATTAAGGTTGAACCACTGCAGTCACGTTGATTATTTTAACGATGTCTTTAATACTTTTCTGGACCCCAAAAGATGTAATGATGTCGCCGCCTATGTGTGGTTCATAAACCCTTGGATTTCATCAAAATAATCTTAATTTGTGTTCCCAACATTTACTTAGATCTTATGGGTTTGGGACAACATGAGGGTGAGTAATTAATGACAGAAATTTCATTTTGGGGTGAACTAACCCGTTAAGCCTTGTCTGTGAAACCGGGGGAATGAGTTAGAATAACTCCTGAATTAAGGAGAATTTGACACTTGTTTTTTTGATTGTTTTTTTTTTATATATATATATTATTTTAGCCAGGAAGAAGAGAAGATCCTTAACTGAAGCTTTTGAAGAAGCAATAAAACCAGAGTCAAGAGAGATTTGTTCCTTAACTTTGTACAAAGTTTGAACTGTGTACAAAACCAACCTTCTGAATCTGATGGAAATGATTAAAAAAGAGGGAGAAACCCTTTAGATTATATAGGTAAATATTTGTTGTTGTTTTTTGGATGCTGCTGACCATTTAGAGAAAACTAAAAGAAAGATTGAGAAGAGATTTGGCATAAAAAAAAAAAGAAAATCACAGTAGTTGTTGGCCAGCTGCTGATATCAAACAAGCAACACAAGAAACTGATTTAGATTCAAGCAGAAGACGTTGCAGGGGTTAAGAAGAAGGGTGTTATGATGAGTGAAGAGAGCTCTGAAGAGTGTTTGAGCAAATTCATTCTGATCCCTTTCTTTGAAATGTCTGGTGATATATCTGACTCTAAAGAAGTTGATCCAAATTCAATTGACGAGTCATCCTATAAATTAGTCAATGGATGTCCTTCAGATACTAACTTAAGTATAGGAAAATCTTATGTCATGTCATACAACAATGAAACCAAGAACGCTGAATGGGTGTATGAAATACTGAACAAAGACACTCTGAAGGAAAATTGTGAGGATCAAGGGAGCTTTGGAAAGAATGAATTTGAGGACAAAAGCTATGTACAAGGTCATCTTGCTGCGGCGGCCAATCACAGGTGGTGTCAGGAAGCCTATGATGACACTTTTTTTATCAGCAACATGGTACCACAGAAAAACGACTTAAATAATGGCGAATGGAAAACTATTGAGAATTACTGTCGAGAAAAAGCTATGAATGATAAAGTCTGTAATGTCCATGTGTACACTGGACCACTTTACCTGAAAGAAAACAAAAGAAAAAAATTATATGTTCATGCTGACCTCAGTACACTGGAGCGGATGGGAGGGAAAGTAGTGCCAACTCACTTCTTTAAGGTGATAATTGTGGAGAATAAGGATGGGACAGTAGAAGAGCCGGAATGCTATGTGATGCCCAAAGTGAATAAAGACGATGTAGCTGTTGAAAAATTTGTCAATAAAAAAGCTGTAAAACTCCAGCACGATGAGAATATTAAGACAATAGAGAAACTCTCTGGGCTGAAATTCAGAGAAGAAAACCCCAATGTGGTAACAAAAGTCTGTATAAAGACGATTACAGGAGAAGGTGAAACAGGAAAGTCATATAGAGCTAAAATAAAAGTCAGAATAAGTGAAAAAATATGATGATACCAGGACCGGCCCTGTCTAATATCCTTGTTATTAACTCTGCTGTTATAATTAACGCTTTATAATCGTGTCATGATGTAAGCAGAGTTTAAATTGAAGAACATGTTGTCAACTACTACATTTTTAGTTTGTCAACTTTGTTATGTGAATCTAAAGTACTAAATGGATGTTTTGTTTGTTAAAATGAGACGGTTTGCAAAATGCAAGTGAGCAGAAATCAGTGTTGAACAAAACTCAACAGATCAAATGGATTCATTGCTCAACACTTGTCAACAAGCTTATTGACACTCTCTAAAGCACATATCTGGTACTGTCTCTCATGTGGTTCCCCCTGTCATTTTCCCTGTAGGGAACCACCTATAGCAGATGGTGCATGTATACATATATCTGATGTGTTCAGTAAATTACTCTATTACCCTGATGACGCTGGAACAGTTGTGTTTGATCTTCCCTTACGAGTGAGTTTAGATGAATGGACCATCTGAAGATCAGAAGAGGGAAAGTTTGACTAAGCTTGCAGTTGAATCACTTCTGCTTAATAATCCCATATACTGTATGTAATTATATATACTGTAGATGCACAACATTCAAAAAATGCTTTCTCATGCTTTCAGAAATGTGTCTCATGATCTTAAATACCTCTTAATCTGAGAGCTTATGCTTAAATGATCGAAATTCATTTAGTCTATAAACATATTATATTTATGTATTTCCTCACAGAACAAATATTGTATGAGTTCTGGACACTTGTGTCATGATCACCAGTTGGAGTGCCCTTGTTAGCCACCAGAGGGCACTCCACCCCGATTACGATTTTGGATTTCCCTTGAATAATGAATGCTGCAACTGGATCTTACCCTCAAGTCTCTGAGCATACGTGACAACTTGCTGCCTATATCTGTGCTATTCAGCTCAATTCATCTCTTTATATTTATGGCCCGCAATGCATTAAATCAGTTAATTGCTATTAATCACATCCAAAATAAGAGCTTGTGTTTACAAAAAATATATATAACGGATCTGCGCTTTGATAAGAAGTTAGATATTCTTCACTCACATTTACTTCATATCTACTTCTGTATATTCATCATTATCACATATGTGCTTGCACTGATTCTGTATTGTAATTATTTTACAAGTAGCAGGTTGAAACTGGGTCTGTGAATGTGACACTTTTAAAAAGGAAATGTGTAACTAGAAAATAAGAATGTCACCTTAACAAGATCAGCTGAAATAAAATCTGTTTACAATCTGGATCTCTGTCTACTTATTGATCATCCCAATATGACTGTGGAAAATTGCAAAACTTTGTAATCAACTGGCAGCAGCTTCACCTGTAAAGTACTGGTTTACTATAAAAAAATAAAATTGTCCTATAATTTATCTGTAAAATGCTGGCAGCCCAGTAGCACTAAAGGAAGTTAATTCACTTATTTTGCAGAAACTGACTGACATAAAATGGCTAATTGCCATTTAAGTTTAAAAATGTGCTAATAATGTGAGCATATTAAAACTGTAGTCTTATTTCACTTCAGTTGTCTTAGAATCCAAATGTAAAAAAGGAAACATAAATTTAACTTGTTTAAATTAAATTAAATTACATTTAAATTATTTAATTTTACCTTGTTCTATATTAATACTTAAAAGGATTAGTTCACTTTCTAATTAAAATTACCTGATAATTTACTCACCCCCATGTCATCCAAGATGTTCATGTCTTTTTTTCTTCAGTTAAATAGAAATGAAGGTTTTTGATGAAAACATTCCAGGATTTTTCTCCATATAGTGAACTTCAATGGTCTCCAAACGGTTGAAGATCAAAATTAAAGTTTCAGTGCAGCTTCAAAGCGTTCCGAATAAGAATTTAGAGAAACCATTTTCCAACTCCCCTAGAGTTAAACAGTTGAGTTTTACCATTTTTTAATCCATTAAGCCAATCTCTGTGTCTGGCGGTACCTAATCAGATTCAATGAACTATGCTAAGCTATGCTAAAAGTGGTACCACCAGAACCGGAGATCGACTGAATGGATTCAAAAACGGTAAAACTCAACTGTTTAACTCTAGGAGAGTTGGAAAATGAGCTTATTTAAAAAAAAAAAAAAAAAAAAAAAAAAAAAATTCTTTGTTATTTCTCACTGGTTATTCACAGTCACGTGGGCACAGGTGATCACTTCCGTTTTCTTTATTATTTCCTCTGTGGGATTGATTGTTAGTTTGGTGGAAGTGGCGAGTAGTGGGACCTTTCTGCTGACCGTATTTGTACTTGTTTTAGACATGCTTTCATGTGCTTAAATAAAACCAAAAGCAAGTTAAGTCTTCGTCTTCCTTTGATGTTGTCACGGTTGCACACAGAAACAAGATGGTAAGATCCAAGTGCAGTGATGTTTATTAAAGGGAACTCCAAACACGTAATCCAAGACACAGGCAAAGGTAAACTCCACAAAAACAGTCCATAAAACAGAAAGCCAGAGAACTAAAGTGCACGTAACATTAAAACAACAAACCACAACTGAGGACAGAAACAACTGAGATTAAATAGACAGACACTGATTACAAAATACATGACAGCTGGGTGTAATGATGTGATAAATGGATAATGAGTCCGGCAGTGCGTTATGGGTAGTGTAGTCAATGGGGTGAAAACAGTCCAGGATGGAGTGCCCTCAAGTGGCTAATTCGGGCACTCTCACTGACGGTCGTGACATTACCCCCCCTCAAAGGAGCGGCTACCAGACGCTCCACCAGACAAAACAAAAACGAAAAACACAAAAACTCAGGAGGGAGGTGGACAGGAGGAGGATCAGGGGGAGGGATGGTGGTCCAGGACCAGAGTCTCCAACAGAAGGCCAGGGGGGAGCCGGGGGAACAGTCCATGGAGACTCTAGTGGGGTCAGGGTTCTGGCAAGTTGCCAAGGCGGTGCTGGAGGAACTGACCAAGCGGGTGTCAACAGACCTGGGGTCCTGGCCGACAGCCAGGGTGGCGCTGGGGGAACCGACCAGGCTGGTTAGAGTGGTTCTGGAGTCCTGGCTGAGTGCCAGGGTGGCGCTGGAGGAACTGACCAGGCTGGTTCCAGAGGGTCTGGAATCCTGGCTGATTGCCAGGGTGGCGCTGGAGGAACTGACCAGGCTGGTTCCAGCGGGTCTGGAATCCTGGCTGATTGCCAGGGTGGTGCCGGAGGAACTGACCAGGCTGGTTCCAACGGTTCAGATGGCCTGGGCAGTGGTGGCAGGGCAGAAAGCCTGGGCGGCGGCGGCAGGGCAGAAGGCTTGGATGATGGCGGCAGGACAGAAGATCTGGGCGGTGGCGGCAGGGCAGAAGGCTTGGACGGCGGCAGGGCAGTAGGCTTGGACGGCGGCGGCAGGGCTGGCCAAGGGTGCTTCGTGGCTGTATCAGGGAGAACGAGCAGCTCGGTGACGGCCTCCGTGGCCGTATCAGGGAGAGCGGCCAGCTCGGTGACGGCCTCCGTGGCCGTATCAGGGAGAGCGGCCAGCTCGGTGACGGCCTCCGTGGCCGTATCAGGGAGAGCGGACAGCTCGGTGACGGCCTCCGTGGCCGTATCAGGGAGAGCGGACAGCTCGGTGACGGCCTCCGTGGCCGTATCAGGGAGAGCGGAGGACTCAGGGACGGCAGCGGGCTCAGACTGGAACTGCTCTGGGACGGCAACGTGTTCGTACTGGGGCTGCTCAGGGACGGCAACGTGCTCAGGCTGGGGCTGCTCTGGGACGGCAGCGTGCTCAGGCTGGGGCTGCTCTGGGACGGCAGCGTGCTCAGGCTGGGGCTGCTCTGGGACGGCAGCGTGCTCAGGCTGGGGCTGCTCTGGGACGGCAGCGTGCTCAGGCTGGGGCTGCTCTGGGACGGCAGCGTGCTCAGGCTGGGGCTGCTCTGGGACGGCAGCGTGCTCAGGCTGGGGCTGCTCTGGGACGGCAGCGTGCTCAGGCTGGGGCTGCTCTGGGACGGCAGCGTGCTCAGGCTGGGGCTGCTCTGGGACGGCAGCGTGCTCAGGCTGGGGCTGCTCTGGGACGGCAGCGTGCTCAGGCTGGGGCTGCTCTGGGACGGCAGCGTGCTCAGGCTGGGGCTGCTCTGGGACGGCAGCGTGCTCAGGCTGGGGCTGCTCTGGGACGGCAGCGTGCTCAGGCTGGGGCTGCTCTGGGACGGCAGCGTGCTCAGGCTGGGGCTGCTCTGGGACGGCAGCGTGCTCAGGCTGGGGCTGCTCTGGGACGGCAGCGTGCTCAGGCTGGGGCTGCTCTGGGACGGCAGCGTGCTCAGGCTGGGGCTGCTCTGGGACGGCAGCGTGCTCAGGCTGGGGCTGCTCTGGGACGGCAGCGTGCTCAGGCTGGGGCTGCTCTGGGACGGCAGCGTGCTCAGGCTGGGGCTGCTCTGTTCTGAGAGCCCCTGTTCTGAGAGCATCCTCCAGGCACGCAAGACCGCCAAAACATAGAACGTGAGGACAGCCCTCTTGGCCATCACCGGACTGATAGGGAGAGCATGCCGTACTGGAGCGGACTCACTGGCTGGAGCGGACCCACTGGCTGGAGCGGGCTCTGTAGTAGACCCACTGGCTGGAGCGGGCTCTGTAGTAGACTCACTGGCTGGAGCGGACTCACTGGCTGGAGCGGACTCACTGGCTGGAGCGGACTCACTGGCTGGAGCGGACTCACTGGCTGGAGCGGACTCACTGGCTGGAGCGGACTCACTGGCTGGAGCGGACTCACTGGCTGGAGCGGACTCACTGGCTGGAGCGGGCTCTGTAGTAGACCCACTGGCTGGAGCAGACCCACTAGCTGGAGCGGACTCACTGACTGGAGCGGACTCACTGACTGAAGCAGGCTCTGAAGTGGACTCACTGACTGGAGCGGGCTCTGGAGTGGACTCACTGACTGAGGCGGGCTCTGGAGTGGACTCACTGACTGAGGCGGGCTCTGGAGTGGACTCACTGACTGGAGCGGGCTCTGGAGTGGACTCACTGACTGGAGCGGGCTCTGGAGCGGACTCACTGACTGGAGTGGACTCACTGACTGGAACGGGCTCTGGAGTGGACTCACTGACTGAGGCGGGCTCACTGGCTGGAGACTTCTTCCTTCTCCTCCTCCTCCTCCCTTTACCGGGGTGAAGCTGAGGCTCAGTGCCCATCTCCTCAATGCCTTCTGAAACAGAATTATGGGCTGGAGCATGCCAACTGGCTGGCTGATTCAGTGAGGTCCATTCCCTCCGACGGCGAAGATACGCGGCGAATCTCCAGAAATCTAAACTCCGTAGCCCTTCCATCTCACATTGAGGCAGAGGATCGTCGAGGCAGCAATTACACAAATCCTTCAAAGCCGCGTCATTGTAACCCAGCCCCACCGCCATCGTCCAAAAGACCTTAGCGAAGCATCCTACCTCCCACCCCTCCTGGCGTAGAGCCCTCAACGCCCGTAGTTGATCCCAGCGCTCCCTGGTAGTGGCTGGAGGAAGGATTCGGAAACCCACACTGCTGGATCCTTGCATGGGTGGTTTGTTCTGTCACGGTTGCACACAGAAACAAGATGGTAAGATCCAAGTGCAGTGATGTTTATTAAAGGGAACTCCAAACACGTAATCCAAGACACAGGCAAAGGTAAACTCCACAAAAACAGTCCATAAAACAGAAAGCCAGAGAACTAAAGTGCACGTAACATTAAAACAACAAACCACAACTGAGGACAGAAACAACTGAGATTAAATAGACAGACACTGATTACAAAATACATGACAGCTGGGTGTAATGATGTGATAAATGGATAATGAGTCCGGCAGTGCGTTATGGGTAGTGTAGTCAATGGGGTGAAAACAGTCCAGGATGGAGTGCCCTCAAGTGGCTAATTCGGGCACTCTCACTGACGGTCGTGACAGATGTCAAGATGACCAAGTGCGAATGAGTCTCGAGCCCACTACCTAGCCTCTATGTAGCTATTGGATGCCGCTAATATTAGTCAACAGAAAACGCCGCTTAGTTCCAAAGATATTTCATCGATGCAAGGCACTGAAACGCAGTTGTGGATTGCAAGTGGAAACGGACAACCTCTGATGCAAATGCAAATTCAAAAATTAAAAAAAAAAAAAAAAAATAGCATCTCAAATGTATACAGCAAAAAATCACGTAAAAAAAGCTCCTCTTCTGGTTCACGATCTAGTAGATCATCTACATCATCAGCTCGTCTTCAAGCTGAAGCTGAAGTGGCGGCTTTCTTAGCCATTCAGCAAATGCTGCAACAGAAGCATGCTGTGGAAGAAGAAGAGTGTTTAAGAAAAAAGAAGGGGAAAAAAAATGATCTTCAAACAAAAATAGCTGTGTCTATGACTAAAGTTAATGTGTATGGGTCTGCTGCATCAGAACAAATTGTACATTTGGAAGCAAGAAAGGCAAGAAAGGAAAATTATGAAATGAGCTCCTCAAATTTGATGGCAGTGGCATCAGTTCAAGCTGACACACATGTTGAATCACAGTCTCTGTTAACAATTCAACAAGAGGTGCAATAAATAAGGAGAGTAATTCTAATTAAAGTTTACTCATTATTTAGAGAAAGTTTCTCATTATTATGAGATACTATGTCGTTATTACGAGAAAATAATAATTATTCTGACACTAAGTCATTATTATGAGAAACTTTCTCAATATAATGAGATGCTATAATTATGAAAAAGTTTCTCATTATTATGACTTTTTTTTTACTCAACTGTGGCAGAAACAGACTTCCATAATAAACAGATAATCTCTGAAGCTACTAAAAAAATAATAGAAAAAACAGTAAGAATAAAATAAATTAAGACATTTGAGCTCATGATTTATTCATGTTGCAACGCACAAACACAGGTAATGGAGACTGCAGGTGAGTAGATGAACAAACACTAGAGGAACAGTCACTTAGCTGATAGTAGGGTTTGTATATGCAGGTAGAGAAATAAACGTGGAGCAGACGATCGGAGATAGAAGACGATGGAAAGATGCACTGGAAGATGCTGGTAAGACGAGGAGTCCAGGAAAGCCTGACGTGACCAGACACTGAGTGCAGGGAGTGAGTATATTTTATATGTCACTGATAATGAGGTGCAGGTGATCAAAGATGGTGAACGAGTGGGTGGAGCGTGAAGATCTGGGTTGCTTCTCAATTCTTATTTGTGCATCCTCCTTTCCTTTCCTTGCTTCCCTATCTCGCGTCTTTGCTCCACCCCTTCAGGATGCGAGGGCAGGGAGCAAGGAAAAGATGTGAGGACGTAGGAATTGAATCAAGTGAAATGTTATATCCTCGCTCTCTTTACACTTCAAAGCGTCATCAGCTGCGCACGAGGGATACCCACATGCTGATAAAGTTTGGTTATTTAAAGAAATATATAATAAATATTAATAAAGCAGGATGCCCCGTTGAAATATATAAGGTATAAGGTTAATTTAAATTTAAATTGTTGTGACAGATATAAAGGGGGAGGAGAACAGTTTAGAACAGTTTTTTTTTTTTAAATTAAGTCACCAGTAAATTGTTTGGCTGCTACAGTAAATGTTGTATTGTCTTTATATATGTTTTATTTTACAGCTGTGGAATCCAACAATTCAATCTGAGGTAATTTAGTTAGCCTACTTTATTGAGTATTTCCATTTTATGCAACATTTTATACACATTTAGAAAATAATAGAAAATAAATAATTAATAAATTTAAGATCATCATGTTTGCAGTGAACAATATATTTCAGACCTAGTGGAGTAATAGTAACAATATATTTAGGTCTGAATTTAAATATACATATTGTACATTTTAATGGATCCTACAGTATATGATGTATGATGAATGTGAAGTGTTGAATGTGATTTATCTTAAGACGTTTTGCTTTTCCTAATGTATGTTCTCTCTTCAATATGAGGAAAATGATCTAAATATGCTCCAGTGATCATTATATCTTACTATATAGTTTCATTAATTGTGTTTAGGTTATAAAATGTTTAATTGTTCAAGTTAATGTGTTAAAATAGAGCGTTGAATGTCTCTGAGAAGCTCATTCTGTTGTCATTTTGAGTAAATCTAATTCTAAGTCATATGGTCTTTATAAATATTAGTATTGATGTTTGTAAAATGTCTATGGAATATTAAGGTGTCAACAAAAGAGTAAATTGAAGACAAGAAATATGGTAAAATATGATTTATTGTGATAACACTGACATTAAAATGATGGAAAAAGAAAGAAAGGGACACAACAGAATGTGAAGCAGTTGTACCTGAAATTGATTTCTGAAATTGATTGTGCACTAAATAAATTACCAACAGAGGAGCTGTGAAAGAGCTTTTATCATTTTATCCTGTTTTAATCTGTCTGACGGGTTTCCGGAGGCGGGGCCTGCAACACCATCATGGTGATAAGTGGAGCATGCGGCTTGCTTTGAGAGCAAGTATGATAAGTGCTATACCATACTATTATTAACATGTTAACAAATTAGCAAGTTAATATTTTGTTTTGTTTTTTAATTTGCTTGTTACAGTTAGTTAAATTTACACTACTAAAAACAAATGTTTATATAGTTACATAATTATTTTAAGTTGAATGTATGAACTAATAAAAAAGTTTATATTTTTGCATAGCTATTTTAAGTTGAATGTATGAATTAATGTACTTCAAGTTAAGATTACTTAAAGTGTATGAGCACAAAATAAAGATCTGCCACTTCTGCTTGCTTAATCTTTGAACAACTGATTGCCTCAAACTTTGACTTTTGCCAACTTATTCAGGTTTACAGTGCATAGCATTTTACAATCTTTCAGCGTTACACACATTTTTTACAGCCCAGCAAAGCATGGAACTTATTATTTGCATTACAACGACAGCAAAAATAATAAAAACAAAATATTAAAATGATAATAATAATAAGAGCAGCAGCAATTAAACAAATGTGTAAAAATGTAAAGGTCTTCACGTCTACCACTGCACAGTTCAGGTCACTTCTTGTTCCAGTGCTATTCAAAGTGAACACAGTGTCACACCAGAAATCCTTCTGACCTTTTCTCGTGTTGACAGCAATGACTTTGAACTTCTCATATGGAGGAATCAGCACCTCTTCCTCAGAAGGAAATATAGAGTAATGTGACACATCAGCACCTTCACAAGTGTAGATTTGAAAACAAGATTTAGTTCCAAAACGTTGTGCTACACTTTGATATAAAGAGGAGGATGTAAATGATCCAAAACGAATCTCTTTGTTCAGAACATCTTTATCAAATTCAACATCAGTACCACGGAAAGTTGAATAGCATTTATTTTGTCTTTTATTCAGAATCTGTATTGCTTCTGTTAACCTAAAGTGAAGTGAATACCATTTGAATGTCCCCTCTATGTATTTTTGTCTCTCACTATGAACAGCGCTATTGAAATCACGATACAGATCATAACGTGAGTTTGTGTAAACATAAAGTGCTACCGAATGATATTTTGACATGTTCTCTTCTGGTGTCCTGGCTTTGCGTATACCATTCTCCCAGAGTTTTGCAAATTCAGATTCAGGCTGAGATGTTTCCTTCTCTAGATAATTTGTCTGTACCAGATCTGCCATTTTCTCTGTGCAACCCTTATATTGGTCATCCACAGAATTCAGTGCCATATCCAGTGGAAGTACCTGTCTTTCAACAGCAGCAGCCACTCTGTGATCCTGCAGAAACAGAAATCAAAATGATCACATGATCAGTATTCATGTCTGTAATATTCATACCAGAACACAAGCTCACCTGTCCTAGAGCAGCTGAAATGAGAAGAACTTTAAAGATCAGTAGCATCTTGATTTAGTCAAATCTCTCAGATGATCTAGTAGATCTAGTGAAAAGAAGTTGCTGAAAGAAAACCAGAAACACAATAGCCTTTCACAAACACTAGAATCTCACAGATAGAAATATGTCTCACAATTAAACTGTGTTCACCAAGTTTTTACATAATATAGATTAAACAATTTGGCCTAATAATGGCCCGATCTGGCAGGCTGGAAATAACTCGGCCTGGTTGCAGTTGACAGACTCAGGGTAGACCCAGGATGAATGACGGCCAAGATACACCAAGTCCAAATACACCAAATTCACACCAACACAGCCAGTATTGGGCCACAATCATGCCAACAAAAATTATACACGTAGCCGGTACTGTATTACAGAACTAAATGTATTTCCACATATTTATGATCAATATATTGTATGTTGTAAATATACTGAATAAAATGTGAAAATATACAGTGGGTACGGAAAGTATTCAGACCCCCTTAAATTTTTCAGTATTTGTTATATTTGCTAAAATCATTTAAGTTCATTTTCCTCATTAATGTACACACAGCACCCCATATTGACAGAAAAACACAGAATTGTTGACATTTTTGCAGATTTATTAAAAATAAAAACTGAAATATCACATGGTCCTAAGTATTCAGACCCTTTGCTGTGACACTCATATATTTAACTCAGGTGCTGTCCATTTCTGCTGATCATCCTTGAGATGGTTCTACACCTTCATTTGAGTCCAGCTGTGTTTGATTATACTGATTGGACTTGATTAGGAAAGCCACACACCTGTCTATATAAGACCTTACAGCTCACAGTGCATGTCAGAGCAAATGAGAATCATGAGGTCAAAGGAACTGCCTGAAGAGCTCAGAGACAGAATTGTGGCAAGGCACAGATCTGGCCAAGGTTACAAAAAAAATTCTGCTGCACTTAAGGTTCCTAAGAGCACAGTGGCCTCCATAATCCTTAAATGGAAGGCGTTTGGGATGACCAGAACCCTTCCTAGAGCTGGCCGTCCGGCCAAACTGAGCTATCGGGGGAGAAGAGCCTTGGTGAGAGAGGTAAAGAAGAACCCAAAGATCACTGTGGCTGAGCTCCAGAGATGCAGTCGGGAGATGGGAGAAAGTTGTAGAAAGTCAACCATCACTGCAGCCCTCCACCAGTCGGGGCTTTATGGCAGAGTGGCCGACGGAAGCCTCTCCTCAGTGCAAGACACATGAAAGCCCGCATGGAGTTTGCTAAAAAACACCTGAAGGACTCCAAGATGGTGAGAAATAAGATTCTCTGGTCTGATGAGACCAAGATAGAACTTTTTGGCCTTAATTCTAAGCAGTATGTGTGGAGAAAACCAGGCACTGCTCATCACCTGTCCAATACAGTCCCAACAGTGAAGCATGGTGGTGGCAGCATCATGCTGTGGGGGTGTTTTTCAGCTGCAGGGACAGGACGACTGGTTGCAATCGAGGGAAAAATGAATGCGGCCAAGTACAGGGATATCCTAGACGAAAACCTTCTCCAGAGTGCTCAGGACCTCAGACTGGGCCGAAGGTTTACCTTCCAACAAGACAATGACCCTAAGCACACAGCTAAAATAACGAAGAGTGGCTGTTCTTGAATGACCCAGCCAGAGCCCTGACTTAAACCCAATTGAGCATCTCTGGAGAGACCTAAAAATGGCTGTCCACCAACGTTTACCATCCAACCTGACAGAACTGGAGAGGATCTCCAAGGAGGAATGGCAGAGGATACCCAAATCCAGGTGTGAAAAACTTGTTGCATCTTTCCCAAAATCTACAAAATGTCGATTCTGTGTTTTTCTGTCAATATGGGGTGCTGTGTGTACATTAATGAGGAAAAAAATGAACTTAAATGATTTTAGCAAATGGCTGCAATATAACAAAGAGTGAAAAATGTAAGGGGGTCTGAATACTTTCCATACCCACTGTACACTTTTTGTACGAGTGAGCAGTAGGCAACAGACTAAAAGGTATTAGCTAACTTACTACATCCTCTGATGAAAATCAGGCTGACGGATCTGCGTCCGTAAGATAACAAAAAAACCCGGGACAAGTATATCTCTGTGCGGCATCGGGTCCGTAATGAACAAATAATTGAAAGTACGGGATACCCAGAATTCCTAATTAGAAACACAATCTAAGAGTAAAAATCATTTGAAATTGGAGTCAGATTAAGCACGCAGCTAAAGTAAAATTGAAACTAAATTCTAAAATTTAAGTGAACTTCACAGGGGCGCTGAAAAGACATGCATGCATTATACCTTCACCCATGCATGCATTATACCAGTCAAGAGCCCAACTAAAGGAACACTGATCTCCATAATTGTGACTGTACACTTATATTATTATATTCAATAAAACACAAACATCTAAACCTCTTTTAATTCTCAATACAAACTTCTGTAGACATCTAACAGAAATAAAGACACTCAGTAATAAGTAAAGCTAGTAATGCTGTTTGTGTTTTTGTTTAATCATCCTCTGCTGAGATTAAGAGATCTGTAAGGGTTTAATGGTCTGTTAGGGTTAAAAGGGTTTCTGTTGTCTGATTAATCGCATCCAAAATAAAAGTTTGTGTTTACATAATATATGTGTATGTGCTGTGTATACTTTTTTGTTTATTTAAACACACACATATACTCAATGTTTTTTTTGTTTTTTTTTTTCAGTTAAGATTCTTAACTTCAGTTAAGTTTCAGTTTTTAAGAATTCCTTTGTCCCCCAGTCCATCAAAGCTTTAAATGACAAGTCAGCGAGAGGTGTGCCCCTATAGTGCCCCTTTGTACCTGGTATTTATGTATATTTTATAATATTTTTTCTTATGAATTTTATTATTACAACGAGTAGAGGTGTGCTGTAAGATGGGCAGTGTGCAATTGGTTGGTTGATGGCAGTTGTGGGTTAATTGCAAGTATTATGTGTATGTGTATGTATTGAATTGTATGTATGTATGTATTATGTATTAAGTTATTTATTTAAGAAGCAGTCACTGGTTTGTATGTGTCCAAGACAAATTTCCTTCGGGGAAATAAAGTTTATCTAAAAATCTAAATGTACTAAATAAAAATGAGTTCTTTGCATTCAAACATTACCGAAAGTTTTATGGACACAATGACTGAAACAGAACTCAAACTGGATGAGTTCTAGAAAATTTCTAGTTCCCACCATCATAATTGGATAAAAAGTGTATAGTTAAAGGTGCAGTATGTAAGATTTATGTCCGCTAGAGGCCTATTCAAAACAAAGGCGTAGCTTAATGACGACAAGTTTGAGTGCGGAATCTTGGGACATGTGGTCTCCATCGCAACGGATGGTGCAAAAGAATCAGGATTGGACTTGGGAAGAAATCATGTTCATGGATGCGATTATTAACGTTACTGTAGTATGAAGCAGAGCAGGACCGAGTGTTGTGGAGCTGAACGAGGACCTGGAGCGATTGCGCAACTCATGAGCAACAGAACTTTTATTATGCCACAGTTCCCAGCGCTGCTTCCGCTTTTCCTGTCATGAGTATGAGGTAACGCAGCTCTGTTTATTATATTAGATACATTTGAGTGTGTTGAAAATGTTATAGCGTTACTCTGTGTGTTCGCTCGGCGGCTGCTGTGAGACACTTGTTTGAGACACACTGCAGTAAGATTTTTTCATATTAAATGCTGGATGGCTTGTGTTGATAAATGGCATGCAATTAATTTGATTATTGTATGACAGAGAAAATTCTGTATTATTGTTACTAAAAATAAAGCTGCATCTGATTATGCTATGTTAGCTACTTGACAAAATAATGTTTTTCTCCGAGGCAAATGGTAAAGCATGTACAACAATTAGTTTTCTGTCTTTCATTGGGCTCTTGACCCTTGACTTTTAACAAATATCCCAACTAACAGATTGTTGTTATAGGAATGTTCTCCAAATATTCAGTGTTGGTTCTGGGAAGATAAAAAAATGCCCAATTTTCCTAACACTGGAGGAAAATGTTTTAAAAGGTATGATGTTCCTCAAATGTTCTTTCAACTTAATTTTGATTAACAATTCAAATTCTAGGAACGTTGGTTTGTAACATTCCAATAACTGTTGTATCTATTATCCCCTCAATCACTAATTTCTTAAACATATATCTCGACAATCTTTTTCAGCATCAAAGATTTGGCCTTACCTTCTGATTGTTTGGATTGAGAGCGTTGCACGATAATTAGAGATTTCAAGGTGGAGTCCGCACCAGCTCAGTCAGGATCTGATGCTCTTGATGCTCGATGGAAGTAATTCAATTGCAGGTATTGATAAAAGTTTATGTAAAAAAAGTAATTCACTCTGAGACTTGTTATAGAGAGGTTTACGAATCACCAAGTACAATGGTTTTGTTTTAATAAAAAGATACAGAATAAGAACAGTCCTTAAAACAAACTTCTGTTACAAACTTTCCAATATATATAGTTACAAGAGATCACATCCTCTTTACATCATAGTGCATTTTTCTTATTGGTACATAGAAGTACAACCCCTATCACTTCACAGTTTCCTGTTGCATGCAAAGCATAAGATAGAAAGTTTAGTTGCAGGCTGCAACACCTTTTGCAGCCTTCCGTTCAGTGCACCACAGCTGGCTCTTTGCCCTCAGAGGACAGCTATGCCTGCTAATGCACTCCCACGGCTCACTCTGTTTTGACTGGTTGGCATCCTTGACTGACTTTGTAAAGTCTGTCTGGATATCTTTGGAAAAATCTTTTCCAGACAGTCAACTACTGATACCCCAAATGTATTCTCACTCTACAACAATAAAGAGACTGAGACAATACTATCAGAGTTTGAGGGCAGTCCCCATTCTCATTTTATTATTTCTTGCAAAGGCAAAAGCTAAATACATCACTCTATGCCAGCTAAGCTGGAAGTTCCATGGGCCAGATAAATAATCACATTTTAAAGCTTACCCTCTTCTCTATTCAGTATATGTTCTCTATAAGAAAATTGGGTGTCTTTGCTCTTCTGAGGGCTGTGGTCTGGTGCTTGCTTCCGCTTGCTGCTTGCTTGTATGCTCTTTCTTTCTTCAGCAAAACTACACAACTACACAGTGAGCTATAAAGGCCCCTGTATTTAAATTCTCTTTTGCATCTATCAGCTTTTTTACTTGCATCAATGCATTTCATGTTTGCGTCAATGGCTTAAGCAACACACACATTTTTTACTATACATTTTTTATCAGATTTCTACCTTGCTAGACATTTATTTCCTAACTGTCTTCATTTTTGTCAGTTACACAAAACAATGCTTCTATCCCCCAGAATATATGTATATAAGGAGCGCCTAGAGAATCAGTCAGTATCTTTTTGTCTTTCAGGACTGTTGTGTCTAATCTCTATTGCAATCGAATCTGGTAAGGAATTTTTCTATCATGTCTGACAAACGTTTAAGGAAGTGCGCTGACCCATGTCCAAGATTTTTGACTTCAAGCCACAGGAAGGTGAGCTGGGTCTATATTTATGTTTCAAAATATGTTGACCTTGGTTTCCTGTAGTTTTTCCTGAGCATCTAGTCGTAAAAAGTATAGGGTTTTTTGGGCAAAACTGAAGTTTGTTAGGTTGGCTAGAACGATATTTGTGCAGGCCACAAAATGGCTGCCTCTTAGCCACCTTTTTATAGAGTAGCTTCTCCTCTGGTTTTAGCTAGAGTAAGTTAGCACTCGTCACTTCAGTTAGATCTATGTCTAGTGTCGGCCTCTCAGCCACCTGACATTGTTTGCTTGTTGAGCTTCGCTTTATTTAATTTTCTCTTCTCCAGTGAAGTTCAGAGATGAAGTCCAGGCATTTCTTCGTGCGGCCTTGCAGGCCCACAGCTAAGCGGCCTAGGCTAGGACTAGGATTAGGTGTTTATACATTATAAATCACCCTTTGTATTACTATCTATAGTAATACAAAGCCTAGCTATATTGCATATACTGTAGGAGTTGTAGGATCTGGTAGATTGAGTCTCCTTCTAGTATGGTAGCTTGTGTTTTACAAGCATTGTTGGTAGATGTTTATGAGTTTTGCTCACTTAATTTAGCCACAGGTCTATGCCCATGTCTGTATGAGGTAGTAGGCCATTTTAGGCCTCCTTCAGACCATGGTAGCATGTTGTTGTGCCCCCTGTAACTGTATTTAGGTACATTGCCTGTTGGAATGTGTAGACTTAGCTCAGGTTGTGTTAAGCTAGTTATCCATAACTGTTTGTTGGGTTTAGAACTGGTCCCCTTTGAGCTTTGTCCCCTTTATAACCACTAGATGGCACCACATGTTGTTGAAGTTGTAGGCCCCGGTAAGGCCTCCTTTCAATTAGCATGTTGGCACAGTTCTGCATGCTTTGAGAGTAAAAGGTATTTTTTTACAGTCTATGGGCACCTATCACTGGTTTAAACCATTTGTGTGTGTGTGTGTGTGTGTGTGTGTGTGTGCTTTTGTTTATATTACATTGTGGGGACCAAATGTCCCCATGATGTAATATAAACCTGAGTTCACCTACATCGTGGGGACCAGCCAGCGGTCCCCACAATGTAAATGGGTTTATAAATCATATAGAATGAGTTTTTGTGAAAAAGTAAAAGTTTGCACAGTTTCCTGTGAGGGTTAGGTTTAGGGGTAGGGGCAGGGTAGGGGGATAGAATGTACAGTTTGTTCAGTGTAAAATGCATTGAAGTCTATGGAAAGTCCCCACAATTCACAAAAACAAACATGTGTGTGTGTGTGTGTGTGTGTGTGTGTGTGTGTGTGTGTGTGTATGTGTGTGGTCGTTTTTATTATTTCGACTTTAGTCCTCCCCTATTCTATTTTAGTTTAGTTTATCTCTCTCACTCACTTTGTTTAGCCTGCACATCCTTATGAAGCCAAGCTGAATTTAACTAAATTTGAAAATTTAATTAAATCAATGTTGTCTAGTTACCTTTCCTTTTAAATTCCTAAATCTATAAGGAGCTTCATTCCTCCTCTATTTGTTTTGTTGTATTTTATTCACTTTCTTTTGTTTAAGCCTGAATATCTCTATTAAGCCAAGTAGGATTTAATTAAATTTGAAATTTAATTAAATCAATTTGTGTATTTACCTCCCCTTTTAGTTCCCTAAAAAAACTTTCTTTTCCAGCTCTCTTTATAGGATTACAGTAGTTCTAGAAACTGTTGTTTCCTAAATGAGTTATAGGTTATTAATATCCTGATTCCTATAGTCTAACCATAGGCTTATGAGCTTACAGCAGCAGCTTACTGACACCTGCTTAGCCATATCTCTTAGCAAATCTAAATAGGTAAAACCCTCTTTCCACCTTTCCCTTTTTTGATTAAATGTTATTGTTTATTTCAGTTTTGTTTATTTGTTACCTTCAGGGTGACAACCTGTGGAAAATAACCATCAGTTTTCTGAGTAATAGTTTAGCAACATGTACCAGCTCAGTCATCAGCAGACACGGCTTACAGACGTACATGCACACGCACCCTGATGGACTTCATAGCAGCAGCGCAAGCTTAGCAGACCACAACGTCCATGCCAACAAATGATATATTAATTTTCACCTTAAGTCTTTGATTGGTGTGACCCACCAAGACAGACTCTCTGTTCTGGATCACATCCAGACAGAATAACGACGATTTCTGACTCAAGCAGCTGATACCAGCCAGCATAAAGGACTTCTCAGACCCAGAATGAATGTGGGTTGAGTGCTGCCCTCAACACCAAGCAGGGCAGATCTGAAAGTCCCAAAGTTACTGCCACAGACTCAGACAAACCTGTAATGGAAGAGGGACACCACCCTATTCCTCCCACACTAGTTAGTCACCTTTTAGGCAGCACAACCTGCCTCCACAGAAAATACCATTTGCGTGACCCGACACAGAAGGCCTGTAACACTCAAGGCCCCTCAGAAGGGGTTCTTAAGACCCTATTGACTTTGAACTGCAAACACAGAAGCCAAAGTGGACACCAGAGGGCACCCAGCATGGCCACAATGCCTTCCACATAACTTCTACAATGGTTCCTAGTCATCATGGGGCATAAAGCTATTAAAGTAGGTGAAAACTTGTGTTTACAGAAAAGCAGGAGTCTGCATTTGTAAAATTTGAATTTTACAGATTGGATGAAAACCTCAAATGAATGTGTAATCCTGAAATGTCCATGAAAGACTATGAATATGCACGGATGTTTTGAAACCTGCAGACATTTGATATACGCTGTTTGATTTGGCACAGCAGCGCATTGGTTTCCATGACCACGACTTGTCAAAGGAAACGCTAACTCCTGATACGTCACTGCGACACCAGATTGAGCTGGTTAAGCTAACACAACCTAACGCCATTCACTTAAATCACCATCTAATGAAAAGTGTGCCTTTGATAATTCCGACACATCATTTTACACAACATTTGATACACATGTAGATCGCTAGTTGCTGGTTAGATGCAGATAAAACAATAGCTTGAACTGACATCTCTGCTGTAACAGAAAGAGGCTTAACACATCTTAATGTGTCAAATGGTATCAGTATAAGGTTTACTTTAGCAAAAAAAAAAAAAAAAAAGCTTTAACTTTAGTATTAAGGCATTAGTCTGTTTTGATAAAAGAATTTCAACTCAGTGGCATATAAACTGTACCAGAATTGATTAGCCTTCGTTGGTTAAAAAAAGAAAAATCCCAATTGCAGTATTGCTTAACCGGTTTCTGATGAGTAAATCTCAGTGCAGTGTTATATGAAATGTAGATTTTGATGGTGCTCACCTTTCTACAGTGTAACGACCTCAGAAATTATAGTTAAATTGATGTAATTCATATAAACATTAGCTGCATCTACAAGCATAGCTACCTGGTGACCAAAACTTGCTGAAAGGATCATCAGTATTCATGCACAAGACGGACGTAACTATGTATCTTTAAACAAGCTTTGATTTACAGCACATCTGTGTAATTACACTTTAAACAAGTACAAGAAGATGTTTAAAGTAGAGAGAAGGTTTTACATGAGTAAAATTTGCAAATGCCAACCATACTTGCATTTTACTGAATGTAAATTTTGAATATCTTGAAGTATAAGCACATTTAACTCGATGCAGGACTCGTTTCAGAGATGCAGACACTCTTCACGAACTGTTGAATTGCTCTGACACGCACTGCTTCACATGACAACAACTTGTCACAGGAAGTGCTAACTCGCCACCTTGTGACAATCATATTGTAAACAAACCAGGCTAGGGAACTAAGCTAACACTACTTAACGGCCCTCCAGCTAAGGTGTAGCTAACTAATAAGTTCTACAGTAGCGGTTAGCATCATTTACTTGAAGCCTTTAACTACAGCTGTGTGTATGCAGTGTGAAGTGATCTGAACCAATTTCCTTTTACCACATTCACGGTTTTCTGATTTTTCCCTTTCCTTACCTTTATTCTTCCTTAATTCTTCTCAGCTAATTTCACGTGCACTTAGGTGCATCCCTTCCTGAATGCTTTTCGGCCAAATTTGCAGTTACTATTTTAATTAAATCTAGATTTGATTGAATGTAAACTGTTTAGCTAAAGAAGAATTCTTTGATTTTTGATATTTTTCAATAGCACGTTGACTAAACTTCATGAAGGGACACACACACAGGGTGTGGTCCTGAACATGCTGCAGCTGTGACCAGCTATAGAGTGATTTCCAAAGCTATAAGCTAATGGTTAATCGCTAGTGCTATTTATTATTCCCAATACCAGGTCATTCTGGGGTTTTAATCACTTCTTTGTGATGATATCAGATTGTTGTTACTTAAAAAAGCCACTAGATGGCACTGTGTTAAGTTATGTGTGGAGTACCATACAGTTAATATAAAAGAGAAGAAACCTAACATATGTTGAAGTAAGAAATAAAAGACAGACATGTTGTGACTGCACTGAAGAAGACTCTTTATTAACATTGCCAAACAAAACCAGGAGTTAAATCATCAACATAATGGATACCTTGAAGCCAGCGGAGAATTTGAAGCTCACTGTAAATGTTGACAGCAACTAGCGCAGTTTCAGGCAGCACTTTGAGCTATACATTGACAGCCATCGGGATGGACACAAAGCCAGAAGCAACAGCAAGAAACATTTAATAACTTCCTGACTGACCTCAGACTCAAAGCAAAGACTGTGTCTTCAAATGCAGATGCCACAATCGGTGCAATATCTTTCAAAGGAAAGCGACGCATGTCCAGATCTGTAAAACAGAAGGATGGCGCGAATATTTGCAAACGATGTGGTAGCGAACATCTGCCTAAGCAGTGTCCAGCTTTCGGAAAACAATGTGCGAAGTGTAATGGTAAAAATGAGTTCGCAAAACAGAGTTTATCTAAAGGAAAAATGAGACAAAAAGAGTGATCTGTCAAGATGATAGAGGAAACTGACCAGAGCGATATATTCTTTGTCAGCATGGTAACCTGTGAAAATATGCTGGAATCTGAGAACATCCAAAATGGACAGTCACCAGTTGATGCACAAAGTCAAAAGGATGCTGTCAAAAATGATGAATGGATAGTACCACTAGAGATTAATGGAGCGCTGGTCACTCTCAAGCTTGACACTGGTGCTAAAGCAAACTTAATCAGCATGTCAGACATAAAAAAAATGACAGTATTGCCAAAAATCAGAAAAAAAGTCAATACTACTCAAGGACTGCAATGGACAAAGCATTGACTCTTTAGGCATATGCAAGCTAAATGTAGCAGTGAAAGACAAAGTGCATCATTTACTGTTCTCTGTTGTTGCTGAGAACCTGGAGTCCCTGCTAGGTGACAAAGCCTGTGAGAACACCACAAAAGGGTGTACCACATCAACCATGACAATTCAGTGGTGAGCACAAGTAACTCTGTGGATGACATAGTGCAGAGCTTTGCAGATGTTTTCAAAGGATTTGGAAAAAACCTTATGTTTACAAAATCCAGCTGAGATGCTGATGAACTTTGTACTACACTGTCATCTTGTTCAAAACAAAATGAAGCAACTCAAACAATTGAAAGAAAAAAAGTTCTTCTATGACAGGACTGCACAACATCTGCAACCACTGGTGATGGATGACATTGTCAGAATCAGAAGTGATGATAACTGGAGCAAAAAAGATACAGTTAATGCAAGAAGTAGCTCCAAGATCTAAACCATTGCTCTGGCATAGTTTTGAGCACCACTAATAAACTCAATCTAATAGGAAAGTTCTCCTCTTCCTTTTTTTTCTCTCCCTCTTTTTCATTTTTTCAGAGATCAAGCCTCTTGTCAGCCATCATCAGGAGAATATTCTGAGAAATAACTGACCATAAGAACCATCTTCGATCATTTATTAAAGCAGTCAACTACAACATCCTCCTTCAAACAGGTGTCAATCAGAGGATACATGAGGACAACTAGATGGTTCTGCCTCAAAGTAACAGGAGCTCTGGACACGAGCAAAACAGCTCCCTGAACAGGACTCACCCGAGGAATATGGTGAAGTACAAGCTTCCGACTTCTTGCCCAACAGAAGCAGAGCAACACTCCAACCTTCAAACTTCTTGTGACTTTTGTTAGCAGAGGTCTACAAACACCTGCTGATCTCCTGCCACCTCAGTCTGAAACCCTCTTAATGCAGTGCCCTAACCACTTCCTGCAACCATCAGCAAACATCTTGCCCAAACTAATTGACTTCAGGGTGACAGGTGACACACTGTCAAGACACTAGACGCCTGCAGCACCTATATTATATATATGTAATATTTCAGTATCAAATTACTTTACCCAATATTGTACTGTTTTCTACAATTTTAGGGTATATTATACTACAATATACACTACAGTTTACTGTAGTAAAAACTAAAGTATACTACAGTATTTATAACAGTTTATCAGTTCACTATAGTTAATACTATAGTATTCTGTAGCATTCATTAGTGTTGTAAATACTATAATATATACAGTATACAAAAATTTACTACAGTATGGTTCAAAAACACTATAGTATTTACTATAGTATTTTTTCACCTGGGTGTTTACATATTCATGGTTTGTGATTTTACTTGTTGTTGGTGCTGTATTTTATTTAATTGGTTACATTTTACAATACTGATCAATGTTTTTGTGGATTTTTAGAGGCATATTAATATTGGGGGATGCTTCGATTTACTTCATTTACAGCGATGCAAAACATGCTGCAACAATTTCCACTGCCCGGTGTTCTTAAACCGACCAGACGGCACAGGTTGAATGCACAGCTTCAAATTCACTTCAAAAAGACTGTTGTTCATGGAGGTATGGACGTTTCTTTTGTATTCTGAATTTAAAATGTTGTTTTTGCAATGCAGAAAGTAGTAATTTTGACTTTAGAAGAACGAAACTGGTTTCTGTTGCAATTTTTATGGTTATATATTTAAGTTTTTCTTTGATTTTGCAATGCAGTAAATTGACAAACATAATCACCCCAGGACAGTGGAAGCTGATCAAAAACAAGGTTAGTTTCATAAGACTTTCATAAACACATAAGCTACTTATACAGATGGTGTGTTGTTATATCCGTCAAATCTTTTCAGGAATAACTTAGTAATATTCTATTGTTTTAGAACAGTTGACCGACTGTGTGGGATCTTCATGTTAATGGTAAGAAAAAAAAGGAAAAGTTAAAAGTTTTTAAAAATGTATGAACTTCTCTTTTCATTAGAATGAAAAACATATATGAGGGCTTTTCATACTTTAAATAGTTAACCCAGGGTGATTGTAAACCCCAGGTAAACAGAATCCTGGGATATCTTGATTCACGTTTGACACTGATCATCATTTACCTCGGGTTAACAATTAATTCTGAGTATTTATACGCAGCGTTTCACACTGTACATTACTAAACCTTGGTTAACATCCTTATTTGCATATTTGCAGTGTCAGTGTCACCGATTGGATGAACAAAGCACACAATATGTTTACATAAATGCTAAGGCATTGCACATCCTCATTACATATAGTCAACATCACTATCAAGTTTATCTTGAATGGACATTTCAGACTATAAAAGAATTAAACAGAATTTTCTGCACTGCAATTTTTGCATTTTCTGTCAGCATTTGTTGTTTTTTTTTTTTTTCAATGCTGAATTTTCTATTCATATACAATGCACAGTGTTTCTGTGACTGTCAAAAGCATGTAAATATACAAGCAATATGTGGAGCGTTACTTTACCCAGGGTTAAAAGTGGTGTTTATGACGGCGATAACGCAGGGTTAAGTGCAGTGTGAAAAGCCATGTGAATTGCTTGCCTTTTGTAAAAAAAAAAATTATACTGAACACAACTGATTAATTTCATTAGTAACAGGGTATGATTTATGTCTTTAATATATAAACATGACAAAAACAGAATGTCAAAACTTTATTATACATGCTGTGCTACATCCTGACTACAACACAAAGTATTGTTAAATACACTTCTAACATTTCATCCCATTTGTTTGTACCCTTCTCTCATGAAGGAGCCACGGATCACAGAAGACTTCTGCGCAACCAAAGTTCTTCAAGGGTTTAGTGGAAGAGCTGTGCTTTCTGATATTGAAAGAGGAAGACCAGGAAAATGCCCTTCTTCAACTTTCACAGGCTGAAACGGATGACAGACAACTGGCCAAAGAGCCTTTAGTGTTTTGCTTACAAATCAAGGATGATATGGACATTTTTCTTAATGAAAAAGTTGTACTTAGAACGGGGAAGCCTTGGGTACGAATACAGTGAAAGACGAGTCACAGTAAAAGAGCACAAAGATGAGAGATCAAAAACAAGCTAAAACGTCACGATTACGGATGCTTTTTATGTCATATTTGCTTTTGATAACACTATCGGGTAGGTTTAGGTGTAGTGTTGGTGGTACGTTATTTTAAAACGTAATGGAGCATCACTCACCAGACAAATTTCAAATCAGAGCTGCGGTACCATAACCAAAACGTACCATATTCATGTTTATCTGTTCTGGCAAAAAAAAAAAAAAAAAAAAAAATGAACATGCTTTTAGCGCCACTCAGTGGACATTTGACATTGAAACTGCAGTAATATGTAGGCTACATATTGGTACGTATTTTGCGACTCGCAAAAACGTTCCCATAGGTACGTTTTTCTAATGAGACAGGCTTGAGAAGACAGTGTCTGTAATTTTCACACTAACTAACTGAAATCCCCGAAGATAATACAAGGTCAAGAGTATGACGACGCTCATGTGTTGGACCAGAAACACACTGTAAAAAATCAAATGACTCAAATACATTTAAAAAGTCTTTGATGGACAGCAAACAGTTAGGGATCCAAAACCAGGGTAATCCATTATTAGTAAAATAATTCTTAATCCAGTTCATTTTGAATGTCTGGTTGATAGTTTGAAAATCTAAAGCTTTAAGACCACCCTCCTTGTAAATTCTTACTAAAGATTTCCTTTGAAGACATTCCATTTTATTTTGTCAATAGATTAAATTTTTCACTTTTTGTTATATTGCAGCCATTTGCTAAAATCATTTAAGTTCTTTTTTTTTTCCTCATTAATGTACACACAGCACCCCATATTGACAGAAAAACACAGAATTGTTGACATTTTTGCAGATTTATTAAAAAAGAAAAACTGAAATATCACATGGTCCTAAGTATTCAGACCCTTTGCTCAGTATTTAGTAGAAGCACCCTTTTGATCTAATACAGCCATGAGTCTTTTTGGGAAAGATGCAACAAGTTTTTCACACCTGGATTTGGAGGATCCTCTGCCATTCCTCCTTGCATTCCACCAAGGCTCTTCTCCCCCGATAGCTCAGTTTGGCCGGACTGCCAGCTCTAGGAAGGGTTCTGGTTGTCCCAAACGTCTTCCATTTAAGGATTATGGAGGCCACTGTGCTCTTAGGAACCTTAAGTGCAGCAGAATTTTTTTTGTAACCTTGGCCAGATCTGTGCCTTGCCACATTTCTGTCTCTGAGCTCTTCAGGCAGTTCCTTTGACCTCATGATTCTCATTTGCTCTGACATGCACTGTGAGCTGTAAGGTCTTATACAGACAGGTGTGTGGCTTTCCTAATCAAGTCCAATCAGTATAATCAAACACAGCTGGACTCAAATGAAGGTGTTTGCAACTCTAAAAAGATTTGGATTTGGGGCCAGATTCATTCAATGGATTAATATTTTATATGCTAAACCAAAAGCTTCAGTCCTTACAAACTTGACTCTGTCAGCCTCGTTTTCACTATACAGAGGATCACGTCAAGGCTGTCCTCTCTCCCCTACTTATTTGCACTAGCGATGGAACCCTTGGCCCAAATGTGTTAGACAGAATGTTGAAATTTCCCCTATTTTAATTAATGATAGACCCCAATATATATCTTTATATGCAGATGATGTACTTTTATATATAGCAAAGCCAGAAATTCCACCTCTTTTTAACCTTTTAAAATCATTTAATAAATCGTCAGGTTTTACAATAAACTGGGACAATAGTGAGCTAATGCCACTAACCGAGGACATTGACACAAATTTTCTAAGCTCTATTCCATTTAAAATAGCTCAAAATAGGCAGACGCACTACTCAAGGCGAATTGGCATATTAAAGTGAACCAGCTAAAAGATAATATTACATTTTGGAAGACCTTACCTATGTCTATGGCAGGAAAGATCAATGCAATTAAAATGGTAACTCTCCCTCGATTTTTATATTTATTTTTTTCCATCCCAGTTCATATTCCAGTTAAGTTATTTGCAAAATTGGAGTCTATAATTGTTTAATTCATATGCATTTATAAAGCGGTCAGAATATCTAAAAAAACATTTATATTCTAACATATATTCTTCCGTGCTGCTAATTTACAGTTCCTTTCCTGGTGGAGACAAACTACAGAGGTTAAAGGGGAGATACCAGAACGGGTTTGGTTAGAAAGAACATCTTAGGAAGACCTTGTTAAAAGCTTTGTTGAAAAGTCCAATAAATCAAGGATTTATAATGAGAATATGGTAATAAATAACTCTCTTAAGATATGGAAGCAAATTAAATCATATCTGGATCTTCCACATATATATTTGGATAGCCCAATTTGTAAAAACCATGCCTTTACCCCTGGTTTACAGGATAACTTTTTTTCCCAATGGAAACAAAAAGGATTAAAATCCATAAGAGATTTATATTATTCAACTTAAATTAAAATATTATCTTTTATCTACAGATTTTTTTCCGGTATTTACAAATTAGGGATTTTGCTAGAAAGCATTTAATTGGTTTTGAAAACATCCCTACACATCAATCTTTGGAAAGTCTAAGTAACTGCAGTCCAACGGAACGAGGCACAGTCTCTTTCTTTTATGCGTTACTAGATAAGGTGAACACAAACACTGATCATATTAAGCAAATTTGGGAAGAGGAACTTGGTGTGGAACTTTCTGGTGAGTCATAGGAAAACTGTCTATTAATGCGAGGCATACTGTAATCCAATTCAAAGTCATTCACAGGCTTCATTATTCAAGGGCTAAATTACATAGGATTTACCCAAATGTATCCTCTGTATGTAACAAATGTAAAGTCTCAGAAGGTACGTTGTCTCATACCTTTTGGTCATGTCATAAAATTAGACCATTCTGGCAGAATATATTCAAATTTCTTTCAGATGCATATAAAATTGATTTGCCACCTGAGCCAAAATTGGGCATTCTTGGAGATACTTCAAATACTGTTTCTTTAAGCATGATCTTAGCTAAGAAGGCGATTTTACCTGAAATGGAAGTCTGAGTCTGTACCAACCTTTGAAATTTGGCTTAGAGAGCAAAGTTATGTGTTACCTCCAGAAGAGCTGAGATATAGGATTTTAGATAAACAAAAGACATTTGTAAAAATATGGAACCCAATAAAAATACTCATTAATAATCTTGACTTGTAACTTCTTAAAGGCTTAGTGGTTAAGGATAATGGTATGCTCTGTGTGTTTCAATTATTTGTATTGCTTGTTCATTTTTCAATGAGCTATAGTACATCCGAAAAATAGATAATTTATTTTAGTTTTATTTTTTTATTTTATTTTATTTATTTTTTATGTATATATTTTTTAACGCCTTTGTTTAGTTTTTGTTCATGTTAAAGGAACAAATAGTAGGCCTAAATGATTGAAAATATGTGGGCTGTATGTATGCATTTAACAATTGCTAACATGCAAGTTTAGGAATGTGCATGTTTAAATGTGTATGTGAAGGTATAATGAGATCGTATGTACTCGTACATGTGTATGTCTATATAATGAGTTATAATAGAGATATAATGAGATATAATAATTTCAAGATTAATTTATCCTGCATATACAATAGCCATTTCTAATAGAGCCATAAAAAAATCAATCAGGTTAACTTTGATTATATCTGGAGAAAGAAAACCCATTACATGAAAAGAGTTGAGATGACAAAAAACTTTAAAAATTAAGGTTTTTCTGATTTTATAAATGGGACCCTGAAAATTAATTGCCTAAGATCCTTCCTGAACCATAAACATTTTTGGTTTCATATTCCCAGAGAATTGTTTAAAAAATTAGGAGGAATAGAATTTTTGCTAAGTTGTGATTTCACCATACAACGTCTTCCAATTCAATTGTCCCAGTTTCACCAACAGGTCTTGTTATACTGGAAGATTCTATACAACCATAATGTCACACCACACAATACACCATAGAATAATAGATATATTACAATAAGAAAGAAGTCTCTGTATGACAAAGACTGGATGGAGAAAGGTATTTGGTCAGTGTTCCATTTAACTGATGGTAATGATGGAATTATATCATATGAGAATTTATGTGTTAAGTATAATTTACTTTGCAATAAGGCCACATTTAACTCTATTACTAAAGCTATCCCTAACTCTGTTATTTGTCTAATTAAAGAAATTTTATTTTATTCTATTTCCAAGACCCTGATTCTTCCAGTACTTTTAATTGAAGGTTGTGATTTTAAAGGAGGTAAACTTTCAAACAAAATTATCAGAAATAGGTTTAACAACATTTCTTATCCTATAGTAGCTTATAGAAATTCAATTTCACTTAATTTCTCCAAAGATATCATTCACATACTTAGAACTAAATATTTAAAATTTCCTTTACCTCCCAAAATGAAAGAAAATCATTATAAAATTTTGAATGGGATATATCCATCCAGTTAATTCCAACAACTTAGGTTTGGGTTTGATTCTAATAAATGTATATTTTGTGATGATATTGAAACCACGGATCATCTATTTTTTCATTGTATGTATGTGGAGGCTTTATGGTCTGATATTCATGACTGGCTTTATCCAAAGGTGTCTCACCTTGAAACTTCACTCTATTCTCATCACTCATCACTAGGACTTTTTTCCCAGTGTTAGCACACTGGGTTTTTCTCCTAGGGTTTTTTTTCCACCCCTGGGAGTCAGCCGACATTGGCTTAATGTAGCACCATCTTGTATATGTTACATATTACCACGCTTGTTTGTACAGCTTATTTTTTAACCACTTCCCTTTTTTCTGTGCTTCTAATATGTAAAGCTGCTTTGAAACAATTACCAATTGTAAAAGCGCTATATAAATAAATTTGACTTGACTTGACTTGACTTATGGACTTATAATGAACAGTAACAAAGATGACTTCCTGATTAACAACATTCTTATGCTGGGAAAATGTTATATACACAAATCCAAGTACTTGAAGGTGAAACCAATGTTTTATGCATTTCATAATGAGTTTGTTTCTTATATAAAGCTTTTTTCCATTATAGAAGAATATGATTTAATAGAAAAACCCTAGCCCCCTTTTCTTAGATTTTAATTATTTTTTATTTTACTTTTATTATTTTGCTTATGTTGTATTGTATTCACTCATGCACCTGTTCTGTAATTTGTAATGCAACAATGTGTTAATAATGCCATGTTGTTTGTACATTACTAATTGGTTCATTAAAAAAAAAAATGTCTCTGTAATATAGACTATAGATCTTTTCTGATTGGCTGACATACATCCTGTGTGACGTCAGTAAGCTACTATTTAAGCATTAAGAACACTGCAATGCGTATAAGAACACATACTGCAGTGCGCATAAGAACAATGCAGAAGACGAGGCTCTCAAAGCGTGACAGTCACTCATTTCGGTCTTTTGTCACGCACTGTATGTCTCACCTCACGCAGAAAAACTATTTATCTTATATTTAATATGCCGCAGCGCCAAAAATGTATCTAGCGGCGCCTCTCTCTCTATAGAACCGGGCAGGAATCAAGCGCGTCTCGAACCTGCCACTTATCAGCCAATCAAAAAAAGAAAGAGGCTACACAATAGCCAATCAGAAAATAGCAGTATTGTATCTGGGTAAGATTTAACGCAACAACCAATGAAAAAACAAAAGCATATCCTGGAATTGTTCATCATCATCCTTGTTTCACCCACAGAGGAAACCAATGGAGCTCTGAGCATCACTTTGAGCACAGAGTCATGATCTCCTGTTTTAATGTTACAACAAATTCACAACTTGACTGCTGTTAGAGAATGTTTCCCAGATAATCAGCATCAGTTTTTCATGAGTGTCCGAACTTATCCAACAGTTTTACAGCCTGTTCACTGACAACACCTGCTCAGAACAAGTACTAGGTCTAGTTATATTTTCGTTATCACACGATGACTTAGGCCTACATTTTGTCACATTAAACCTCTCTCTCCAAATAGGCTTAATAATTTTATTAGCACTAAATAAATTAAAGTGTATTGCATCGTCAATGTTATTGGTCACTTTTAAAATCGTGCAGTTATATCACAAGTAGTAAAAAAATCTTATATGTGTGTGCAATTTAGATGTAGCCTAGATGCACAATATTCAAAAATCCTTCCTCGTGATATTAAGAGGACGACTTGAACTTGAGAAGCACCCACCGATTATGATTTGCAAGTCATTGGTCCACCCACCCCTCCACTGCGGTCTCTGTCATGTGATTTACCAGAGAGCTAGAGAAGATCATATAGATCTTTTACGTCATAGGCTACTATTTAATGGCCATATTCTGGCCAACCCGAGTTTGGTTCACAGACCTGGTGTCTCTTCTCAACAGCTTTCCTATGGAGATTCCCATCAGACAGACCTTTTATCTCAAGCGGGCGGTATGGTATTTCACCCCCGCCCGGAGCTGTGGAAACTGTGGGCCTGGCCTCTGATGCTCTAGGCTCAGAGAATCCAGACTCCCAACTAAGGTTGTGGAGACCATACTCCACTCCAGAGCTCCCTCCACAAGAAAGCTGTTCTTCATCCTAGACCTGGTTATGTACCTAACGTCCCAGGGCCGATTATACTGCAGGCCTTTTATCATCTTCCATTTTCCAGTCTGGATCAGGAAAGACTTAATCTGCTTTGCCCGGTTAGGGCTCTAGACACTTATGTCCCCAGAGCTACCCTGTGGCATAAATCTGAACAACTGTTTGTCTGTTACGGGTCTCCTGAGAAAGGAGGCCTGCGTCTAAGCAGAGAATGAGCAAGTGGCTCTCACTTGCTTATGAGTCTTCTGAACTGCCTTCACCTTTGGCTGTCCAGGCCCATTCTACTAAGGGTATGGCTGCCTCAAAGGCTTTGATCTCAGTGTTCCCCCTTCATGAGATATGTAATGCGGCTGGGTGGTCCTCTCAGCACACATTTATTAAGTTTTATAACCTTCACTTTGGCTCCAATCCGGGGTCTGCTGTGTTCTTGTCTTAAGATAACAGACAGGCACTAGGTACTATGGTGTAGTTGGGATAGGGTTCCCATTGCGTATCGACGCAGCGTCGATGCTCCTGTGAAAGGGAATGTCTCGGGTTACATCTGTAACCCTTGTTCCCTGAATAGGGAACAAGATGCTGCATTGCTTTGCCATACTCCCTGCATGCCAGTGAGCGTCTTGCTTCAGCCAATCTGAAGCTGCCGTTCTTTGTTCTCGGCATGCTTTATAGTTTCCTGGTCCGTGATGTCACCCGCCTTTGATGTTCCATCACGCCATTGGTTTGATTTCACAAGCGCTTCAAGATGTAATCACGCAGAGGTGATCCCAATGCTTATCGATGTTGCGTCTCGTTCCCTATTCAGGGAACCAGGGTTACAGACATAACGTTTTCAGTGATGCCTCAAAAATGGCCTATGGGTCCATAGTATGCATACACGCAGAGGAGGGGAGGAGTTGAGTTGACTTTCCTAACAGCCTGGTCAAGACAAGCCCCTCAACATCAGTCATTTGTGCCTAGACTGAAACTGTGCAACTCTCACTGGTGTGCAGTTAGCTTTATTATTAGCTCAAAAAGCTCACCCTTAACATTGAACCATTTGTACCCTTCTACAATCCTAACATGGCTTCAGTCAGAATCCTGCCACTACAAAGTATCAGTGGGCACCAAAATTGCAGAAATACCAGAACTTGCAAGTGCTCACAGTTGCTGGTATGTGGATCAATCCACTAATATTCATGGAATACATGACTCGTGGGAAGACTCTAAAAGAGTTAATCTCTGTTGCTCACTCACGCTGTTGCTGGCCCATTATCCCCAAAATAAGATAAGTACATCTGATAATCCTTCTGAAGCCTACTTTCTGTAGTTATGTAACAGTCAGTGACTTTCAGTCCTTGCCTGACCCACAATAATTCAGTATCTTTATTTTAAGCTGCAACAGCACATCTATGGGATCCTTCAGATGAGGATCATCAATTAACAGAAAGAGACATTCATTGCAAAGTTCAACAAGATAGCTTCCAATGGACCCTTCTCTAAGCCCCGCCCTCCTTAGTTACTGTTGCTACGCTTGTCAAGCTTTCACGCCTGGCAGGTCATTTACAGTATGTATGCACTGGTTTCAGACATTTCCAAGGAGATAATTTGTAATTTTTGGTGAACAGGTGAAATATCTGAGAGAGCAAGACAAAAGGGACTGCAGTATGCATTCAAAGTATATATCCACGACATAATTTGAAAATAATTTGATCAAAATTGAAGCTAAAGACTAAAACTTGCAGCGCAAGCAGCAACCGCTTCATACACTGACCATTCAAATTGGAAACACACAAATTGAGGAACAGCTTTGTTCATCCACAGCAGGTTAAGTGAAATTTGTGAAAATAACCTAATAATTATAAATCAAACAGCTTATCCATAAGTCTTGTGGAATAAACACAAGACATTAGCCTGACCACTTTGCAATGATAACATTCTCCCGCTTATATTTTTAGTGCACCAGGCTACTCCGTCTTGCCTATAATCATCTTATTTTACGTTCAAATATATGCATTATGAACAAAGAACCGTCATTATTTCCAAGCAATGATGTGCTGAGTTAGCTAACTAGCTAACCTACCCATCAGATTGTCCTACCCCTGCATGTGTGCACATCAATATTACATCATTGTTGTCATGATAAATAACACAAAATGACTGTATTTGCATTATTGTAAGGGTAGGTTTAGTGTTGGGGTAGGTTTAGACATTGATAAAGCACAATCTGATAAGTAGCATTTTCCGTAATCGATTTATACTTGTTCTAATGATTAATGCTATATCATATTGTGCTACCACTACTGTACTTGCATTATTATAAGGGTAGATTTAGGGTTTTAGGTGTAGATGTTAATAAAGCCATAAACCACGTTAATATCACGCTGGAGGCACAATCTGATAGGTAACGTTAACATTTTTTGCTGTCAGATTTTGCTACCTACTGTTTCAATGGGAGGTAGCAAAATCTGACAGAGTAGCACAAATTGTCAGAACACCGGAATTTCTCCCCTTGGGTTTTAGGTTTCGGGAAGGGAAAAAATTCCACCACCCCATCCAAACTTTTAGGATACCGGGTATCAGATTTACACAATCCATACGCACAATGCTTCGGCATGTTTCCCTCGCTTGAAAGCTTGACAGACCTCCCGCGCCTAGTTACGTTGCTAAACCACAATTGGCCTGTGGCGGTTTTCGGCCGTGGCTTAGCGAAGGGTCAATATGATAACTTCCACTGCAGTTGCTGGAGCACACACACTCAAAAAAATGATTCTTGCCACTATTTGAAATTAAGCAAAAAAATCTAATAAAACATATTTAAAAACTAATAAAAATAACTATTATTATTCCAAATTACTTTAATACAACATGAATGAAATGGATCCAAGACCAACCTGATCAAATTACATAAACTATACTTAATTCGTTGCCATAAGCCGCAAATGCAAGTGTTGCGCATGCTCACTGAAGCCTGAGTTCAAAAAACAACAACTGAAGGCGCAATGGCGATCTACTGTCTGACTCAGCGAAAAGGAGGATTTGGATGAATAGATGTGGATGTTTAACAAGGTAAGATATGTTTATTAACGATTTAAACTTAAACAATAACCACTTTTATGTTTATTCTATATTTTTTCTTAGTTTTAGCGTGAAGGCGCATTTTTGCTAAAGCGAATTGACCGTTATTAACTTTTATTTTAGGTCTTCTCATCTGTAAAAGGAGTATATGTAACGGTGATCATTTTAAGATAACATAACGTTATGCTGTTGACTTGACGGTGCACCGTGCATCATATTCGCACCGTGCATCATATTCGCATTTATAACAGATTCGTCATTTCAGCGTTCTTTGCTAACGTTACGCTTTGCAAATAAGCCAAAACGTTGCTCAAACACACTTCAATTAATGTATAAGTTATCTACGTTAATGAATACGTTACCTATACTATTGTCTTAAAAGTATTTGTAAATTTGATCATTTCGATATATGTATTCAACTGACTGTGTGTATATATACACTGTGTGTGTGTGTGTGTATATATATATATATATATATATATATATATATATATATATATATATACCTGCTTTGTCATCTCTATGTGCCTTTTACTTTGCCTGAAATATAGTTTTGAAATATACCAAAACATTGACAGAGTGTGTTTGTCCTTCAACTGTATATAAACTAAAAAAAAATAATCCTGTTAAAAGTCGTGTCCATGAAAGCGAACATGCATTATTTTCAAGTCGTAATTTCATTAAAAATATATAAATAATAAAGTGTATGTAATCTTTACTATTTCAGAAACCTCTTCAGTGGGACAATAACTCAATTATGGTATGTGAAATATTTTTTCATATTTCTTGTATTAAAACTAAAATTTACTCGTTTCATTTCTTTGTAAAATTGTTGATGTTGATTTTCTGTTTTTTGACTTTCAGATATGTGAGTTTTGTGGCAACGTAAAGAGTGTGAGAAGCATCACAGAAGTATCCAGCATGTTTAAGTAATTGAAACATTCTAAGATTAAACTTGGACATTTTGAGGAGAGATTCAGTCAACATATTCACAGTAAATTAAGTAAGTGTTTTTGTTATTTACATTTTTTTGTAAATTACAATAGTATCCTCCACAGTAGGCCTTCATCTCTTCCTTCTTCCTTTTTTCCTCTCAGATAAAAGCAGAATTAATGCGGATAACGACTGTGCCACTTCTGTCAACGTTCATAGCAGCTGGACAGATACACTAATCAAATTAAAGTTTTCAGCAGCAAAGGAGCTTCTGGACAAAAGATATCACACACGTTGCAGTTGCAGACAAGGTGTGGTGAATTGTGTTACAGTTCTTTGGAACTAATTACAAAGATTGAACTATAATCAATCACTGTTTTTAATATTGTGTCATTTTTCAGTGCGAAGATATACACTTCAAATGAGACTGTGTCATAAAGAGTCTGTGTGGTGACATTACAACACTTCCAGTTTTCCAGAATTATTCCAGAATTCCAGGTTTGTACAGTATATATATTTTTGTAATGACCTGCACATATAGTATATTGCTGTGTGCTGCCAATATTTCAGTGAAACTAAACAAGGTTATATATTTGTTATATATATATAACAAGGTTATATATATTATGTTATATATTTATTCATTCGTTCATTTACTTGCTTAGGACTGCAATCCTGAAGGAACTGAGGGAGGAATTTCTGAGACCACTCTGGGCCCTTTTGTGACCCTTAAAGAAAGCGCTGAGGATGAGCCAGTGGATGTTGGCGTAGCAACAGAGGATTTAAAACTACTACAACACTTAGGAGTTTTTCCTTTGGATGGTGTTTGCTGTTTGGATTGATCTACGCAATCAAGCTATGCTCCGAGTCTCAAATTCACTTTTGAATTCTTCCAAAAGGTACTGATAAATTTAGATTTTAGGACATCACATAGATGTTTCGATCCACTGGAAGGACTTAAAAACTTTGAAAACTAAAACATTGAATTGAAGACCGTATGATCGATGACACTATGAACCAATGACACTTACTCAAATCAAGAGACTACACCTAATGCACCTTCTGGCTTCCTCTAACTCTGATATTTTTAAAGGGTTAGTTCACATAAAAATTAAATTTCTGTCATTAATTACTCTCCCTCATGTCGTTCCACACCTGTAAGACCTTTGCTCATCTTTGGAACACAAATTAGGTTATTTTTGATGAAATCCGTGAGCTATCTGACCTCAGATAGACTGCAACACAACTACCACATTCAAGGCCCAGAAAGGTAGTAAAGACATTGCTAAAATAGTCAACGTGACTGTAGTGGTTCAACCTTAATGTTACCTTAAGTATTTACAAAAATACTTTCTGTGTGCAAAAAAACAAAACAAATATGACGACTTTATACAAATTTTCTTCCCTTTTATGTCAGTCTCCTATGCAGTTGACGTTGTACTAGTGTTGTCAAAAGTACCGACTTCGGTACCTAGTCGGTACTGAAATTTTAAAAACGTGACGCTTTGAGCGCTGTTGAGTGGATTCGTAAACATCTCTGATTGGCCTTTGTTTTCACAGCTCATCGGATATGTCTGTGATAGGCTTAATATCTTAATTTGTGTTCTGAAGATTAATGAAGGTCTTAGGGGTTTGGAGCAAAATTAGGGTGGGTAATTAATGAAAGAAATTTAATTTTTGGGTGAACTAACCCTTTAACAGAGATGTTAGCCCTTGTGCTATTCCTTGTCCAGGAAGTTAACTTGTGAGTAGGACACTTGGGCTACTGAATGTCTAAATGCTGAAATGTGACAGACAACAGAAAACCTGTTATATGTAAAGTCAAATATAATCCTTTAGATTGCTTTTCTTTTTTTCCCCAAGTGTCCTGATTGTTTGACTATCATACTATGTCTGACTATCATACTATGCAGAGAGATCCCAATGTTACCTTGAATATATGAAAATAATGCTTGATGTTGAAATTTGGTTCCTTGTTGATCTATGAACTTTTTGGCACACAGACTTAAAACTAAAAAGTCAAACAAGGAGCCATAACCATTGTGTTAGTTTGGGAGAAAGCACAAAACTGCTGTAAACAGTTGTGAAATACTGCATTGTGTTCTATTTTTTGTCTGATTGGATGTTTCTTATTATTCCTGCAGCAATTGAGACAATAAATTTTTATGAATATAACATGTGTTTGACCATTTATTTAAATTAATGTAAGGTAGTTATATAAAGCAAGTAAGAATAAGTTATATTAAAAGAGTAAATTTTATGTAATACACAAGCTTAAATTGCAGTTCATCAGTTAACATAACCTTTATTTAATTCATTCAAGTGAACTTAACATGATGGGGAAGCTTAAGTAAAAGTTAACTTTTTTACGCTGGATTTATGTAATTAAAATGGATGGAAATTTTATATGCAATTGAATTACATAAGTTTTAACTTTTGGGGTTAAATATTTTTTTGAGTGCAGTGGGGCTCATTCGTGTTGGTGCCAGACTCTGCAGTCAACTACAAGATGCAGATGTTATTCACCCAGTTGTTCTAGCACCATCCCAAAAAAATAACCCAACTCCTCATTTAAGACAAACAAAGAGCTTCACCAATCCAGTTCTGAACAAATCTTTGCGGAACTTTGCCGGAAGCTGAGTATAGAATTCACAGAGTAGTGAATTTTATGTGGTAGAGAAGCCATTAAACAGCAGCAATACTTGTGCCCTGATAGTCAAAGGTGGCAAATTAAACCGACAATGCATCCAATGGCTGATCTCTCTCAGACCTGACTGTGAATATTCAAATCCATATTCTTCTTCACTTGAATGTACTGTTTTGGTCCCTTTATAGTGTGTATAGTGTATTTATAGTGTGTTTATATTGTGTATAGCTTTCCTGTAGCTCAGTGGTTAGAGCATGGCACTAGCAATGCCAAGGTCATGGGTTTGATCCCAGGGATTGCACATACTCAGATACAAATGTATAGTATAATGCAATGTAAGTCGCTTTGGATAAAAGTGTCTGCCAAATGCATAAATGTAAATGTAGTGTGTAAACCAACAGGACTTAAACACCTGCAACTTCAGTTTAAACTCTGCTATTCTTGTGCCATGACTATTGTGGATGTGCACATTGTGATAAATATTCTAAAGTGATATATTATGCTGCCTACTATACATCGAACATCAGGTCATAATTTCACTTGTGCTCATTGTGCCCCTTTTTCTGTGCAGGGAACTCCCAAGTAACTCTTATCTCTTTACTAAGGTATTGGAGAACGATGCTTGTGGTGTTATACTTTTACAAAGGTTTGCTAACTTCAGCCAGGTTCAGCCAGCTAAGGTTAGCTAGTCGAGCGTTATCAAGTAAAGCGCTTCCCTTCTGCAAGGGCATTGTACGACAAGGTTTCTCAATCTTTATCTGCGCCATGCATTTCAAGTATTCTTGTACTTATGTCATGCTGATCTGGTTCATTTCTTTTGGGGGTTCTCTTAGCAGGTTCTGACAGTAATAAAGTTCTGTCTGCTTAGTTCTATCTAGCCATGAGCGGGAGTCATGCCCAAGCATATTGAATGTGCCTTTCCTTTAGAAACTATATAGACCTCTCATTATTTACTTAAAATAACTCAAATGCTTATCATTCACTCATAGTAATAATCAAGTTACGTTGATTATTGCTCGCTAGCTACTAGTGGTGGTGTCATTGTTTTCTGTCTTCAGCTTCAGTCTTCACAAATACGTACCTTTACATTACTGGCTTATCATGACCTTTCATCGGTATTCATAATGGGCCTTACGTGGCCTTCACATACAACAGCCTAATCGTGGTTTTCGCGTAACATGGCATATTGTTGCCTTTGCTGGGAATGGCCCTCATGACTTTTGCATTACATGGAATATAGTTGCCATTGGCCATTTGGTCACTATCACACTAAATGGCCTATAGTTGCCTTAGCTTTATATAGCCCAGGGGTAGGCAAGTTCGGTCCTAGAGAGCTGCTGTCCTGCTGAGTTTAGCTCCAACCTTAATCAAACACAACTGAACAAGCTAATCAAGCTCTTCAGGATTACTAAGGCTATAGGCAGCTGAAGGGTTTTTTCAGGGTTGGAGCTAAACTCTGCAGGACAGCGGCTCTTTAGGACTGAACTTGTCTAACCCTGATATAGCCTATCTTGACTCTTAGTATTATATGGCATATCGTTGCTATTGGGCATACCGTTGACATCTCATCAAATCGCCTATCATTGCTTTGCATTAAATGGGTTCTCGTTGCATTCACATTAGATGGGCTATCACATAAAAGGGCCCATCATGACTCTCAGCTTTACATGGCATATCGTTGCCATCGGGCATATCATATCTCACAGACAGGCAACAGTTCATTAGCATTGACAAATTCAATTCTCATTCTGTCACCTTCTCCCGTGGAATGCCTCAAGGATCTGTCCTTGGTCCACTTTTATTCTTAATCTACACACTTCCCCTAGGTCAGATCATCTGGCGCCATGGCTTTAATTTCTACAGTTATGCTGACGACACACACATTTTTATTTAACTGTACAACCTAACTCTGTTTTTCCTCCCCCTTCCTTAACATCTTGCTTACACAATCTCAAAATATGGATGGCTCAAAACTACGTAATGTTGAATATGGGAAAAAATGAAATTCTGCTAGTTGCCCCTAAATCCCTTGATCTCACCCAACACGATTTTTCTATTAACATTGATGGTGTTCTGGTTCAAACCTCTTCCACTATACGAAACCTTGGTGTGTTTTGAACCCCACATCAATCAGCTTGTCAAGTCCTGTTTTTTCCATTTTCGCAACATTGTCCATTTAAGACCCTCACTAAATCTCAAAGATGCAGAAACTGTTGTTCACGCTTTTATAACTTCACGTCTTGATTATTGTAACTCCTTGCTTTATGGTCTACCCAAAAAAGTCATAAATCGCTTGCAGTTCATTCAGAATTCAGCTGCTTGGGTTCTCACTTTTACCAAAAAATCAGCTCACATCACCCCTGTTTTACAGCAACTACATTGGCTCCCTATTAGTTACCGCATCCAGTTTAAGATTCTTACTCTAGTTTTCAAGGCTCGTCATGGTTTAGCACCTTCCTATCTCTGCAAATTGATTATCCCCTATGTCCCTGCCCGTACTCTGAGATCGAGCTCTGAAAACTTGCTTGCAGTACCCAAGTTCCGTCTATCTAGTGTGGGTGGTAGGGCTTTCAGCATATCAGCTTCTAAGCTCTGGAACAAGCTACCACTAGACCTTCATGATGTCTCTTCTCTTCAGACCTTTAAAACTGCCCTCAAAACTCACTTATTCACTTTATGTTTTGTTAATTGATTGTCTGTCTCAATTTTCCAGCACTATGCTTGTTTTTGTAAGTCTAATGTAGATTAACCGTCTTTGTCTGTTCCATCTGGTTGATTACATGTTGTATACTGACTGTATACTTATATGTATTCATATTATATAGCAACTTACTGTAAAGCGTCCTTGGGTTCCTGAAAGGCGCTAAATAAATAAAAAAAAATTATTATTATTATTATTATTATATAGTTGCCATAACATTAAATGGTCTATAGTCTCATCACATTAAATGCCTATCATTGCCTCTCTTTAAATAGCTTATCATGACTTTAATACTACATGGCTATCGTTGGCATCGGGCAGATCGTAGTCATTGGGCATACCATTGCCATTACATCAAATGGCTTATTACCTTCACATTAAATGGATTTCATTTTTTCGCATTAAATGGCATATCATGGTTCTACACAACGGCCTGTCTTAGCTCTTCACATAATTAAACCTGTCATGGCCACCAGGTAAGTCTGTTTTACGTAACTCCTATCGTGGGTCTTCACAAATTGGCCTATATTGACTTTTCAAGGTACATGACCTTTTTGGTCTTTCCGTGTTAATCAGATTAACGTAGCCTCTCACACCATATCTTTATCAGTCAATGCTTATTAATATTTAATTATGCCATTAATTTGTCAATTTAATACTAGTACGTTACTAACACAAACTACTGGCGGTGGTGTTTTCATACGATTCCATATCTTACAGAAATCTGGCAGAAATTATAAAAAGTTACAAAAAACCAGTATATGCTGACCCTTGTGCTTAAAAAGTGAAGTATACGTTGGCCTTTTGAAAGGAAATGACAGACAAAAAAAAAAAAAAAAAAAAAAATCAAAAAGGAAGGAAAAATTAAAACAAGAATTTGTTTATTGAGGAATACCTGAAATAATGAATGATTAAAATAATTTCTTGTAATATATGATAATAGATAATAAAGTAATAACTCATTCAGGTCACTTTAGACCCATGTTGTATATGTCCAAAACTGTTACTTTTCAGGAACACTGACAGACTCAAAGGGTGACCAATAGCATTGATTTATGACAAAAAATTAAAAATTATGAAATATAATATATATCCTAATATATGAAATATAATAAGACTTACATCCATCAAATATACAAAAGCAGCCATGTTGAGATGTGAAATGTGTGGCAGATGAATGGTTTTCTGCAGTAAATATGCTCCTACTTGCAAAATTTTGCAAATATTAAAGATTTCTATATGGATAATTTTTGACCCATGTGTGTAAAATTGATGTAGAAATAAGAAAGAAAGAAAGAAAAAAAAATATAATGATTTGTAGAAAATCAAAAACAAGATATTTAATAAATACCTGAAATAAATGAATGATAAAATACATTTCTTTCAAATATTCATCAAAAAAAATCACTCAGCCATGATTGAAATTACATAGGAAATGAATACGGGTCATTTTCGACCCATGTTGTGCATTAGAAGGATAGTGATACAAAAATGATTTTTATTCAAAAAGAAAGAAAAACATGAAATTGAGGATTTGTGATGATCAAAAACAAGTTAATTGAGGAATACCTGGAATACTGAATGATGAAATTAATTCTTGGAAAGATATAGACTATACTACACACTCAGTCGGGTCATTTTTGACCCATGTAATGCATCAAAAATGGGTTAAATAACAATTAAAATAACAATTAAATTTTTATTTATTTTTATTAGTTGTAACAATTTTTTTTCGATGTGATACTACTGACACATGACAGCAAATAAATTTGGCAAATTAAACAAAAGAAATGAAAACAAAGCAATTGCATAATTTATTCATATTGCAATGCACACTGGTAGTCAATAATTCTGAGTAGCTATACAAAGTCAAGAGTAAATTATTAATATTACTCTCTACAGTTTTTTTTTTTTGTTACTAGAACTCTTGTGTAAGTGAACTATACTAAGCATTTGTCAATACACCATATTATTCCTATTTCACTTGTTTTTTTAAGGCAATCCATTTGCATGCTTTTTTAAAAGTCCAATTTATTAGATTTTATAGTGTAATATTGACTACATTCTGATACTGACATATAAAACCTGATTTTGTTAATATAAAAATCCCCACATAGTTTTTAATATTACTTTTATTGATTTGTAATTTAGCAGTTGTTACTAACAGACAACTGACAGTGAGTCATAAAGCACACAAACCAACATCAAACCAAAATCAACATTTTGAATTGCAGGCATGTAATAATATATTGCTGAAATAAAATGGGTAAAATACATATTAAAGATAAACGAAGCCTCCGATTTAGTATTAATATAAGTTGAAAGCAAAGGGTCCCAAGCAGGAATAATGAATCTGATTAAGATTATCATAATAATATCTGAAAGAAAAAAAAAAAAAAGAAAGAAAAAACTTAAACAGGCGTTTCCTTAATCTGTGACATGCGATATTCCTTAGCAGCCTTCTTTGTATTCAGGTCTGACTTTAATTGTGCTATTTGTAGCACATCTTCTGTCAGTGGATCAGTGCTTCCATGCCTAAAATAATAATGCAAATCAACCATTTAACAAAAAAAAAAAAAAAAAAACCTGGGGTAAAAATATGTCCCAGAATAATCTGCTTTATATTTAAAGATAATGTTATTGTTAACATTTTAGTAGTAGATAACTTACTGCTTCACATGATCCTCAATAGCACTGCGCTCATACACCATCCCATCTGTAGTTTTCACTGGATCAACAAACAACTTGTGTGACAGAGGACAAGTTAAAGTAGGAGGAATGACAGTTTTCTGTAACTCTGGTCCTACATATTTCTAGGAAAGAAAGAAAGAAAGAAAGAAAGAAAGAATGAATGAATATGCTTATTCTGGGTGTCTGTATAGGCACTGTTTGCTGTTTTTAAATTAATTATGAGAGTTAGTAGTAATAGGAGGCTTTTGTTAACTTCTTGCAGTTTTGAATTTACCTTTTCCAAGTCATCCAGAGAGGAACTGGCATACATCTTTGTACTTTTTTTGGCTTCTTCCTCATATTTGAGTCTGTTGCTCAGGAATTCTTCAGCCAGAATGCTTCACAAAGAGCATAATGCTTACCAAATGACTACTTTATGAAACATCTAAACAGCTACTACTTTAAAATCTCAAAACCTGTAACAGCCTATAATATTTTCTGTTTACCTGTCAAGAGGATCATCTGGTTCAGGAGCGATCAAGAGCCCAAAAATCGCATCCAGGATCTCTCTCATGGTAATGTGGGCTGAGTAGTTTCGATCAAATATGTTGTGACAGATTCTTCCTACATTGTTCACATTGCAGTGGTACACCTTTATAAAGAAGTTAAGGGACTGTAATAAAAAATAAAGTGTGGGAAAATGCTACTAATTGGTCCGTGTACTTTTGCGTCCATTCGTTTTTCCTTTTTTAAACCAAAAATGAAATATGGAAAATGCGGTTTCTTTGTTTTTTATTTTAACACTGATGAATATAATTAGCAGATACAAGCCAATTTTCTTTATGCAAGATTAATATTTTATTAAAATAACATAAATGATATACAACTTATTATTTAATATGTAAAAATGCTAAATTTAATTTCCAGTGTTTTGCGTCATACACACAGACGCTAAAGCGCCCTCTAGTGCCTTTTCCTCTGGCATCAATAGAATGAATCGCTTCAAGAGCTAGCTTAAATGACATTGATTCATTTTCATTCGTTAAATTACTATTATTATTATTTGTACATTTATATTTTAACCTAAACATAACATTTCTAAACCTTATAGCCTCTTGTTTAGCACTCCAACATGATCGAGTTCCCGCTTGTGATCTCAATCCCGTCATTTTGCTTTTTACTCTGTTTTATGTGAATAAAAGCCAAAACGAAATTCAAAAATCTAAATTACTGACTTTTTTGTCTGGCTCTGTTAGGTGTTTTATATTGTTTTATATTGAGAAATTGTTTGGAATCAGAAGTCACTTTATGCTGTTCAAATTGAAAATATACCAACATGATGACAAAATTGGTCCATGTACAATCAGGGTATCTTCCGTTCATTCATGTTTTGATTTGATATTAAAATAAAAAAAATGAGAAAACCGCACTTTTTTTCGTTTTTCATTTTTAAAATGAAAACGAAAAAAGAAAAAACTGGCTTGATTTGCCACCAAAAAAGATACATTGACTGACACCACCAGAGTAGCTGTTTCACTGCCACCAAGAGTCTAAATAGTAATGTCTACAGACCTGAATTTCAAATGTTATTTATACTGTGAAGAGGGTAGGTTAGGGGTGTGCGATATATTTAGTCTACGATTTTATCATAATTGTTGTTTTAACGATGCACAATCGATTTGACATCCCTGTACAGTATGTGATGTTGTCTTGTAGATTAGACTATAGTGTCGGTGCGCATTTAGTGCACGCTTTCACTGTGTTAATAAATATCACATGAAGAGTGCCGTTTTTCTCCAGATATCAGCATAACAAATGTTATATAAATTTTATTCATGTTTACATTTTAGACATCATTGCCTGTTTTTGCACAATTTCGCCAACGAATATAGTTCAGATCCATAGGCTAATTTGCGGGTGGGACATGAAAGGGTCGATATTGTCCCCACCACTTTTTGAAACCTCTCGCGGCATCTCGCGGATATCTAATACAAAAGAAACACCTCTAGTTGATTATCAATTTGTGTTAATAATAGGCGATCTGGCACTGGGATGTGTTGTTTTTGAAATCATGTTGAGTGCTCGTTGTCGCTGTTATCAGAGGCGCAACAGTGTTCTCTTGGCGCTCGTGCACACTGCGCAGTGTTCACACGGACGAGCGCTTCAATCTATCGCTTAACTGTTGCAGAGACTCTCTATTCGTTACGTTGAATCACAAAACAAAATACACATAAACGTGTCCCTGCTCTTGACGAATATCTTTGGTTTTAATGAGAGAAAAAAATAAATCATACATAGTTGGATTCGAACCCAGAATCTCTTGCAAGCTAAATGAAAATATTGCCTCCAGTCCATTAGGACAATCTAATTTCAACAGCGGATCCATGTATTTATTAACTAATATACATACTTTCGAGACATATTGTATTATAGCAGATGTAAGGAAGAAATTATCATATTAATTTTAATATCATATTATTATTATTATTGTAATAATACAATTACAATTACACATTCCTGTCCCACCCACTTTTTAAAACAAAGTTACGCCACTGTTCAGATCAAATCCAGAGCATTGTATTGCGTCCCTGAGCAACAAATGGCGCTGTTCCTTTACTGAATGAATCAGCTTTTTGAACGAATAAGTTGGATCAAAGAAAATTGGAAAATATAGGCTACAAGTGACAACGAGGGAGCTTCAGTTGAACAACAGTGAACTGCGGCCAGATGAGATGTTGTCAGACTATGTCAGTAAAATTCAGAAAAATGAACAGGTCCAATCAGCTGTTATTCTGTGCTCACGGCACGCACTCAAAAATTGCATGTGCCGGCGCACGCTGCATAATTACTTTATTATAGCTTAAATAAAGCCCAAAAGAATACGAGCAATGACCGTCATAGAGTGCCCCAGTGATGACGCGTTTTTGTAGGCCAACCTGGAAGTTAGCGGCGCACGGGTTCCCTCGATTGAAAGCCTATGCATTTTTCCCATAGACTTTTGTAAAATCGCAGAAAATAAGCTCTGTGTTTAACAAAGGGTTATGACACTTACACGTTTTGTCTATCAAGATAATCTTTACAAGTTAACACAACATTTATAGATTTTGAAGCCTAAATAAAGTTGTCAGATATAAAAGGCTAACAGTAGGCTATAAACGGACTACAGCACACCATGGTCGTGGATCAACGTCGTCACCACCAAGCTTCCTCAAACTTTATTTAGAAAACAACTCTATTTATAAACATGTTCGCTGATTATGATCTGTGTTGTTATGAATACTTATCTACTTTTTCATGAGAAATGCTGTCCAAATGTCCCGTTTTTAATGATGATGTCTAAAGTCCCCACCAAAGGAAGTAGTCCCTTTTAGCAATTTGTTAGCAACCACCGATTTTAAGACACAGTAAAAGTTTTAAAAAATCACAAGTGGGTTATAACTGGTGTGTTTTATGTCATAGATCAAAACGTGAAAGTATTTAGAGGCTTTGTTAACCACAGACCTTACTTCAGGCGATTTAGCAAAAACCCATTCAAAAAACCAATAGACTTTACGGCGCTGGAACCGGAAGTCCTAAAATGCTAACTCGCTTCCGGGTTTTGCCTACAAAAATGCGTCATCCCTGAGGCACTCTATTGCTCTGTTGTAAGTTAAGTCATGAAATTACCACACATGCGATTAAAGCTGCCTCAAAACTGTGAATGCATGTATTTGTTAACATGGGTTTAAAGCTATTGTTATCTAATTTGTTGGCCTTAAAACATCTTAAAAATGCACATATGTACACCAGAGAAATCTAAATTTTCTCGGGGGAGCATGCCCCCGAACCCCCCTAGCAAACTATATTTTATGACATTGGTAATTATGAAACCATAATGCAATCTGAGGTAAATGTGTATTTCTACAAATGTGCACACTTTTGGACTAAAGCGGTGTAGGTATGTGTATGCAAATAAATGGGACCGAACGCGACTGAATGTAAAGGTTTGTGTCCTCATTATTCTATTAATAACTACCAATTGATTTTGCATGTATGTATATGTATATGTCAGTCAGAGGTTGCGTTAGACTTTAACATTGTCTGTCGTTTTGACGGACAGGGTCTTAAAAAATCCGTCATAATCTATTATTAGCTACCCGTCATTTTAATTTTCATATTTTAATTATAATAACACATTTAATTACTTTTATATGTAAACAAAAATTAAAGCAATTAAATGTGTTATTATAATTAAAATATGAAAATTAAAATGAGCAATTCACACGTGAAATTTCTCTGTACTTTAGGATACGTGTTGGTAGCCATTAAAGAAAACGTAGTTTCATATTTATGTTTAAATAGTCCTATGTTATGTTTTGAATTCATCTATTTGATTATGTAAAGTGAAGAGCATGAGTAAGATGCATCATAAGATGCGCAGTATATCGGGAGACATGGAGTGTGTCAAGACATGATTTTGACCACTTCATTAAGTTTTGTTTTGTAGAAAACCTTTCTTTAAAGTGAATTTCATTTTGTAAAAATTGTATCTTAATTTTAATCGATGTTTCATTAACCAATTGCCTGGATGTAATAAATAAGAAGAAAATAGCAGACAATATAATCATGACATGGAAGCGCGGGCGCAATCACTGGCGCGTGAACTGGAACGCGTCTTACAGGCTAAATGAACCGAAACTCAGCGTATAGGCTGCTTGCCACAGAGACATGAGAAATATCTCTATAGAAAGCTCGAAATATCTACTTTATATCGTTGTAGCTTCTGGGTACTCGCCTGTGCGTTATCAAACGCATAGCAAAAGATTTATGCCAGTTTAATTTTTGTTCTGGATCCAGTGCTCTGCTGCTACATTGGAGCGAATTTGCTACCAACTGGACAGGGTGGGAATTACAGTTACAATTTACAATAGATCACCCTCAGTGTAATCTGTCAACTTGATGGACAGCCTTCAGATTTTTCCGTCATTGATAAAAAAATTTCGTCAATGACGGATAATTATCGGTTAACGCGACCTCTGGTATATGTATATACATATAGGCTATAATATATATATATATAATTTTTTATTTTTATTTTTTTATTTTTTTTTGCCACCCCAAGAATTGCTGTGGCCTCGTCTGGCCACCCCTATTAAAATTTTCTGGGGGCGCCACTGGGTAGGAAACAAATAAGCAGTTTGAATATTCGATCTCTACATGTGGGCGGGAATGAAACGCCTCTTTCCGCTGATTGGTCAACCAGATATCAAACCATGATGTCATCAGTTGTTCATCGGTTCAGATCAACAGAATAAAAGTCCCTCGCTCTAGAGCTGTACAGATTCTTAATGCGTTTATTCTACATTTTATGTCTTTCTCACGAAATATTAATTTACTTTACAGCTGCACACAATTACCCCCATTCTACAACGTTAGCACAATGACTGTTTTATTGAAGTGACCAAATATAAAAATCTAGCGAAGCTGCTCAACGCACTGGGCAGCGAATGTATAGGCACACATTAAATTAAAAAGGGCAAATCAGTAGCCGATGTAAATATGTAGCAGTCATAACTTTTGTTGTAGACAACACCCTGAGTTTTGGGATCTGGGATGAATTTGAAATATGACAGATATGAAAATATATTACATGTTTTCAGTTAAAAATGTGTCATTTAAGCGTCATTTAAGTTAATAATTATTGATTTTTACAACGAAAGTGATTCAATCAAAAACTTTAGCTCGATAGACTTTATAGCTGCTGTAAAGCCAAAACAAACTCTGTCTATTAATTTTCCTATTATCACTGTGAAGCTGCTTTGAAACAATCTGTATTGTAAGAAGCGCTATATAAATGACAATGACTTGACCTTGAATCGATTCTGCTCTGCGCTTCAGTAGACTGACCAGTCTCAACACAGATTGAGGCTAATAAGTGTGCCAAAATTGTGAGAGCAGATGCCACATAAATTAATATTTATTACGATAAATCTTCTGAATACAAAGGAAGCTCTGTCTAGTTCTGCCCCGGCACGGGTTGTGTCGAGCTATTTATTAGTCTGGCTGTTTGATGAGAACTAGATTAAATGTAGTTGCAATAAACTCTGTAATAATCCATACAAATGTTTCGGATATATAGGCTACTGTTGCGCAGAGCTGATTCTGGGTTTAAGAACTGATGCCACGGCTTGATCTTTGGTTGAGCAATCAGCGGAAAGGGGTGTTTTATTCCCGCCCATGTAGAAATTGAATATTCAAGCCGTGTATCCATTTTGGTTTTATTGTTTTTCCTTTTGGCGGATTAGAACAAAGTGTGATTAAAACGAAAATAAAAAAATGAAAAAAAACGACTCGATATTTGTTTATTTATGCTCATGAGGAGGGCTGAATATGTGATAAATTAATGCTTTCTTCAATTTTCCGTTTAGAAGACAAAAACGAAAAAACAAATTATATGAAGGTACACGGACCATTAACACTTTACATGGCTTAATCCTACTAAAACAACAACCAGGGAGAAACTACATTTTCTCGCACATTTCCTTGTCATCAACAGCATCTGCTATAACGGCAACGTAAACAAAATGGAAGGACAATATAATGTTAAGCATTTATAATGGTTTTCTACAAGTGGAAAACGCTGAACGTTGAAAGCGCATTGCCTTAATATTTGACCTGACCTGCTTGTCTGCATATCTTTATTGGTCATTTCATATCAGTGTCTTAATGTATTAGCGTTTTCTTCATAACTGTGTTTTATTTTCTAGGAAAATCCTTAACGTGTTATTAATTGTGTTCATATGGGCTGCTTATAAGTTGCCTGGCAAGGCCAGACTGATATATATTCTAGAAGATATATCAGTCTGGTCAGTCTGCCATTCGTCGCGATTCGAGTCAACTCCAAAACGTACCGACGAATCAGATTAGTTTATTTCAGTGACGCAAACAGCGTCACTCTAGTGTGGCGAAAGACCACGTCTCTTAAAGCAGCTTCTTTTTAGCCTTTTTAAGTGAAAACATGTAGAATCTCAGTATTGATCGGGTGACTGTGTGTTTTAAACAATTTAATGAACAGCTTGATGGCCTGATACAATGTCACACAATGATACAATGTCACACGCACACACACAGGCGAGCCGAGATGAGCTTTTTAAAGCAGCCGTGAGCGGCCTCTTTTTAAAGTGCATATTGCAGGTTAAACTTTTTTCGAGATGAATATATAACCTTGTACAAAAATACCATATAAAAGGGTATTGCAGGGTTTAAAAATGTTTTGCAGGACATAAGGGCATGAATTTAGTAGATAAAGTGACAGTCTCTGTAAAAAACGCTTTTTTTCAGCGTCGCGTCATTTTACGTCACTCAAGGGAGTTGTTCGCCGAGCTCAGTGTTGATTCAGTGCAGAGTAGGCTGGTATTCAGTGACAGCGGTCATGAATTAGTGTGTTTTCGGTAGTTTTTGTATTCTATTTATCATCGTCATGGTAAATTATTGTGTTTGTGGAGGTTGCACAAACTTCAGCCTGTCAGGACATCAAGTCCAGAGGTTTAATAACAAGAAAAAGGATGCTGCTATCTTTCGTGCCGGGGTTTGTTTTGTGCAGGTGAAGAGAAGGGTTTTCACTTCTGCTTCGATAAACACGTTCAGTAGACTGGAGGATTATCATCCTGGTGATATGATGGAGTTCAACATTGTAATACTACTGTAAATAATGATATTAAATGAATAAACTTACACACGCAATGCTTCTTCACCATTTTTACTTGAATCAGTTTCAACACTGATGAATACAAATTATGTACACATGCATACAGTCTCACACTCACACAAAACAGTTTTGAATTATGTGCTGGTAATGTAAATACTCCAATTTCATGCATGCCATGTATATACTGTAAACGTATATATACATTCAAGTTCACACAACTACATAATCATGGCGTCATATACATCCTCACACTATCAGTGAATGGGCACGGAATAAACTCATAACACAGAATTAATGAATAAAGGATAACATTACATGAAACACATACACTACTACGTTCGGCCGCCGGCGGGAGACATGATCACGGATCCGTCAGAGATGCAGCTTGATGAACACGTGAATTGTGCACCGTAAATCTTTATTATTATTATTATTTTATTATTTCATTTACTAACTACCAAATCAGTCGTGATGAGAAACCGCTATATCACGTAACTTTAGTGTGGACGGATATTAACGTGTGTGACATACGCCTGATCAAGGTTTATTAGATTCTGTTATTAGTAATCAATAACGTTAACGTTAACGTTAAGCTAACATCGGTCTCTGTCCTGTTCTCCACTGCTTCTCCTCACACAACAGCTCAATTTGTCTATTTTGACCATTATTCTGTCTAATCCTGGCCTGTCCTGCTCTCTTGACCACATAGCAGGCTAATTGTATGGCTGTGGTTTGTGATACGAGTATGAATAAACATTTACAATTTCCTCAGCGTCCAAACAGTCATTGCGATCCATTGTTTTCCTATAAGGATTGCTAATGTGTCGTCATCATGACGTATTCCCAGTGGTGAACGCAAAGCATTTTGGGAATCCGCGGCACAAACATACATAATGCGCCAGACTTCTTTGCATGGAGGGAAGAACGCAGTGTTCAAGATGCCGTCTACCTGCTGTGTTATACAGTAACTTCAAGTCGCTGCTGCAGGCCCAGGTCTTTTTTACAGATGGATGGGTCCAGGACCTGGAGATTGTAAAAGTGGGGCAGAAAACTGTCGTCCGTTCAAATGTATGCTAATGTTTTAAGCACCACACTCCTCGTTCTCTCATCTATCTGCGTGCAGACAGAATTCAACAAACCAGCGTGTGTGTGTGAGAGAGATTTTGGTTGGGTGACAGTTGTAGGTTACAGTTTGACAAGTTTACAGTTTGAGAAAAGCACAATGTTGTGTTTCATTGTGAGTGTACACAAATATAAGTAAACACTTTGCAGTTTGAAAGATGTCCTGTATGAACGATGTCCTGTTTGAACAAAATGACGGAGTATGTTTTTATGTTTCCACTGTTCGATCGTGCCTGCGCCCCTCACTCACACACGCTGGTTTGTTGAATTCTGTCTGCACGCAGATAGATGAGAGAGAGCGAGGAGTGTGGTGCTTAAAACATTAGCATACCTTTGAACGGACGACCCACTTCTACAATCTCCAGGTCCTGGACCCATCCATCTGTAAAAAAAGACCTGGGCCTGCTGCAACTTCGTGTGTGTATGCACTAACACTTAATATCATGTAGTTGTGTGTGTGTATGTGCAATAAACACGTCTTAGCAATCTCTATTGTTTATACTGATCACGCTCCCTTGAGTTACGTCACTTCCGATTTGGCATTTTTCAGATACGGAAGTAAAATTCTCTCACAAAAAACGACTCCAGAAGCCTATGTACCGTATTTATACGTGTTTTTTTCAAGAAAATGTATTTCATACATTATTTTTCTATACATTGAATCACTGAAGCTCTAACCTGCAATATGCCCTTTAAATAAAAACACTCCAGCGAATCGACAAGATTTGATCACAAGAATGCATTAGAAGTGTACATTTAAATATTGGATGAGGTTTTGAGAGAAACAGAGCCGGCTTGCGTGTCTAATGAAGCTTGTGCTCGTCCATTCTCGTTTCATTGTGTTCAAAATACATGGCGATTCTCATTCAAGCGAGCACAAAGCATTAAAGGGATAGTTCACCCAAAAATGAAAATTTGATGTTTATCTGCTTACCCCAGCGCATCCAAGATGTAGGTGACTTTGTTTCTTCAGTAGAACACAAATGATGATTTTTAACTCCAACCGTTGCCGTCTGTCAGTCAAATAATGTGAGTGAATGGGAACTTCGTCTATAAGAGTAAATAAAACTTGCGTAAACAAGTCCAAATTAAACCCTGCGGCTCGTGACGACACATTGATGTCTTAAGACACTAAACGATTGGTTTGTGTGAGAAACTGAACAGTATTTATATAATTTTTTACCTCTAATACACCACTATGTCCAACTGCGTTCAGCACTCGGTTAGTGAGGTCTGATCGCGCTCTGATAGCGGCAGTGATGTCTCGCTCTCATTGAAGTATATGCGCAAGACATCACTGCCGCTGTCAGAGCGCGATCAGACATCACTAAGCGAATGCTGAATGCGGTTGGACATAGTGGTGTATTAGAGGTAAAAAATTATATAAATACTGTTCAGTTTCTCACACAAACCAATCGTTTAGTGTCTTAGGACATCAGTGTGTCGTCACGAGCCGCAGGGTTTAATTTGGACTTGTCTATGCAAGTTTTATTTACTCTTATAGTAGAAGTTCCCATCCACTAGCATTATTTGACTGACAGACAGCAACGGTTGGAGTTAAAAATCATCAATTGTGTTCTACTGAAGAAACAAAGTCACCTACATCTTGGATGTGCTGGGGGTAAGCAGATAAACATCAAATTTTCATTTTTGGGTGAACTATCCCTTTAAAGAGCTTCTTTGGTTTTCTTTGGTAAAGAGGCTCGTTGTGCCGCCCGCGCCGCTGCTGATCCCAGCACGAGCAGATGAGAGAGAGAGAGAGAGAGAGAGAGAGAGAGAGAGAGAGAGACGAGACGAGACGTTTCGATTCCGTCCTCAGTTTGTCAAGATTCATTACATCTTTGTTTATGCCATCTAGAATCTCAGCACTGATCGAGGACTGTATGTTTTAAACAGTTTATTGAACAGCTTGATGGCCTGATACGATGTCACACGCACACACAATTGGCAATAACACCACGTATTCTCAAATTCGTACTGCAACAACGACAAAGTCATTAACGTCGCTTTGTCTAACGCTTGCCATGTTAAACTACTCTCCGTGCTTGCCAAAAAACTATTGTGCTTGCCCGGGGCCGTTTATTTACTTTTCGCTGTTGACTCTCTTGTTGCTTTGCTAACGTCATATCCGCCCTTCTCTTATTGGTTTACTCCGCTCGGATTTGCTCCGCCCTACAAAACGAATTGATTCACTGGCCGACCAGACTCATCCGCTGGTACAGTGGTGAGGCTGGATTTTCCAGGCAAGCTTATAAGGTGTAGTGAATTTTGTCCTGATGTTAAATATTTCCAACAAACGGCGGCGATCAAGCACCACACATGGAAATGGTCGAGCACCTACAGAAAAACGAGATATTCTCCATTTGTTTTAACCAATACAAAATTGTGAAATTCAGAAACGACTTTCTTCACACGTTAATAGTTCATTTAATGCCGGTTTTATGGCGTTATTATAATGAAAAATGTCAAGAGCGCATTATTGTATCACGAGAGCTCATCAAATACGCGAGCAGGAATCTCTCCGCTCATAGGTGGATTCCCTTGCACAAAACTGGATGCGTGCGCTCTTGCATGCAGCCGTGAATCTATCTTCTCTCCAGGATTTAATGTTGCCATAAGCGCCACATTAGTGTGGGCACCCATCGGCAGAAACATTAATCGGAGCATATGCCAAGTTTGCCAACAAATGTAAATCAATATTTACATCGCGTAATAGTTGTAAATTTATCTGTCTCATGTGTCCCGCAAAATTATCTACTGTTCTGCAACAGATCAATAGCCAGGTGGTCATCCTAAGTCAAGTATTATCATGTTTCAGAGACATGGCTCTCGAAAGTGTGGGGGAAACAACAATTTTACAAAAGAAAACGGTAACACTTTAAAATAACTCACGCTATGAAGCATTAGTTAAGTATTAGTTAAGCACTAGTAAATAGTCAATTCATCATTAAAAGACATTAGTAATCCATTTATAAATACAGCTATAAATGCTTTGTTCTTGATTTATAAGCATATCTATAATGAGTGTAATAATTGTATTTTCATACTTTATTAATGATCAATTTATCATTTCTAAATTATGTATTACATTATTCACAAACCAGTTATTTAGGAGTTGTCAGTGGTTCATAAGATCATTTAGAAAGTGTAAGTAAATTATTAATAACATATTTAAATGTACATTTATGCATCTTATTATTTAGACATATAGTATTAGTTACTTAGTGTGTTAATAAATGTTTTATTAACATATTCCTAGTGTCAAAACTACCTCGGTACTAACTTTAAAACATTAGAGAACAGCAGTGCAGAAGATCACTGAACCTTTAAATCTCATTTATAAAAGCTTTACAAAGCATAAACAGTCCTCACTTTAGATGAGCTCACAAAAATAGTTAATTGACCACTTCTAAATGTTTTATAATTACCTAAATTAATCATGAATTGCAGTAGGAATATGTGTTAATAAAGCATTTACTGTATTAACACATTAAGTAACTATTACTATGTGTCTAAATAATAAGATGTATAAATGAATGTTTAAATAGTTTATTAACCATTTACTTACACTTCCTAAATGATCTTATGAACCACTGACAGCTCCTAAATAACTGGTTTGTAAATAATGTAATAATTAATTTAGAAATGATAAATTGATTATTAATAAAGTATGAAAATACAATTATTAAACACATTATAGATATGCTTATAAATCAAGAATAAAGCATTTATAGCTGTATTTATAAACTACTTACTAATGACTATTAATGCTTTATAAGTGATTAATTAACTATTTACTAATGCTTAACTAATGCTTCATAGCGTGCAGTTATTATAAAGTGTTACCAAGAAAACTTGTAAATTGACATTTCTTCGACTTTAATCTGTCCTTTTTTAATTTTGGTTTATAAAGATGCAAAACGTAATAAAAAAAAATCTGAAAATAAGTCAATATTTATTTTGTGCACTTGTGTATTTTGTGTATTTGGTTTTAATTTAAATGTTGGTATTCACCATAGCATTTAAAAATACAACAACCGTTTGTTTTTTGTTTTTCCTGACGTGGTTAAAAAACGAAAAAAGAATGGACGCAAAAGTACACAGACCCTAATTTATGTTCATTTATTGTTACGCTCGAGTGAATATTCTCATTTTGTGTTTTTTAAACAGGATGAATGTCTATGAATGTCACCTATCTGTAACTGCTGAAAGAACACTCAAGATTGATCTATTAGTTCATCCAGATCTTGTAGTACCAATTCTGAGGACATCAGTGGAGAAAAGGATACAGGGGTGAAGAATCTCATAAGAGGTGGTTTCACAGGGTATTCAGGACCAAACTCGCAATACAGCTCAAACACTCCATCTTCATACGGGGTATCAGGTGGACCTCTCATGAGGATCTTCCAAAAGGCTGAAAAACAAAAAACTGTATTATTTAACAGTAGGCTACAGTAAATGAATATAAGTCTGTCTGGATATTGTCTCTTTGTTTAATTTGACACATTGAAACAAATTTGCTTTTTTAAATCACAAACCTTTTTTATTGCTGATATTGTTTAGCTTTACACAGCTTTTGAAAATAAGCACACACATTTTTTATGTCTCTAGAAAAAGTGTAGATATATTGATACAGCATATCTCAATAAAGGTCAATGGTTTGCCACTTTAGGGAAGTCAAATCTTTAAAAGATATTCATAATGTGAGCACTGTGCCATTATTATTTTATTTATTTTTGTTTGTCTGTTTGTTTGTTTTGCTTTCACAGTAGTGTAGTATAGTGTAGATAAATCAGATAACCTGCTCCTATAATGAGAGATGAGATAGACTTTATTATCACATACTGTGTCACTTGCCCATTGGTTGTCTTATGTCATATGTTCACTAAGTTCTTGTATTTAAAAGGAAAACTCCACTTTTTTAAAAACAGGCTCATTTTCCAACTCCCCTACAGTTAAACAGTTGAGTTTTACCATTTTCAAATCCATTCAGCCGATCTCCAGGTCTAGCGGTACCACTGTGCAAGCAGGGGGTCACAGGCACTGTGTAATATCACTGCGCCTGCTGCACCCATGGTACGGCAGCAAAGTTCGTTGATTATTTCGTCGGAATGAAAGTATAGTTCCTAGCCATATCGGCCTAGAAAATCACAGCTTTTCATTTTCCGTCGATCTTAGTACACAATGTAACTACAGAAGAGTCAAGTTTTAAATAGGAAAAATCTAGAAACTCTGGTAACACTTTAGAACAATGGTCCGTCAGTAACTATGCAGTAAGTAATGCAGGACTAATAAGTAGTACTATATTAACACTTCAGCTACTACTATTAACTAATATAGAAACAAGCTTAACTAACCAGTAAGTAATATCAAATTTAGAAGTTAGTTCCTTATTAGCTAATCAATAATTACCTAATGAGATTACCATCATTAATACCTATTAACTAACGGACAAATTGTAAAGAACATTATTGTGTGTCTGAGACATAATCAGCAATCATTTTTACTCTGAATATAGTTATAAAATGCATCATTAATTACTCAAGTGTTACCTAATCACTATGCAGGAACTACTAGTGATCACGACCATTATTTTAAAGTGAAAAAAAATATTTTTTACTTTAAAATAATGGTGCAGATCAGTAGTAGTTCTTGAAGAATGATTAATTAGTGATGCATTTTATGACCATGTTAAAAAAAGAATAAAAAAAGAAAATCTTCAAGAACTACTAGTGATCTGGACCATTATTTTAAGGTAAAAAATTTTTTTTTTTCACTTTAAAATAATCTTCCTGATCACTAGTAGTTCCTGCATAGTAATTAGGTAACACTTAATTAATGATGCATTTTATAACCACGTTGAGAGTAAAAAAGAATTGCTCACATCTCAGACACTTTAATGTTGTGATTAGTAATTAAATAATTCTTTATAAGTTGTCATAGTTACCTATTAGTTCTTAATGCTGCCATTCTCATTCTCTAACTATTGATTAACTAATAAGGAACTATCTTAGTCCTTAATTTGATGTTACTTACTGATAGTTAAACTTGTTCCTATATTAGTTAATAATAGTATAGCTGAAGTGTTAATGTAGTACTATTCATTAGTCCTGCATTACTTCCTGCATAGTTCCTTATTAATGGCGCATAGTCCCATTATTCTAAAGTGTTACCGAAACTCTTTGGTCATTTTTGAGCGAGGTGCTAACGGCATTGTTTTCCATGTTACTTTGTCATGTATTGGATTAATGTAATCCTACTGACATGGTGAGTGTCATTGTCAAGTCTGCTTATGTTCAAGTCAAATGGTTGCTTTGTTTGCTTGCTCACTTATGGATAATTAATAAACTGGGTAACACTTTACTTGAAGGGGTGTGCATAAGACTGACATGACACCTTCATAATCATGACATGACACGTGTCATGAATATGAAGGATGTTTTATGCAGGTTTATGACATATTACTGTCATTAAGTGTCATTCGCTCAATTATGTCATTTTTAATGCAAAGATGACATTGTTTGAGATGTCTGAGTTATGACAACTTGACATAAACCAATACATCATAACCTGTCAGTGTCTTTGTCATGACAACTTGACATTACCAAGACAACATAACCTGTCATAAACATGACATAGCAGATTAATTATCAAACTTAAAAAACTACTTAGCTTTATGGGTTAACATTACATTACATTATACACTGTAAAAAAAATCCTGTTGTTTCTACGGAAAAATACCGGCAGCTGTGGTTACCAGAACAATACTGTAAAAATGACATCAAACCGTAAACATACTTACGGAGTTACATGTGAATTTTACATTTTAAATCTGTTAAATTTACGGTAAAATAACGTATTTCATTAACTGATATAATGTTAATTTACCAACCTAATGAAGTACTAATATCTGTTTTGTACCTTTATAATACACTGACAGTCACCAAACACAGTGGTGATGAGAGTCACATGATGAATCAAAGTTCATCACAAGCAGCTTTTCCACAAGCTGAGAAGCACAATACTAATATATAGAAGGAGCACACAGTGTCATTCACACACACACTAAACACCATCATGGTAACATGCATGAAATTTTAAAAATGCAATAAACATTAATTTAACAACATTAGATGTAACATAAAACCCTAATGTACATAACTGATTAGAAAAAAATGAGAAAAACTAAGAAGAAACAGAGTTATTTCAACGAAAATATATCAAATGTGAAGTATCACGCAGGGAATTGTGGGAATGTCAATATACGGTTTTTCACTGTAAATTTTACAATGAATTGTTATTTTTCACTTCCAAAAACTGTGAATTTAACGGTATTTTACCGTAAAATTACATTAAATGTACCATTAGATCTATTACAGTTATTCACTGTATATAGTACGGAAACTTTCTGTAAACCAATCAACAGTTTTTCACCGCAGCATTTTTACAGTCTTTTACTGTTAAAATCACGGTCATTTTTTACAGTGTAGATACATTACATATATATTCATACATTACATATTCAGTACAGGGAACATATAAATGATTAACTATGATTTTTCCCTCAATAAACTCCTAATTTACTGCTTATAAATATAGTTAATAGTTAAGTTTAGGTATTGGGTAGGATTACGAATCTAGAATAAGGTCATGCAGAATAAGGCATTAATATGTGCTTTATAAGTACTAATAAACAGCCAATATTTTAGCCATATGAATGCTAATAGTAATAAGCAACTAGTTAAAAGACTCTAAAATAAAGTGTTACCATTGTTTTATAACAGTGTCATCTTTTTAAAGAAATTTGAAATTGTCTATTATCTGACCTTCTGTTGGAGGAAACATAAAAAAATAAATAAATAACATGAAATGAAAAATATTCATGACGCTGTTATAAAATTATTTGTCAGAGTATCGTCACTTAAAGGTGCTACAGAGGATGTTTTCGACAACTGAGAAACCAAAGACTGTTTATGCAGTCCCCCTCCTTCACAGCTCATTTCGAGGGAACGCCTCCCGAGTATTGGAACACGAGTGTTTGTTTACCACCGGCATTCGCTGTGTTGTGTTAGTGGATTCATTATGTCGGACTCACCGCAGGTAACTCATAATCTGCAGTTGTTACTCCTGACAAAAACATTGCATGCGGCGCCTGTAGAGTGTGGAAAGTTACTGGAGCGCGCAGCCGCGCTCGTCTCGCACAAGGAACGAAATGGCAGTGATTGACAAGCCAGAGGGCCAATCATCGCATAAACGATTGGCTGATGTTTTTAAGGCCCTACCTCGTGCACAGATGATGTATATTAATATTATTCCTTTCAGTGCACCTAATAAATAGTCTTTTATCAGTTAGTAAAGACAGTTTCAAGTAATATTGCAAAAATGTATAAAACAAAACATCCTCTTTAGCACCTTTAATGACATTTTAATGACAAGTTCAATTTGTACCACTGTACTTGAGCTCAAGATACATATTCATGACACTATTATAATGGCCTCATGTCAAAATCAACCACATGACAGTTTAATGTAATGTTAACCCATAAAGCTAAATAATGTCAAGTTGTCATGACAAAGACACTGACAGGTTATGATGTATTGGTTTATGTCAAGTTGTCATAACACAGACATCTCAAACAATGTCATCTTTGCATTAAAAATGACATAATTGAGCGAATGACATTTAATGACATTTGTCATAAACATGCATAAAACCTCCTTCATATTCATGACACGTGTCACGTCATGATTATGAAGGTGTCATGTCAGTCTTATGCACACCCCTTCAAGTGAAGTGTTACCATAAACTGCACATGGGTTCATCATATAAAGATGCATTTATTTACTTGTACAAGCTCCTCTCTATATTTGAGAGATCTTTGTCCTGTCTCCGACATTTGAAAACACATAAGCAACTGTGGGGATGTCCGAAACAGCAGCTTGACACATTTGGCCATAGAGAGCAAAGGCTGGTTTGAGATAGAGACCTGCACTCCTGTGGGACTCAGCGCGGGACAAGAATTGATGGGCGCGTGCAGGAGCGGGCTGTAAGATGCTCATGTGTGCGGGTTGCGGGAGAATAAAATGATTTGCAGGACTCCCGCAAAATATAAAATATAAAAAAAACAAACAAAAAAACAAATTGTTATTCAAATATTGCACAAAAGCAACAAGTACAACTAATATGAAATAAAAACGTTTCACAGTCGCAAGCATGTGCGAGATTCAATTTATAACACGTGTTTGCAGTTGAGCAATGTAGCCAATCACAGACATATCAGTTGATTTCTGAGACGCAATGGTCAATCAGAGGCGTTTATGTTAGAATCCTCTCACCACTCAAAAAGCCGGAATTTTTATGCAATGCTGAAATCTGTGCGTTCACGAATCCTGTTATTATAATACACTAAGTGTAGACATTATGAAAGATTCATTATTCATATATTCATTGTCTTATAACAAAGCTTTGTGAGATCACGATGAACTGAGCTGTCAGTTTTTTAGTCATTATAAAGGGAGCGCTTTTTGTGCGTATTCTGTCATACCAAATCAAGCACGCATCAGCTTGCTTTTCTGTTGAAACTAACTGTGGTTTGTGAATGTTGATGCTTTAACCCTTTGATGCACAACATGGGTCAAAAATGACCCGGCTGAGTTTTTATTTTCTATATCTTTGCAAGAAATTAATTTCATCATTCAGTATTCCAGGTATTCCTCAATTAACTTGTTTTTGATCATCACAAATCATCATTTTCATTTTTTCTTTCTTACTTTTTTAATAAAAATCATTTTTGTATCACTACCCTTCTAATGCGCAACATGGGTCAAAAATGACCCGTATTCATTTCCTATGGTATTTCAGTCATGACTGAGTGTTTCTTCGCTGAATCTTTGAAAGAAAAGTATTTTATCATTCATTTATTCCAGGTATTCCTTAAATATCTTGTTTTTGATTTTCTACAAATAATTGTGTTTATTTTTTCTTTCTTACTTTATAAACAAACACAGTTTCTACATCAATTTTACACACATGGGTCAAAAATGACCCGTATAGAAATCTTTAATATTTGCAAATTTTTGCAAGGAGGAACATATTTACTGCAGACAACTGTTCATCTGCCACACATTTCACATCTTAACAAGGCTACTTTTGTATATTTGATGGATGTAAGTCTTATTATATTTAATATATTAGGCTATATATTTCATAATTTTTTATTTTTTGTCATAAATCAATGCAATTGGTCACCCTTTAAGTCTGTCAATGTTCCTGAAAAGTAACAGTTTTGGACATATACAACATGGGTCTAAAGTGACCTGAATGAGTTATTGTTACAACAGAGACACGGAGGCAGAGGTATAAACAATCCAGGTGAGTTTATTTACAAACAGCAGAGCACGGAGTAATGTTAAGCAGATAAAGAGTTCTTGAGAGCTGAAGGGAATGTAATACTGTCCTGATAATGTCTTGCAGATGCAGGTGAAGGGATGAGATGGTAGAAGCTGGCGGAGACACTCACACACACAGGCAGGTAAGCACACAAGGAGAACGGGAGACGAAGGAGATGGAGGAGACAACTGGAGCAGGTAAGTTTGGTGTTTGGAGTCCTTAAGGTAAGCATACATGTATCGTAGTGCAAACGAGACCGGACAAAGACTGTGTGTGAGTGTGGTGGTTATATGGTGGTGCTGATTGCGGTGCTGATGAGTGACAGGTGGCGGTGATCAGTACGCTGGTGATTGAGTGCGTGGGTAAGGGAGTGAGGTGGAACCTGACGTGTCTGTGACAGTACCCCCCCTCCCACGGCCCGCTCCTGAGGGCCGCGGACCCCGACGTCGTGGTGGTCTTCCTCTAGGGCGTGGGGCAGGTCTGTCTGGGTGGTTGGCGTGGAAGGTTTGTAACAGGATAGGATCAAGGATATCATTCTTGGAAACCCATGAGCGTTCTTCGGGGTCATAGCCTTCCCAGTCGACGAGGTATTCTAGCTGACCACCACGGCGCCGGGAATCCAGGATTTCATGAACCACGTAAGCTGTGCCGTCCTCCAGGATGAGTGGAAGGGGGGGCTCGGCGGCTGCCACGTCAGGTTCTGTGGAGGGAACAACAGAAGGGTGGTGAGGCTTAAGCAGTGATACGTGGAATGTAGGATGGATTCTACTATACTGTGGAGGGAGTTGGAGTCGGTAGGTGACGGGGTTGATCTGCCGGATGATGGTGAACGGGCCAATGAAGCGGGGACTCAGCTTCTTGCAGGGCAGACGCATCCTGATGTCCCTGGTGGACAGCCAGACCTTCTGCCCCGGTTGGTAGACAGGAGCTTCGGAGCGCCGAAGGTCGGCTGTCGTCTTGCGTCTGCGCAGGGCTCTCTGCAGTTGGTGATGAGCTGAGTCCCAAACCCTCTCGCTCTCCCGGAACCAGTAGTCGACTGCGGGGACGTTGGAAGGTTCCCCATCCCAGGGGAACAGCGGGGGTTGGTAGCCGAGTACGCACTGGAAGGGTGTCAGTCCAGTTGTGGCTTGGCGGAGGGAGTTCTGTGCGTACTCGGCCCAACCCAGGTACTGGTTCCAGGAGTTCTGGTGGCCGTGACAGAAGGTACGCAGGAAGCGGCCAATCTCCTGGATCTTGCGTTCCGTCTGCCCGTTCGACTGAGGATGGTATCCAGATGACAGGCTGACGGTCACACCCAGGAGGGAGAAGAAGGCTTTCCAGACGTGGGAGATGAACTGTGGTCCTCTGTCGGAGACTATATCTTCAGGTATTCCATAATAACGAAAAACATGATTGAACATCAACTCGGCCGTGGCCATGGCGGTAGGTAGACCCTCCAGGGGTATCAGGCGACAGGACTTTGAGAAGCGGTCTACTACCACCAGGATGCATGTGTGACCGTCAGACTCAGGGAGATCTGTGACGAAGTCCACTCCCAGGTGTGACCAGGGTCTCTCAGGAACGGGCAGAGGTAGGAGCTTGCCGGTGGGAAGATGGCGAGGGCTCTTGGAGATGGCGCACTCCCTGCAGCCCTGCACGTACCTTCTGACATCGTTGGCCATGTTGGGCCACCAGAAGCGTTGTTTGAGCAACGAGAGGGTCTCATTGACCCCCGGGTGACCAGTGCCAAGTGAAGAGTGGGTATTGTGCAGGAGTGGAGTGCGACGTGCCCGTGTGACGTATTGCAAGCCTTGGGGGCAACCCGGCGGAGTGCGTGTGGAGGCATTGGAGGAGGGAATGGTTTCTTCGGACCACTGGATGGGGTTCACGAAGATGGACTCCAGCAGGATAGTTTCTGGATCTTCGGGCTTTTCCTCAGGGGAATGGAGGCGAGAAAGGGCGTCAGCTTTAGTGTTCTTTGAACCAGGACGGTAAGAGAGGGAGAAATTGAACCTTGAGAAAAACATGGCCCAGCGAGCTTGACGAGGGTTGAGTCTTTTGGCAGCCTTCAGATATTCAAGGTTCTTATGATCAGTGAGAACTTGGAATGGGTGAGCAGCCCCCTCCAACCAATGCCTCCACTCCTCGAGGGCAAGCTTGACGGCCAGGAGTTCGCGGTCACCGATGTCGTAATTGACCTCCGCCGGGTTGAGCTTGCGGGAGAAGAAGGCGCATGGATGGAGTCTACTTGGTGTCCCCTGCTGCTGCGATAGGACCGCTCCCACTCCGGTGGTGGAGGCGTCCACCTCCACGATGAATGGAAGGTCCGGGTTAGGGTGGACGAGGAGGGGAGCGGTGGTGAAGGCTCTTTTGAGGGTCTCGAAGGCGTTGGTGGCTTGTAGGGACCAGGACAGAGACTTGGGCTGATTACGGAGTAGGTTGGTGAGTGGACTGACAATTGTACTGTAGTTCTTGATAAAACGGCGGTAGAAGTTGGAGAAACCTAGGAAGCGTTGGAGTTCTTTAATAGTTGATGGAGTGGGCCAGGACTGGATGGCGGAGACCTTCCCCTCGTCCATCCGGATGCCACTGTGATCTATCATGTACCCCAGGAATTGGACGGAGGGCTGGTGAAAGGAGCACTTTTCAGCTTTGAGGAAGAGTTGGAATTGCCGTAAGCGTTGGAGGACCTCCGCAACGTGGTGGCGATGTTCGGCCAAGCTCCGGGAGTAGATGAGGATGTCGTCTATATACACCAAAACGAACTTGTGGAGAAACTCCCGGAGCACCTCGTGTATGAAATCCTGGAATACGGAGGGGGCGTTGACCAGGCCATACGGCATGACGAGATACTCGTAGTGTCCGGTGGGCGTGACAAAGGCGGTCTTCCACTCGTCCCCCTCGCGTATCCGGATGAGGTTGTACGCGCTGCGGAGGTCCAGCTTGGTGAACACAGTGGCACCACGGAGATGTTCCAGGGCAGCTGGGACGAGGGGAAGCGGGTAGCGGAATTTGACAGTGATCTTGTTGAGAGCACGGTAATCAATGCAGGGCCTCAAGCCTCCGTCCTTCTTCGCCACAAAAAAGAAGCTTGAAGCAGCAGGGGAAGTAGACGGGCGGATGTAACCTTGGTTGAGGGCCTCTTTGATGTATTCCTCCATGGCCTTCTCCTCCGGTAGTGACAGGGGGTAAATGCGTCCCCTGGGCACTGGTTCACCCGGTAGCAGATCGATGGCACAGTCCCATGGCCGGTGTGGAGGAAGCTTGGAGGCGCGTTGCGGGCAGAAAACGTCACTGAAGGGGGCGTAGTCCGGGGGAACATCCACGGAGCGCTTCTCTACAGGGCTTTCGATAGAGGTGGCGTTGATGGAGAGAGACTTGGAGAGTGGAGACTTCGGAACAGGAAGCACCGGGAAGCAATCGGGAAAGCAGTGGTCGCCCCACTTCAGGACTTCGCCCGTGCGCCAGGAGATGGTGGGATTGTGTTGTTCCAGCCACGGACGCCCCAGAACCACGTCAGCGGTGGATTCCTCCAGAACCAGCAGATGGATCTTTTCGGAGTGAAGAATGCCCACGCAGAGTTGAAGTGGTCCCACACAATGACGGATGTTTCTACGGCTCAGGGGTTTGCCCGTGATGGAGTGGATTTGATAGCTAACCGGAGACGGGGAGATCTTGAGCTTGAGTTGTCGACAGAGGGCGCCTGAGATGAAATTTCCTGCTGACCCTGAGTCGAGGAGCGCCACCACTGGAACAGAGGTATTTGCAGCAGTAAGAATTACAATAGTCGTGAGTGGTTTCATTTTCTGAAAGGGGGGGAAAATAGCACTCACCACGGGCCGAGGAGGACGGGTTGAGCATGTGGAGATGACATGCCCCGGAGATCCACAATATAGGCATAAGTTCAGGGTCAGCCTTCTCTGTCTTTCATTTGAAGTGAGGCGTGAATGGTCAACTTGCATGGGCTCGGTGGCTGGTTCTGGGGAGCTGACGGGTTCTGACCGGCGGAGGAGGTTGGTGGTAGATGACTGGCCCTGGTGCTCGAGGAGACACGACTGCATACGAGAACCCACGCGGATGGCGAGTTGGATGAAACGTTCGAGTCCCATTGAGTCCTCGTATGCAGCGAGATGCAGCCGCACGTTGGGTTCCAATCCCTGACGGAAAGTGGTGATGAGGGCTTGTTCATTCCAACCGCTGGTGGCGGCTAGCGTTCGGAACTGCAAGGCATATTCATTGACAGAGAGATTTCTTTGCTTTAGATTATAGAGTTTCTCACCAGTGGAAGAATCCGTTCGAGGTTTCCCGAAGACCTCACGGAAGTGAGAGACGAACGCCGAATAAGACTGGACAACAGGGCCTTTCTGGGTCCACAGGGAATCTGCCCATTGCAGGGCCTTACCTTGCAGTTGCGAAATGATGAACGCTATTTTAGCCGTGTTGGTGGTGTAGAGGTGCGGCTGCATCTCCAGGACCAGTTCGCACTGGAGAAGGAATCCGCTGCACTCCTCCGCCGATCCTGAGTAGGGCGCCGGTTTGGCCATGGGACTGGCGGTGAATGATGGTGAAGGAGCGGTGATGGAGGGTGCGGAAGTTGCAGCGTTGGAGGGTGATGGTGACAATGGTTGTGGTGTGAGTGCTCGGCGCAGTGCGTCCACGAGCTCTTGGAACGGGTCGTTGGTGCTCATGCTGTGAAGTTGGTATGGTCCGGTCTTCTGTTACAACAGAGACACGGAGGCAGAGGTATAAACAATCCAGGTGAGTTTATTTACAAACAGCAGAGCACGGAGTAATGTTAAGCAGATAAAGAGTTCTTGAGAGCTGAAGGGAATGTAATACTGTCCTGATAATGTCTTGCAGATGCAGGTGAAGGGATGAGATGGTAGAAGCTGGCGGAGACACTCACACACACAGGCAGGTAAGCACACAAGGAGAACGGGAGACGAAGGAGATGGAGGAGACAACTGGAGCAGGTAAGTTTGGTGTTTGGAGTCCTTAAGGTAAGCATACATGTATCGTAGTGCAAACGAGACCGGACAAAGACTGTGTGTGAGTGTGGTGGTTATATGGTGGTGCTGATTGCGGTGCTGATGAGTGACAGGTGGCGGTGATCAGTACGCTGGTGATTGAGTGCGTGGGTAAGGGAGTGAGGTGGAACCTGACGTGTCTGTGACAGTACCCCCCCTCCCACGGCCCGCTCCTGAGGGCCGCGGACCCCGACGTCGTGGTGGTCTTCCTCTAGGGCGTGGGGCAGGTCTGTCTGGGTGGTTGGCGTGGAAGGTTTGTAACAGGATAGGATCAAGGATATCATTCTTGGAAACCCATGAGCGTTCTTCGGGGTCATAGCCTTCCCAGTCGACGAGGTATTCTAGCTGACCACCACGGCGCCGGGAATCCAGGATTTCATGAACCACGTAAGCTGTGCCGTCCTCCAGGATGAGTGGAAGGGGGGGCTCGGCGGCTGCCACGTCAGGTTCTGTGGAGGGAACAACAGAAGGGTGGTGAGGCTTAAGCAGTGATACGTGGAATGTAGGATGGATTCTACTATACTGTGGAGGGAGTTGGAGTCGGTAGGTGACGGGGTTGATCTGCCGGATGATGGTGAACGGGCCAATGAAGCGGGGACTCAGCTTCTTGCAGGGCAGACGCATCCTGATGTCCCTGGTGGACAGCCAGACCTTCTGCCCCGGTTGGTAGACAGGAGCTTCGGAGCGCCGAAGGTCGGCTGTCGTCTTGCGTCTGCGCAGGGCTCTCTGCAGTTGGTGATGAGCTGAGTCCCAAACCCTCTCGCTCTCCCGGAACCAGTAGTCGACTGCGGGGACGTTGGAAGGTTCCCCATCCCAGGGGAACAGCGGGGGTTGGTAGCCGAGTACGCACTGGAAGGGTGTCAGTCCAGTTGTGGCTTGGCGGAGGGAGTTCTGTGCGTACTCGGCCCAACCCAGGTACTGGTTCCAGGAGTTCTGGTGGCCGTGACAGAAGGTACGCAGGAAGCGGCCAATCTCCTGGATCTTGCGTTCCGTCTGCCCGTTCGACTGAGGATGGTATCCAGATGACAGGCTGACGGTCACACCCAGGAGGGAGAAGAAGGCTTTCCAGACGTGGGAGATGAACTGTGGTCCTCTGTCGGAGACTATATCTTCAGGTATTCCATAATAACGAAAAACATGATTGAACATCAACTCGGCCGTGGCCATGGCGGTAGGTAGACCCTCCAGGGGTATCAGGCGACAGGACTTTGAGAAGCGGTCTACTACCACCAGGATGCATGTGTGACCGTCAGACTCAGGGAGATCTGTGACGAAGTCCACTCCCAGGTGTGACCAGGGTCTCTCAGGAACGGGCAGAGGTAGGAGCTTGCCGGTGGGAAGATGGCGAGGGCTCTTGGAGATGGCGCACTCCCTGCAGCCCTGCACGTACCTTCTGACATCGTTGGCCATGTTGGGCCACCAGAAGCGTTGTTTGAGCAACGAGAGGGTCTCATTGACCCCCGGGTGACCAGTGCCAAGTGAAGAGTGGGTATTGTGCAGGAGTGGAGTGCGACGTGCCCGTGTGACGTATTGCAAGCCTTGGGGGCAACCCGGCGGAGTGCGTGTGGAGGCATTGGAGGAGGGAATGGTTTCTTCGGACCACTGGATGGGGTTCACGAAGATGGACTCCAGCAGGATAGTTTCTGGATCTTCGGGCTTTTCCTCAGGGGAATGGAGGCGAGAAAGGGCGTCAGCTTTAGTGTTCTTTGAACCAGGACGGTAAGAGAGGGAGAAATTGAACCTTGAGAAAAACATGGCCCAGCGAGCTTGACGAGGGTTGAGTCTTTTGGCAGCCTTCAGATATTCAAGGTTCTTATGATCAGTGAGAACTTGGAATGGGTGAGCAGCCCCCTCCAACCAATGCCTCCACTCCTCGAGGGCAAGCTTGACGGCCAGGAGTTCGCGGTCACCGATGTCGTAATTGACCTCCGCCGGGTTGAGCTTGCGGGAGAAGAAGGCGCATGGATGGAGTCTACTTGGTGTCCCCTGCTGCTGCGATAGGACCGCTCCCACTCCGGTGGTGGAGGCGTCCACCTCCACGATGAATGGAAGGTCCGGGTTAGGGTGGACGAGGAGGGGAGCGGTGGTGAAGGCTCTTTTGAGGGTCTCGAAGGCGTTGGTGGCTTGTAGGGACCAGGACAGAGACTTGGGCTGATTACGGAGTAGGTTGGTGAGTGGACTGACAATTGTACTGTAGTTCTTGATAAAACGGCGGTAGAAGTTGGAGAAACCTAGGAAGCGTTGGAGTTCTTTAATAGTTGATGGAGTGGGCCAGGACTGGATGGCGGAGACCTTCCCCTCGTCCATCCGGATGCCACTGTGATCTATCATGTACCCCAGGAATTGGACGGAGGGCTGGTGAAAGGAGCACTTTTCAGCTTTGAGGAAGAGTTGGAATTGCCGTAAGCATTGGAGGACCTCCGCAACGTGGTGGCGATGTTCGGCCAAGCTCCGGGAGTAGATGAGGATGTCGTCTATATACACCAAAACGAACTTGTGGAGAAACTCCCGGAGCACCTCGTGTATGAAATCCTGGAATACGGAGGGGGCGTTGACCAGGCCATACGGCATGACGAGATACTCGTAGTGTCCGGTGGGCGTGACAAAGGCGGTCTTCCACTCGTCCCCCTCGCGTATCCGGATGAGGTTGTACGCGCTGCGGAGGTCCAGCTTGGTGAACACAGTGGCACCACGGAGATGTTCCAGGGCAGCTGGGACGAGGGGAAGCGGGTAGCGGAATTTGACAGTGATCTTGTTGAGAGCACGGTAATCAATGCAGGGCCTCAAGCCTCCGTCCTTCTTCGCCACAAAAAAGAAGCTTGAAGCAGCAGGGGAAGTAGACGGGCGGATGTAACCTTGGTTGAGGGCCTCTTTGATGTATTCCTCCATGGCCTTCTCCTCCGGTAGTGACAGGGGGTAAATGCGTCCCCTGGGCACTGGTTCACCCGGTAGCAGATCGATGGCACAGTCCCATGGCCGGTGTGGAGGAAGCTTGGAGGCGCGTTGCGGGCAGAAAACGTCACTGAAGGGGGCGTAGTCCGGGGGAACATCCACGGAGCGCTTCTCTACAGGGCTTTCGATAGAGGTGGCGTTGATGGAGAGAGACTTGGAGAGTGGAGACTTCGGAACAGGAAGCACCGGGAAGCAATCGGGAAAGCAGTGGTCGCCCCACTTCAGGACTTCGCCCGTGCGCCAGGAGATGGTGGGATTGTGTTGTTCCAGCCACGGACGCCCCAGAACCACGTCAGCGGTGGATTCCTCCAGAACCAGCAGATGGATCTTTTCGGAGTGAAGAATGCCCACGCAGAGTTGAAGTGGTCCCACACAATGACGGATGTTTCTACGGCTCAGGGGTTTGCCCGTGATGGAGTGGATTTGATAGCTAACCGGAGACGGGGAGATCTTGAGCTTGAGTTGTCGACAGAGGGCGCCTGAGATGAAATTTCCTGCTGACCCTGAGTCGAGGAGCGCCACCACTGGAACAGAGGTATTTGCAGCAGTAAGAATTACAATAGTCGTGAGTGGTTTCATTTTCTGAAAGGGGGGGAAAATAGCACTCACCACGGGCCGAGGAGGACGGGTTGAGCATGTGGAGATGACATGCCCCGGAGATCCACAATATAGGCATAAGTTCAGGGTCAGCCTTCTCTGTCTTTCATTTGAAGTGAGGCGTGAATGGTCAACTTGCATGGGCTCGGTGGCTGGTTCTGGGGAGCTGACGGGTTCTGACCGGCGGAGGAGGTTGGTGGTAGATGACTGGCCCTGGTGCTCGAGGAGACACGACTGCATACGAGAACCCACGCGGATGGCGAGTTGGATGAAACGTTCGAGTCCCATTGAGTCCTCGTATGCAGCGAGATGCAGCCGCACGTTGGGTTCCAATCCCTGACGGAAAGTGGTGATGAGGGCTTGTTCATTCCAACCGCTGGTGGCGGCTAGCGTTCGGAACTGCAAGGCATATTCATTGACAGAGAGATTTCTTTGCTTTAGATTATAGAGTTTCTCACCAGTGGAAGAATCCGTTCGAGGTTTCCCGAAGACCTCACGGAAGTGAGAGACGAACGCCGAATAAGACTGGACAACAGGGCCTTTCTGGGTCCACAGGGAATCTGCCCATTGCAGGGCCTTACCTTGCAGTTGCGAAATGATGAACGCTATTTTAGCCGTGTTGGTGGTGTAGAGGTGCGGCTGCATCTCCAGGACCAGTTCGCACTGGAGAAGGAATCCGCTGCACTCCTCCGCCGATCCTGAGTAGGGCGCCGGTTTGGCCATGGGACTGGCGGTGAATGATGGTGAAGGAGCGGTGATGGAGGGTGCGGAAGTTGCAGCGTTGGAGGGTGATGGTGACGATGGTTGTGGTGTGAGTGCTCGGCGCAGTGCGTCCACGAGCTCTTGGAACGGGTCGTTGGTGCTCATGCTGTGAAGTTGGTATGGTCCGGTCTTCTGTTACAACAGAGACACGGAGGCAGAGGTATAAACAATCCAGGTGAGTTTATTTACAAACAGCAGAGCACGGAGTAATGTTAAGCAGATAAAGAGTTCTTGAGAGCTGAAGGGAATGTAATACTGTCCTGATAATGTCTTGCAGATGCAGGTGAAGGGATGAGATGGTAGAAGCTGGCGGAGACACTCACACACACAGGCAGGTAAGCACACAAGGAGAACGGGAGACGAAGGAGATGGAGGAGACAACTGGAGCAGGTAAGTTTGGTGTTTGGAGTCCTTAAGGTAAGCATACATGTATCGTAGTGCAAACGAGACCGGACAAAGACTGTGTGTGAGTGTGGTGGTTATATGGTGGTGCTGATTGCGGTGCTGATGAGTGACAGGTGGCGGTGATCAGTACGCTGGTGATTGAGTGCGTGGGTAAGGGAGTGAGGTGGAACCTGACGTGTCTGTGACAGTTATTACTTTCTATATTGCATATATTACAATAAATTAATTTTATCATTCATTATTCCATCTATTACTCAATAACCAAATCCTTATTTTAATTTTTCCTTTCTTTTTGAATGAATTTTTTTGAATGTGTGTGTCATTACCATTCTAAAGGCCAATGTATACTTCACTTTTTATGCGTACGTGAGGGTCAGCATACAGATTTTTGTAACTTTTTATAATTTCCGCCGGATTTCTATAACTGTGTATGTACAACCTGCACATACACATTTAAATTGCGTTTGACTGTTCGCAAAGTATACTTTCAGCTTTTTTTACAGTGATGTCATCATCCACCTCAGTTCTGTTGAGGACCAGCCACTAACACTCTAGATAAAGAAAATCAAAAGCACTGTTGATCGATACACTTATTATATATTTTCACTGTTGGACAGAAACCTTGTTCAAAACTGTTACTTTTCAGGAACACTGATAGATGTAAAAGGTGACCAGTAGCATTGGTTTATAACAAAAAATACAAATTATGAAATATAATATATAGCCTATTATATGAAATATAATATGACTTTCATCCATCAAATATACAAAAACAGCCATGTTGAGAGGTGAAATGTGTGGCGGATGAACAGTTGTCTGCAGTAAATATGTTCCTACTTGCAAAAATTTACAAAGGTTTCTATATGGGTCATTTTTGACCCATGTGTGTAAAATTGATGTAGAAATACAAAACCTGTGTTTGTTTATGAAAAAAAGAAAGAAAAAATAAACACAATTATTTGTAGAAAATCAAAAACAAGATATTTAAGTAATACCTGAAATAAATAAATGATAAAATACATTTCTTTCAAAGATTCAGCGAAGAAACACTCAGTCATGACTAAAATGCCATAGGAAATGAATACGGGTCATTTTTGACCCATGTGTGTAAAATTGATGTAGACAAACAAAAACTGTGTTTGTTTATAAAGAAAGAAAGAAAAAATGAACATCATGATTTTTGTCAATCAAAAACAAGATATTTAAGGAATACCTGGAATAAATGAATGATAAAATACATTTCTTTTAAAGATTCAGCAAAGAAACACTCAACCGTTATGGAAATTACATAGGAAATGAATACGGGTCATTTTTGACCCATGTTGCGCATTAGAAGGGGTTTTCATAGCTTGTGCATCAAAGGGTTAATAACAAATATTTTATCAGGAGCATTTATGCTGGGATGTTGTGTCGACACATAACTTGTTTCATGTACATTTCATGGCTGTACTGACGAAAATATATAGGCTTCTTTATTGTGGGATTTTGCAGGCACGGAGTGGGACAAGTGCTTTAATTAAAAAAAAAAATATTTAAATTGTGCTGAGTCAAATAGCCTAATCATGTATTGAAATGTTAAAAATTGAGTGGGTAAGTTTTCCCTTATATTTATTTTAATATTCATATAAAAAAAAAATAATAACAACACGTTTTTGCATATTTACAAGTAATTGCCTAGCTCCCCGTCGATGATCTAGTGCCCCCTCAGCACCTGCGTTCAAAATTCTCTGGCGCTGCCCATGACCCTAGTACAGATGCTTTCTACCTGAACACTCCATGTCAGTTTGTTATCAATGTGTAAGCCTATATCTGTAGGAATCAACCTAGGCTATGTTCTGGTCATTGATGGCCTCTGGTAAGTCATCCCCAATGGATATGGGGTCAAACACCATCTCCACTGTTTTCTTGTTGATGGTGAGAGAATGCTTATTGCATATCACATTCTGCAAAGAGAATGCTTGAATCGCACCACTGGACAAATTCTGAACCTCATGTTTATGTGCAACTGAATCTGATGTGTCTAATGCAAGTAAGAATAATCTGAACTGATTGTTCACTTTTTAGTCAGTCAGTCAAGCTTCTCTTCCTATTGTGTGGTTCTTGGCCAGAATAAGCTGCTATATCAGACTACATGATAATTATTTACAGTATTCTAATTATTATTCAATTATTTAATTTATGTAATCCATTACTATAATTTGATTAATTATTATTAATATTATTATTATACAAATGTATTAATTTCTTACTTACTGAAATCGGACTCAGAGGGCAGCACTGTGCAGAAAGGGTGAGGGTCACAATGAAGATTCTTGAGCTCTTCCAAAATTCTCTTGTCCTTCTCCAAAAAGAACCCTGTCTTGGATTCCATGATCCGCTTTTTCAAAGCACTGCAATACATATTTCATAGATGGTGAGACACTTAAATTTTCATATCTATATGTATTTGTTCCTCAAGATGAACATTGCAATCCCATTCAGTTTATTTGACTCAGTGTAAAGAAATCCAACCACTAAATTACAGTAGGCAATGAAGTGTAATGTTTTAGATCTAAACAGCCTTAAAATTTGAATTGAAAGAAGAAAAAAAAACATTTAGACAAAATATAACATTTAGAAAAATAATATATTCTTCAATAACTTTCATTTTAACTTATTTCTAATTTAAGAATGCAAATCAATGTCCTTGTAGCTAAATTCTCCAAAATACAGTAAAATTACTGTGAAATCCTACAAATATATGTGCTTAGATGTAGCTCAAGAACATTTGAATTCAATAGTAGCTCTTACTTCTTTGTCAGCGTCACTTTGTTGTGTATCTGCGGAGGTAATTTAACCTCTGGTTTGACATCATAACCATAGGTCCCAAAAATGTTAAGGTCATCCTGTCAAATACATACAAAAACAATCAGTGAGAAAGCTTAAAATTGTACTTGTTTGCATTAACATATTTTGCTTTTTTTCAGTCCATTGTCATTCTTTTCATACATTTTAGCAAACTACATTCATAATCTATATAACTGAAATAAAAGTTATCCTAAATGCTATACCACTTTGTTAATTGATGGTATAGCAAAGTGTTTCTTTTCCTTCCTTAGTTCCAGTGACAAGACTGTTTCCATCTCAAAGAGTTGCAAGGCTGCTTTACTTGTTTCAGGCTTAAAACAGCAACCACCTAAAAACAAAAAAATTAGCAGTAATAATTAGCCAATGAAAACAACATTAAGTACAGTTATATTAAAAAGCCTTGTTACCTATTTTATATATAAAAAAGTTACCTGTAACATTGCTGATCCCATGCAAGACAGTGTTATCTACTTTACCAATTAGCACAGCATCAACGACAATTTTTGAATCCATCAACCTTTTTGCAGTGTCAACCGGCATAGATCTTGATCTGTATTTTGTAAGAATATAATGTCATTTTAAATATTATACTCGTTAAAATAATTTGAACCTCTTATGCTCTTCAAAGGCATCTTATTCAGGTAAATGTTTATTGCATACAGAACAATGATATAAGTAGCACACATTGCAATGTGTTTTGATTTAAACCTTCCCCCATGAGATTCTCCATATGGCTATATTTAGATGATTGGTAACACTTTAGAATACTGTTCTGTCATTAATGAATAACTACACAGGAACAAATGAGTAACACACTAGAATTCAAGTTACTACCATTAACTTTTTTAATACCTCCCAGAGAACTACTAAGAACTTAATTAACATCAATAATGCATAATGTATAATTAATTCTAAAGTGAAGGTCATAGTAACTCACTAGTAATGACTCAAGTGTTACTAAATCCTCCAGAAAGAATTACTATCCAAAACCTTTTTAAAAAAAAGAGAGAGCGACAATGACTTCAGTAGTGTCTAGAGAGTTATCATGTTTCTCACTTTAGAATACTGATCCAAATAATTAATTATCCCTTCTGAAGGATTTGGTAATACTTTGGTCGTTACTAGTGAGTTACCATGATCTTTACTTGAGAATTAATGATACATTATGCATTATTTACGTTAATTATGAACCTGTATATAGTAGTTCATAGTAGCTCTCTGGGAGGTATAAAAAAAACAGTAGTTAGTGATTAGCTAATAGTGAACTACCACCTTCAACTGAGTTACCTACTAATTCATTAATCAGAGTTTCTTGTTAGTTAATAGTAGTTGCTAGAGTGTTAATAATGTGTTACTCATTTGTTCCTGTGTAGTTATTCATTAATTATGGAACAGTATCAGTATAAGTGTTTCCAGATGATTAAGTATATAACTTTTATAACTTAAAACTGGTGGCTGAGAGTTATTAAAAACTCACCCACAATCATTTCCATCTGTCAGGCATAAAATGCGACATCGGCAATCTGGAAACCTCTGTGTGATTTGATTAAGTTCTTCACATCCCTGATTTAAAGCATCATACAATAAAGTGATTCCAGATGGCTGAAGTCCATGAACATGCTCCTAAAAAACAAGGAAATTCTTATGCTTTAAATGAAATTAACTTTTTTTTCCTCAAAAAGGGCTTTTCACACCTACTCAGAATAATTACACGAGTGTCAACAGTTACACTTTCCTGTGTAGATTTATTTCTAATCTATCTTTAAAAAAATCTATATTTTCCTGTGTATTATTAAGTTATACACATTTTGTACAAAATACTTAAGTTGTTACAACAACAATAATGCTAACCCATCAGTAGAAACAGAGAATACTATAGGGTCCTGGGCATTTCAAATATCATAATTAAAAAAAAAAAAAAAAAAAAATATACATTGAAACAATCATTAAAAAACTAAAATCTAAAACACTTTTAATTTACCTTAAATGTTTCCACTGTTTCTGTGAATGTATGAAGAGTTTTCACCATAGAGTCGAATTTCACAAGGCAGATGACTTGTTCAAAATTATAAGCCATGCATCGGTTGGCAAAGCTATCAAATATTTGTTTGACGGCTTCAATTCGCTTCATTTTGCAGTCTTTGTCAAAACACTCCTCACCCATGGAGGAACTTGAATCAAGAAGTACCTTTAAAAAATGAAGCCACACAGATTACATTAAATACAACAATTTATGGAAACTTCTTATTTTTGATACATTTATGTACAATAGCGAACATACCACAATAGCTTCTTTTGGAGTCTTGGTGACTTTGAAAGTTAGATCATCTCTGACATCTCTCAGTCTAGGGAGACACATATAATCAAACCAGTCACATGGCTATTTGTAAAGCTTACATAACAATATTATTTTTTTCCCATTGAAGACATTTATGCATATCAGCACAGTATTGTATGCAGTATTTCTACAGTGGTTTACAATTTTGTAGATTATGCATTGTTCAATATTATTGTTCAATACTAATATATACAGTTCTATAGTAATTCAATATAGTTATTGAATTTATTACAAACATATATAATGTAATTATATGGATTATATAACTATACCTGGCTCCCACATCTAAATTTTGGGAGCCAGGTATAGTTCCCTTTCGAAAGGGAACTCAACTCTGCGCTGAAATCGCGCTATGGGGAACGCCACTCGTGACCCGTGTTCGAAATGCCAAGAATCACACAACTCCAATCTTATTGGCCGGCAACAGCCTATGACGTCGAACGGTGCGAACCGTGACGTATAAAGGAAGCGCCCGAGGAAGCAGTCGGACATCTTCTCGTCTTTTCGGGACTGTTTTGTTCATGCCATTGTTTCACAAACTCCGGTAGGGAATTACTCCTTTTATATCTGCAATCGTCCAGGAGGATGTGTTCATCCGTGTGTCCCAGAGGTTTGACACTTGATGTACATTTTTCTGGCATTTTTCTGTCTAGGTGCTATGGCTGAGGTTAACAGCTAAGGTTATAGGCTGTTATTAGCCTTCCTAGTGCTGTTTCTCCCAGGTGGTAGGCCCTTATCTTCGAGAAGATGAGTTATGCAGTGCTGCTAGGCCCCACTTTTTAGAACTTTTGACATGCCTATAATGTCTTCATATGAGCCCCTTGAATTATATTCAAGTTTCAGATTACGATGCCAAATATTCTAGCTTTCGTTCTCTAGGGTTCATTACAGATTCCAGTTCTGTTCTGTGAAACATTTATCCTGTCTGGATGGCATGTATTACAAAGCATTCATGTTTGCTTTGGGTTCTAAGCTTTAGCCCTATATACATATGTGAGCTTACTCATGTGCTGCCACAGGTTAACGCCTGTTTCTGTGATAGCAGGCTGTGATTAGCCTCTATCTATGAACGTGGTGTTTTGTTGTACTCCCCGGTTAGGGTGTGTGTTTCACTGAGTGCATCACCTGGTGGATTGCACACTCTGGTTGAGTGTAGAGTGTCTTGTTCTGGTTAAAATAGCTATCTCTGTTAACTCCCAGTCGATCATGACCACAGCAGCTGTCTTGCATTTGCTGTTAGATTGTTGGCCCTTTATTGTAGCCTCTTTCTTATCACAGCTTGTGTTTAGGCGCTGTTGGTTATGATCATGAGTTTGCTCGTGTATTTGTAGCACTGCCTCAGGCTTTTGCTTACGTTGTCTGAGGTAATAGGCCTGTTCGGTCTTCCTCAGATCGTGATAGCATTTTTATGTACCGAGGTACATTGCCTGTTGGAATGTGCAGGCTTGAGCTCAGGTTCGGTAAGTTGGTTCCCCACTTATCGTGTAGGATCTAGACCTGCCCCCTTGAGCTTGGGCCCTGTTATGACCATGGGCTGGCGCCACATGGTGCGAAAAGTAGTAGGCCTTGCCAGGCCTCCTTTGTAGCTTCTGTGTTGACCCAGCCGGGTTGGCTCAACACGGGTTGAGTTATGTCTTTGACTCTCGCCGCCTTCGGCCGCGCCTACCTCTGTTCGAATAGGCCCTATGTTGGGCCTTTCGTTGAGTTCTGTGGCGTAGTGTGTACTTATACCCGAGGGTTTTCAAGTACCTTGCTTGCGGGCTGGCCCTAGTCATGAAGCTACCACTGGTTGATGCCATGTGTTCATAGAGGTTGTAGGCACCCCATCAGGGCCTCCTTTCTGTCTGCATATTGGCACAGCTTCGTGTGGGTTTCTATACGACTCATCACCATGGATGGGTCTTGATGCCACTAGCTGACGCCGCGTGTATACGGGTTGTAGGCCTTCGCAGGCCTCCTCTGTGTGACGTGGGAGTTTGGCTTTGTACTCCTCTCGCTTAGAGAGTAAAAGGTGCTTTTACCGAGTACATTTCTGAAGTGGCTTGCCTCTCCAGGTGAGCTTTTGTACTAAAACCAGTTTTTGGTCTGGTTTTATGCATTTGCTGCCTTGAGCTTGGTTTCCTTTAGCTCTAGTCGAGCTTAATAGCTACCCTGTCTGTTACTCGGTTCTATTTTGCTCCTAGAACTTTAGTGGCCGCTAGCTGACGCCGCGTGTGATGGGTAGGCTTGAGGGCCTCCTTGTAAGCATGCTGGCTCTTTCCCTTTCAGTTTTTTATTTACTTACAGTAAAGGGTCTTATGTCGCTGGCTGGCCGGGGCTCGGGCTGGCTAATGACCTCCTTGGTAGTCGGTCTATCTAGCCTGAACCTCGATAAAACTGCCACGAGCTGATGCCACGTGTCTGCTGAGGTTATAGGCCCATGGGGCCTTCTTTGGCGCGTGTTGGCGTACGTTGTACTCCTCTTGCTTAAAGAGTAAAAGGGTGCTTTTACTGAGTACACTGCTTGTCGGATTGTGTTGGATGGGCTGTCTTGTGGGCACTCACAGCTACCTAATCACTTGGTTGGTCATGTGCTCAGCATGCTTTGTTTCAGTTCTTTGGCCTTTTGGCCATCCTGAATACCACCTGGTATGATTGGGTTTGTGTTGTGATGATTAGTTCTCTATGGAACTTGTAACTATGTTGTAAGTCCCTTTTGTTCGGCCTCCATGGTTATGTGCCTACAGTATGGTCTGTCTGTTAGGTTGAGCTTCGTACTTCCCCCTGGGTTGACTGCGTAATTGTGCTTAGCTCCCTAAGCTGGTCATTGGTTGTAGACTTCTGTGAAGTCTCCCGTTCAGACTGGCCCCAGGCTGGTTTGTGCTCCCCTGTACCAGGGTTCTCTAGCGCACGGCCTCCTCAGCGCTTTATCAGAAGCTGAGTAGATCCTAGGGTGAGTGGTCTTACTCCCCTCATACAAGGGTTTATAGCGCTCAGCTGAGTTCCGCTCTCCAGGATGCCCATCTCTGCGCGTGGGTTTGAGTTGCTCACTGCCCTTTCGCAGTCGCTCCTACCTGCTCTCCTCTTTGGAGTTTGTGCACTGGAGATTCTGTATGTCAGACAGGGTTGGCCTAGACTATGTTTGGCCTTTGCTAAATTAGTACGGCCTCCTTGGTGGCGTCAGGGGTGAATTTATCCCCCTAGTGACTGGCCGGGATTCCTTTGGTTCCCTGGCCACATTCCCTTTAAGTGACCACTTCCTACTGGTTGTTGGTCTCAGATGCCTTTAGCAGCCTTGGCAGGCCTTTTGCGAAAGGCCTCTTTTAGGCTCAGCTTGGGCAGTTGGCTGTAGGGAATGCTGTCACTGACAGCCTTGGAGAGTTGCTCCCGGTTTTCCCGGACGTTTGTCCAGACTTCTTGGGCATGCACTCTCCTTCAGCATGGCGGCGTGGGTATATCGTTCCCCATAGCGCAATTTCAGTGCAGAGTTGAGTTCCCTTTCGAAAGGGAACGTCTCAGGTTACGCATGTAACCATGGTTCCCTGAGAACAGGGAACGAGACTCTGCGCTTCCCTGCCATGCTTCGGGGTGCCTGCGGAACAGTCTCTCAAAGACAAAAAGGTGTCCGACTGCTTCCTCGGGCGCTCCCTTTATACGTCACGGTTCGCGCCGTTCGACGTCATAGGCTGTCGCCGGCCAATAGGATTGGAGTTGTGTGATTCTTGGCATTTCGAACACGGGTCACGACTGGCGTTCCCCATAGCGCGATTTCAGCGCAGAGTCTCGTTCCCTGTTCTCAGGGAACCATGGTTACATGCGTAACCTGAGACTTTTATAAGGCCTTAAAAACCTGGACATTAAGAAGTCTGCATGAAGTTGAGCCATATTTTTTGAAAGTAGCTGCCGAGATCATTGCTGGCCCATTAGCTTATATTTTCAATTTATCATTAGAACAGAATGTTGTTCCTGATGTCTGGAAATCTGCTTTGGTTGTACCCCTGCTGAAAGGTGGAGATCCAACCAACTTAAATAATTATAGACCGATTTCCAAGCTATCAGTGATAGTCAAAATTTTAGAATCTATTGTCAGGGAACAGCTAAAGGAATTTTTGTCTAGAAACAGCATTTTGTTCAGGTATCAGTCCGGTTTCAGAAAGAATCATAGTACGGTAACTGCCACAATGAAAGTTCTAAATGACATTACCTGTGCCCTAGATAATGGAAGATCATGTGCTGCAATGTTTATTGATTTGGCTAAAGCTTTTGACACTGTCAATCATGGTATTCTTTTATTGCGTTTACATAGTATCGGTCTTTCTGAAACTGCATAAGGCTGGATTAGGAACTACTTAAAGAACAGGTGTCAAAGGGTGCAAATTAAGGGGTTTCTTTCTGATAAGCTCAGTATTGAATCTGGTGTGCCACAGGGGTCCATTTTGGGTCCCCTGTTATTTACATTATATATAAACAATCTTGGTGATAATCTATCAGATGCAAGTATTCATTTATATGGTGACAACACCATAATTTACTGTTTTCATCCTCTATTGATAGCTGCATCTTAAAGTTGCAGGAAGCATTTGTAATACTTCAGCATAACCTCATCTCTTTAAAACTAGTTCTGAATGATAAGAAAACAAAATATATGGTCTTCTCTAGGAAACATAAGTGTGAATCTTCTCTACCATCTCTTTACACTCTGCAGGGTAATTCTATAGAACTAGTCTCCTCCTATAAATACCTAGGCTTTGTGTTGGAAGAGGACTTATCATTTAAGTTACATATTAAACATTTGTTGTCTAAGTTAAGGTTACAGCTGGGGTTTTACTTTCGGAATAGTGCTTGTTTTTCACAGTCAGCCAAGAGAAAGCTGGTGGAAGCTACCTTCTTACCTGTCTTAGATTATGGAGACGTTTTTTACAGAAATACCACTAAGGCTCTTTTACAATCATTGGACTCTGTTTATCACTCTGCTTTAAGATTTATAACTCGTACAAATCATTATACTCATCACTGTGCACTGTATGAAATGGTGGGTTGGCCTTCACTTCACTTAAGAAGGTACACGCACTGGCTTATATTTGTGTTCAAGGCCATAGTTGGCCAGCTTCCTCTGTATATGAATAGTCTATTAACTGTCAATAGTCATGGGCATAATCTGCGTTCAAGTAGATATATTCTTTTAAATGTTCCCTTAATAAAGACAGAGTTTGGAAAAACTGCTTTTATTTATAGTGCATCAACTGCTTGGAATGAGATTCAAAGATCATTGAAACTTAGTGTATTTATTTCAACCAATGAGTTTAAGCTATATCTCAATCGAACATTCCAAACAGTCTGCACTTGTTCTTAATCTTGTTTTATTGTTGTAAATGTGTGTGTTGTGATTATTGTTTCATGTATTTAATTTTACTTTGTTTTTATTTTGTTTATTGTGTGTTGCTACCTTGGCCAGGGCTCACTTGTAAATGAGATATCTCAATGTGATTTTCTTCCCTGGGTAAATAAATGTATAATATAATATCATTTTGAACATTTTTTTTGGTCACTTACGGTGATTATGGCACCTGGTGGTGGCGGAAAGTAGTAAAAAGTATATCCTCTGTTCACCTGTGTTTTGTGCATGGATAGAGGGGGTGACGGAGAGGAGGCTTATTTTTGCTGACCGCTAAAGCTTCTAATGCAGTTTATCTAGACTTTTGTATGCACAATCTTGTTTGTTTCTTGTGCAAATAAATCATGAAGGCAAGTCTTTGGATCCATGATCATTACAAGCAAGTGCGTCCCACAAGTTAGTTTCCCCTACTCAGCCTTTTGGCAGCGAAATTTATGGTCTAAGATAATCGCCAATAATCGTTAAGAGCATTTTAAACAGCTCTTTGGAATACTTAATTTTGATTGGAACTCACTGTATTTAGAATTATATTAAATGACCTGTTAACAAATATGATCTAACAAGAAATTAGATTAAAATAAAAAATGAGCCCTGGCATTTTAATTAAAAGGATAGTTCACCCAAAAATGTAAATTATGTCATCATTGTTCAACTTGTATGACATTCATCCTTATATTTACACAAAATAACATAATTTGAAGAATGTTGGTAACGAAACCATTTTTGTGACCATTAATTTCCATTGTATGGACAAAAAACCATGACAGAGTTTTCATTTTTTGGGTGAACTATCACTTGACTAAAATGATGAAAAAGAATACTTACATATTAGCCAGTTCATCTATGTTCACTGTGATGTCTTTTCCAGCAAGAGGATCGAAAACAACAATGTTTTGGGGAGTCATTTTATCTTTATATCGGTACATACCAAATTTTTCTGTAACAGTAAAACACTGGTTAATAGCCATACACTTGAGTAATATTAGTATTATTACTAGTAATAATACTAGTGTGGAATAATATTATCAGTTCTTCTAACACTTCTAACAATATATTAATGTAAACAATGTGTGACATCAGTTACCATGACTGAGGAGGATCAAGCGTGGTCCGCTAATTCCGACATCCTTGAGTTGTAGTGGTGGAGTTACAATCAAATGAGAATAATCTTCCACTTTCTTGTTCATTTGGGCAAATGTTTCCTCTGGATTGATGTTAAAACTAAAAGAGCATATTGTCATCAGGATTAGCATCAGGGATAATAATTATTATTTATTTTGCTGAAAACAAAAACTCAAATTCATTAATAAAAAGGTAAGGAAAAGTAATGTTGACATGATAGTGTTGTCTTGTTTTATTTAGAGTATGTTCAAAAATGAACCAATGAATTCAATGCAGAGATGGAAAAACTGCATTCTTTGTACAAAAATAACATTGTACAAAAACTCAGTCTAAAAAGAAAACACCATACATCAGGCTCTAGCATTCACAATTTAGTGCACAGGTTTCCAATCCTGCCCCTTGAGGGCCACTATCCTGCAGAGTTCAGTTCCAGGCCTAATTACACACCCAAACCTGCTAATCAAGGGCTTCAAGATTACTAGAAACTTCCTGGGACAGGTTGGAGCTTAAAGCAGAACTCAGTAAGATTTGCGAAGCTCCCCCTACAGTTTCCATCAGTGAATCACACTGTCGTAAATACTTCAAGCGCAGCTTTGGACTACAACGACTACAACGCTCACCAGCGCAGTAGTTTTGCAAATACAGTACAAGAAAGAGGAGGTGGGTAATTTGCAAATACAGTACATTTGATGGAGGTGGGTAATTTTCGAAATTGTCTTATAAATTCATAATATATACATTGTTTTTGAATTACCATAAAGCATTTTGTCACTCTCGCGTGAATGTGAACACGAGGCGAGATTGTTTCGGGTCGGTGCAGCTCAAGTTGCAAGTGCTGTATTCTGGCGTAGACGTGCCAGAGGGGGTTAGTGCTCACCTCAAACACACCACTACAAGTCAATTAACCATCGTTAGGACTTAGAAAACTATTTATGAAGGTAAAAAAAGTTACTTAGTTCTGCTTTAACTCTGGCCATCCAGGATTTGACACCCCTGAGTTAATGTCTAAAGTTCAACTATCCTGCATGTCTTTGGATTGTGAGGAAAACCAGTGCACATGGAGAAAACCCACATCAACACAGGAAGAACATTCAAACCAGTGGTTGTAGCATCTGAATATGCATGTACATATGGGCCCAGGAGGATTGTGATCTTCACCCACAAAGACGTAATTTTATTGCCTATACAGCTCAAAGCTTGCACAGTTGACCTTGCAGTCTCATCAACTTCCCTGCAGTGAATTAATATTGCCACAAAATTTTAAATTCAGTGATTAGAAGTATTCATTAACTATGAATTGCATTGTGCAGTTATTTCTTGCGTAAATTATTTTTCCATCCCGTGGCTGAAAAACCCTTTTGGTCATTTATTTGGTCATTGAAATGCTTGGGCAAAGTCTGTCGTAAGGTTATCTCACAGTTGAAGCAGAGTTACTTTTCACCTCCATTCATTGCATTTTGCCTGCACGCTCTGAGGCAGGGGTCTCAAACTCAAATTGGTGGGGGGGCATTTCTGTGATTGACACCTCATAGGAGGGCCATATTAACATTCAAGCGCAAGAAAGCGTAAAATTTCAGAAAATTTACTTTCCTTTGCATTATTTCTCATTTACTTCAAATTTCATTAGGCCTACTAAAAAATTTTATACCTATACTATAAATATTTTATTTACCATACTAAATGTAAACAGCAGTGTCTCTCTCATTGAGTGTAATATAATTATATAATACTATTACTAATATAATACTACTTATAATAGGCCTATGTTACATATCCCGTGTCTCCCGGACTCCATTTCCCAGAATCCTCCTGTTCTCCACACCTGCACTCACTTCCCTCGTCTTCTCCTCCTCATCACGGATTGCCTGCACCTGTTCCTGATCGTCAGCACACCCTTTATAATGGACTCACTCCCTTCACTCCTTGTCTGTTCTGAATGTTATATACCAGTGTTTGGATGTTGTCTCTTTGTTGTGTTAATAAACCCATTTGATTGTGGATATCCGTATCAGCCTCCTTTCTACAACAGCAAACCGTAACAGAAGAACAGACCAAAACCGACTGGACATCCACAAATTCAACATGGGTTTGTTCCTTGTTCCCGTGGCTCCTGCTCCCCCACAACCTCTCACATCTACATCAGCGGCTAATCGGCTCATCGGGCTATTCCAGATGGGACGTTCACTGGAGAGGTATGTGGAGGAGTTCGTAGAGCTCGCTTATTTGACAGATTGGTTGGATGCTCATTTGATCGCCCTGTTTTTGGATGGACTGGATGAGAACACTATTCGCTTTATTGAACCTGACAATTATGTTTCCTTAACTGATGCTATAAATTTAGTTTTGTATTTAAATTGCTCCCAATTCTTTGTCCAAGAGGTTCAGAATGTTGAGTGTTCCTCTCGTCCAGTCCTTCCAAAAACACGGTCAGCCCGGCCAGTCTGCCAAGCTCCGTCTTCCTCCTCATGCCCCTCCAGTGAACGCCTCTCCTGTTCCATGCTGGACCCTCACTCCTCCGCGGGGTCCAGAAGGCGGAGGAGGAAGAAAAGAGCCGCCGCCGCCACCGAGCCCGCCGCTCCAGCCGCCGCCGCCGCCGAGTCCTCAGCTCCAGCCGCCGCCGCCGAGCAACCTTCTCCAAGCTCCACTGAGCCCTCTCCAGTACCAGTGGGGATTTTAATCGTGTTTGCGCCTGACCCGCCATGGCTCATGGACCCGCCCTGGAGACCTCCACTCCTACCCATGCCTCTCCCTGCACCGGCATGAGGTCTCCAGGGCGCCCACCCCCCCTCCCCGGTGTTACATCTACGGCGCGAGGTCGCGCCTACCAGGAGGGGGAGGTACTGTTACATATCCCGTGTCTCCCGGACTCCATTTCCCGGAATCCTCCTGTTCTCCACACCTGCACTCACTTCCCTCGTCTTCTCCTCCTCATCACGGATTGCCTGCACCTGTTCCTGATCGTCAGCACACCCTTTATAATGGACTCACTCCCTTCACTCCTTGTCTGTTCTGAATGTTATATACCAGTGTTTGGATGTTGTCTCTTCGTTGTGTTAATAAACCCATTTGATTGTGGATATCCGTATCAGCCTCCTTTCTACAACAGCAAACCGTAACAGCCTACTACTAATATACTAATATAATACTACTAATATACTAATATAATACTATTAATTACAATAGTCTGGTGCAACTTCTCACATTCAACAAGGTGCATGGAATAAAAAAATTAGTAATTTAGGAACAAAACCAGCAACACTTGTGGCGTGGAGGGGTCAGAAATAAACAAAAAACTGGAGCTATATATATCAACTTTATTTTGCCAAAAAATAAAAATCTCTCATTGTTACATACATTATTAGTTTTTAACATTTACACAGCTGAGAGATAATTGTCCAAGATGCCGTTTGAGCATCAGTAACGTTTAATAGTTGCATCAGACGCGTTTCGGTGGTTTAAATCGACGCTTTTTTTTAAATCGTGCTTTTACTGTAATTTAGGCAAGAGCGCTCATAATAGAAGCGACGCGGTTGAGAGCGCGGCTCATGGTTGCATAGCAACGACAGACGCCACTGGAGCGAAAGCGCTTTGCAAAGAAGGAGAATGCGGCGCGGCCGCTTATGTGACGCGATATGTGAATGCCCTCATAGAACGGCGACTTTTTCTTTGCATATCAGACTGGTAGCAACTAGTGAATAATAATAATAATAATTTAGCGGGCCGGATTATGTTTTATTTTTGAGATCAGTTGCGGGCCGGGTAGAGGGGGAGGGCGGGCCGGCAGTTTGAGACCACTGCTCTGTGGAGTAATAGGCCTATATTTTATATGAAAATTACTACATCAACTTCCATTTTTCTTAGTGATATTTATTGCCAGTTTATCAGGAAGTGACGATTTTGTTGTCTTCGACTCGCTGGATAGAAACACTGCTTTAATCACAAAAGTTTTATGCAATATTCCAATTTTGCGCGCAAGTTATATTCACAGCTTTGGATGGAAACAAAGCTAATAACAACCCAGTTCATATGATCTTGATCATTTTGAGTTTTTTGGGTTTATAATAAAAATGTCTTGGTTACAAAGGTAACCCTCGTTCCCTGAAGGAGGGAATGGAGACGTACGTTGGACAGACCGACGAATAGGAATCTCACTAGAGAGGCCAATCTACTTTTGAGTGAAACTAAAACAAGCCAATGCACATTGGCATGCAATGATTTACAGCAGCTGTTCTGCCTTGCTATGTGAGGGTATATAATGAGCAACAGGTGCATTGCATCTTTAGGTTTTTGCTGAGGAGACGAGCAGGTGAGCCAGCCGCGCAGCGGAGTACAGCGACGTATGTCTCCATTCTTTCCTTCGGGGAACGAAGGTTACCTTTGTAACCGAGACATTCCCATTCAGTCGGTCACGTTCAACGTATGTCGGACAAACTGACGAATAGGAGTCCCTACCAAAGCAACACGGGTGCTGCCCCCTTCCAGCATTCTGTGCAAGCCTCCTGCACCCCCTTGCCTAAAAGACGGTGGGACAGGGCTAACACAGAGAGTGTTGATCACTGCTGTTCCATACAACCCATTCAGTGAGACTATTGGATAACAATGGGAAAGCGTACCCTTTCACTAGGAAGGGAACTCTGTGGAAGCTACATCCTTCCCATATGGAGATGTACATATGGACTAACCCCGTAGGGCTATATACTTATGGAAGTACTGGGGTGACTCCAACCTGATAAGAGGTGGGTTCTCCCAAAGGGAAAGACACAGGCTTCATTTAGGAGTTAGGAGTTAGTTAATCTCATATGTGTAGGAATACCCGTAAGGTCACATATATGGAACCCGCCCTAAATCCAATTCTCAATAGAGTCTACCTTGTAGGGTCTCTCTGGAGCAATAAGCGCAAGAAAGCGCAGCAAGCCTACACTAAGCCGGGGCCTCTCTGTGCCTCTGACCGGTTGGGGTTAATACGACACGAAGACTGTAGAATCTAGCGACCGTGTTAGGTGTCGCCCAACGCGCAGCTCTACAAATATCTGCCAGCGAGGCACCTTGTGTTTGGTAATCCTAGGTGATGGCGACCACTATCCAGTGGGCCATTCTCTGCTTGGAGACAGCCTTTCCCTTCTGCTGGCCTCTGTAACAGACAAAGAGCTGGTCTGAGGTCCTGAGGCTTTGAGTTCTGTCTATGTACAGTCGCAAAGCGAAGACTGGACAGAGCAAATCCAGGGTTGGAGGCTTGCAGGCTCACTACCTGGTCCCTGAAGGGAGTGGTAGGAACGAAGGTCCTACCTCAGGTACGTGCCGCAATGTTACGCCCATCTTGGGACTCGGCCGTGAAGCCAGTGCTGAAGCTGTCTTATGTGAAGCTTACCGAGTGGGATTACTGCCACTGCGGCTGCCATATGACCCAGGAGCCTCTGGAAGAATTTCAGTGGGACCACTGTCCTGCCTTTGAACGTATTAAAGCAGTTCAACACTGACTGAACACGTTCCTCTGTTCCTCTCTCATCCGAATCCAACTCCATACCAAGAAAAGAGATCCTCTGCACAGGGGAGAGTTTGCTCTTTTCCCAGTTGAGCTGAAGGCCCAATTAGCTTAGGTGAGCACCAGGTCCCTGTGTTCGCACAACTGATCGTAAGACTGTGCCAGTCATTGAGATACTTGAGGATGCGAACGCCCTGTTCTCTCATGGGAACAAGGGCTCCCTCCACGACTTTCACAAAGACGCAGAGAGACAGGGTCCTGCCCTTCGGGCTGGCCTTGTACTGATATGCCCAACCCTCGAACGCAAAGCGCAGATACGGCCTGTGACGATGGAGAATCGAGACATGGAAATACGCATCCTTCAGGTCGATCGCTGCAAATCAATCTTGGGGACAGATGTACTCGAAAATGCGTTTCTGTGTGAGCATGAAACGGTTGCTTGTAGAGGCTCCGATTCAAAACTTGCAGATCCAAGTTTGGTTGTAACCGATCGCTTTTCTTGGGTACAATGAAGTAGGGGCTGTAAAACCCTGACCTCATATCGGCTGGAGGGACCGGTTCTATCGCATCCTTCGCCAGTAGGACCGCGATCTCCGCACGCAAGACATGGGCATCGACAGCTTCCACTGAAGTGAAGTGGATGCCCCTGAACTTGGGGGGATGCTGGTCGAATTGAATCGCATAGCCGAGCCTGATTCCCTGGTTCCACGGTTAGCCAGGGGGTGCAGAAAAGGATTGGGTTGACTTCTCAAACTGCGTGCTGCTGCCCACTGTCGATAAAGAGGAGGATTAGTGTGGTGAGGTTTCTGGAGACCCACTGCTCTCCGTGCTTTCTTAAGACCCAGAGATAGAGAAACTGCTACCTTGATGTCTATCTCTGCAAGGTAAGCCGCTTCTGAACCACTGAGGTGGACATCGTCTGGCCAAGGGCCTGCGCCATGACTTTGAGCATGGCTGTAAACTTTGAATCCGAGTCAGCATAAGCACACGCCATTACAGTGGGAAGCTCAGTGTCCCCCTCATTTCAGAGCATAACAGCCCTTTCTCTGATGCAGCAATCTGCATCTGACCCTCAGCTGGAGCCCTGAATGAAATGCTAGGTTCCCATATGAGAAGGATCAGCAATCCAATCCAGCTGCTGCATAGCTTGCAATGCGCTAGAGGGGGAGGGGCCCTAGGGGTTGGTTCCCCAAAGGAGAAGCCCTCAATCCTCAAGTCACCCAAGCTATTTCACCAAAGTAGACCTCTTCTGGTGCACCAGAGAGGGCGCTACAATGGAGAATAGGCAAGGAGACCGTGCATCTAGAGCACAGATTTGCCTTGACAACCCGCGCTGCAGCCTATGCAAATGGCTGGCTGTCTAAGTGGTGTCCGCAGAATAATATAGGTTTCATAGACAATTGGAAAAGCTTTTGGGGCAGACCTGATCTGTTGAAAAGAGATGGTATTCATCCCTCCCGGGATGGTGCTGCTCTTCTATCTAGAAATTTGGCAAATAGTCTTAGAGCTGAAACATGACAAACCAGGGCCCAGATCAGGACGCAGACAAACTGGCTAAACCGACCGTCTGCTAGCCGCCTCACGTCACAGAACTCAGATAATTCACAGCACATAGAAACTCTTTCACCTAGATATTATCACATAGAGACTGTGTCTGTACCTCGAACTAGTAAATACAAAAAACTTCCGAAACCTTTTAAGGGTAAAAATTTAATTGATGTTCAAAAAATGAAAATCACAGATAAATCAGATAAACAAATGATAAAGCTTGGGTTACTGAATATTAGATCTATTTCTTCAAAAGCACTTATTGTAAATGAAATTATCACAGCCAATAAACTAGACTTGCTGTGTTTGACAGAAACCTGGCTAAAACCAGACGATTACATTATTTTAAATGAGTCTAGTCCTCAAGGTTATGACTATCGACACAATCCTCGACAGAAAGGCAAAGGGGGAGGTGTTGCTGTAATTTATAGTAATATATTCAGAATCATTCAAAAGAATTTCAAATATAATTCCTTTGAAGTGATGGTGCTTTATGTAACATTATGTAAGTTGACATTTGTGCTGGCTACTGTATATAGGCCACCAGGGCACCATACTGACTTTATCAAAGAATTTGCTGATTTTCTATCAGAGTTAGTACTGGCTGCGGATAAAGTCCTTGTTGTTGGTGATTTTAATATCCATGTAGATAATAATAAAGACGCATTTGGATTGGCATTTGCATTCATTTTAAACTCTATTGGAGTTAGACAACACGTGTCAGGACCCACTCATTGTCGTAATCATACCTTAGATCTAATACTGTCGCATGGAATTGATATTGATGCTGTTGAAATTCTACAGCAGAGCGATGATATATCAGATCATTATTTAGTCTCGTGTATAATACAGTTAGCCAAGGCTACAAAACCACCACCCAGCCATAAATATGGTAGAACCATCACTTCTACCACTAAAGATTGCTTTATAAATAATCTCCCCGAGCAGTTTCATCGCCTTAGTATACCTGACAACTTAGAAGAACTCGATGCTGCAACAGAAACTATTGGCTCTCTCTTTTCCAGTACATTAGATGCAGTCGCTCCTTTACGTCTAAAGAAGATTAAGGAAACTAATCCAACGCCGTGGTATGATGAGCACACTCGGGCTCTAAAACGAGCTGTGAGAAAAGCTGAACGTAGTTGGAAGAAAACAAAACTAGAAGTTTTTCGCCTTTCGTGGAAAGAAAAAATGATTGAGTACAGAACGGCTATAAGAAATGCTAGATCTACTTATTTTTCAAATCTCTTAATAGAAAACAAACATAATCCTAGGTATTTATTTGACACAGTGGCTAAATTAACTAGAAACAGAGATTCAACTGCTGACGTTTCCAAAGAGCACAGCAGTAATGACTTTATGAACTTCTTTACTTGCAAGATTGACAATATAAGAGAGAAAATTATAAACATGCAACCGTCTACAGTTTCGCTTCAGACAGTGCACTGTAGTGTCCCTGAGGTAAAACTAGAATCATTCGCCGCTATAGGAGAGGAAGAATTATCTAAACTTATCAAATCATCAAAATCAACAACATGTATGTTAGACCCAATGCCGACTAAACTACTGAAAGAAATGCTTCCAGAGGTCGTAGGTCCACTTCTTGATATAATTAATTCATCTTTAACACTAGGATACGTGCCAAAAACTTTTAAGCAGGCTATTATTAAACCTCTTATTAAGAAACCTCAACTAGATCCGAGAGATTTAGTAAATTACAGGCCAATCTCGAATCTACCTTTTCTGTCAAAGATACTAGAAAAGGCAGTTTCAACACAACTGTGCTCCTTTTTAGAAAGAAATGGAATCTGTGAGGATTTCCAGTCAGGATTTAGACCATACCATAGTACTGAGACTGCTCTCATTAGAGTTACAAACGATCTACTCTTATCATCTGATCGTGGCTGTATTTCTCTATTAGTGTTATTAGATCTCAGTGCTGCTTTTGACACTATCGATCACAACATTCTTTTAAAAAGACTTGAAAACTATATTGGCATTAGTGGAATTGCTTTGGCATGGTTCAAATCTTACTTATCTGACCGTTATCAGTCTGTAGTAGTTAATGAAGAGATGTCGTATCGATCACAAGTTCAATATGGAGTACCACAAGGCTCAGTACTAGGACCGTTGCTTTTCACTCTGTACATGCTGCCCTTAGGAGAGATAATTAGGAAACATGGTGTTAGTTTTCACTGCTACGCTGACGATACTCAGCTCTATATTTCCTCGCGCCCTGACGAAACCTACAAATTCACAAAACTAACAGAATGCATAGCTGACATTAAAAACTGGATGACAAGAAATTTCTTATTATTAAATTCAGAAAAAAACTGATATCCTAATCTTTGGACCAAAAACTTCCTCACGAAAAACCTTGAATACTCTCTAACACTTGACGGGTGCTCCATTAAATCTTCGTCCTCAGTTAGGAACCTGGGTGTGCTCTTTGATACCAATCTTTCATTTGAAAGTCATGTTTCTAGTATCTGTAAAACCGCCTTCTTCCATCTAAAAAATATATCTAAATTACGACATATGCTCTCAATGACAAATACGGAACAGTTGGTTCATGCATTCATGACCTCAAGACTAGATTACTGTAACGCTCTACTGGGTGGTTGTTCTGCTCGGCTTTTAAACAGACTACAGTTGGTCCAAAATGCGGCAGCTAGAGTTCTTACTAGAACCAGAAAGAATGACCATATTAGCCCAGTTCTGTCAACATTACATTGGCTCCCTATTAAACATCGTATAGATTTTAAAATCTTGCTACTTACTTATAAAGCTCTAAATGGTTTAGCTTCCCAGTATGTAAGCGAGCTCTTGGTGCATTATAGTCCTTCACGTCTATTGCGATCTCAGAATTCAGGCCAGTTGATAATACCCAGAATGTCAAAATCAACTGAAGGCGGCAGATCCTTTTCCTATTTAGCACCTAAACTCTGGAACAATCTTCCTAGCATTGTTCGGGAAGCAGACACACTCTGTCAGTTTAAATCTAGACTAAAAACACATCTCTTTGCTCTTGCATACACATACCACATTATCAATACATTAACATTTTTCAAATCCGTTAAAGGATTGTTACACTGCAATAATTAGGTCGGCCGGAACCGAGAACATTTCCTATAACACTAGATATACCTGTACATCAGAATAAGAATGGCATCTACGCTAATATCAGTCTCTCTGCTTATCCTGAGGTTTGCCGGGTGCTGGATCCAGGCCGTATCCAGATCAGATGGAGAACCTGTGTCTGGACCTGACTACAACGTAGCCCAGGAGACAATGGGCCTACAGATCCAGTTCTGGCTGCATCTATAATTCAGATTTTTAATCTCCGTATCCGCTTACATATATTTATATATAATCTAGTTTTAATCTCTATAAAAAAAATGTATAATTCAGATTTTGATCTCCATATCCATTTACATATATTATATATATCTTCCAAGGGTTTTTTTCCCTCCTAGGACTTTTTTCCCAGTGTTAGCACGCTGGGTTTTTCTCCTAGGGGTTTTTTTCTACCCCTGGGAGTCAGCCGACATTGGCTTAATGTAGCACCATCTTGTATATGTTACATATTACCACGCTTGCTTGTACAGCTTATTTTTAACCACTTCTCTTTTTTCTGTGCTTCTAATATGTAAAGCTGCTTTGAAACAATTACCAATTGTAAAAAGCGCTATATAAATAAATTTGACTTGACTTGACTTGACAGCTCGACGGCACACAACACGCAGAGGAACGAGAGGTTTGCTCACGCTAATCTCCACGGTCTCCCAGAGCGTCGGGCAGACCCGCGGCTGTGCTTTTACACACAAGCGCAACTGGCCATCAACAGAGGGGACTCAAGCTTCCCGGAGAAAGAAGATTTGCGACCGGCGTGTCAACGTTTTCATGTTCTCGCGCGAAAACATGAAATCACCCAAGAACATAATTTCAGCACACTACGTATGCCCAGACATGTCAAACAGCAATCGTGGCCATCAGTGAGGACATGAAATGACCACATCCAGAAACACATGGGTGGAATGTCATCTTTGGAAGACGCAACTCACACCCATGTAAGCTCTTTTAGGTCTTTTTCGCTTGCTCCATTTTGCTTTTTCGCTTTTAACTCTTTTTCGCTCGGCTCCGAAGCGAAAAGCTAAAGATGCAATGCACCTGCTGCTCATTATATATCTGTGCATAGCAACTGCTGCTAATAAATGCATTCCTATGTGCATCAGCTCGTTTTAGTTACACTTGAAGTAGTTTGGCCTCTCTAGTGAGATTCCTATTCGTCGGTCTGTCCAATGTATGTCGAACGTGACCAACTGAATAGGAACTCATTAAGCAAATGTTTTACTGTCTGTCTAGGTGGATAAATCTCAAGTTTCAAGTTTATTTATCATATGTACAATGTCAGTGACATTTGCACATTGAAATGCTTAGGTTGAGGCTCAGGCAATCTACACTAGTGCAATACAGTATGCAATATAATACAGACAAAATACAATTGAGAGAGAGAGAGAGAGAGAAATAATTTAAATGATCTGTGAATATAAATATAAACAAAATATATATATATATATATATGTTTGTATATTTGTTCTATATTTTTAAGTGCATATGCTGTTTGTGAAAGTCAATAGTAGTCATCATGAGGTCACTATGTTGTATACATACATGTAAGGGGTGTAGAACACATTACAAAGTGTTAAGAGTTCTGATAGCCTGCACGTAGAAGCTGTTCTTCAATCTATTGGTTTTAGATTGAATACTCCTATACCGCCTGCCTGATGGCAATTTGTTGAACAGGTTATGTGCAGGGTGACTTGGGTCATCAATGATTTTGCGAGCCTTCCTCAGACACCGCGTGTGAAAGATGTCCTGTAAGGTGGGTAGTTTGGTGCCTATAACGATTTCAGCTGTTTTCATGACTCTTTAGAGAGCCTTGCGATCGCTGATGGAGCAGCTCCCATACCAGACAACCATGCACACTGTCAGGGTGCTTTCAATGGTACATCTGTAAAAATGTGTGAGAATTTTGGGGGGAGGCCAAACTTCTTGAGCCTCTGTAGAAAGTAGTCGCTGACGGGCAGACTTAACTACTGATGTGACATGCAGGGACCAGGAAAGGTCATCAGTGAGGTGCACACCAAGGAACTTGATGCTCCTGACAAGTTCCACAGCATTTCCATCAATGTTTAAGGGGGCGTGGCTGTCCTCCTGCATCCTTCTAAAGTACACAATCATTTCTTTAGTTTTGCTGATGTTGAGGCAGAGGTTGCTATCATCGCACCACTTTGATAGTGTATTTATATCATCTCTGTAGGACACCTCATCACCATTCGTGATGAGGCCCAGAATGGAGGTGTTCTCAGCGAACTTGAAGATAATGTTGGTGCTGTGTTTGGCAACACAATCGTGCATGAACAAAGAATACAGTAAGGGGCTGAGAACGCAGCCCTATGGAGCACCTGTGCTCAGAGTGAGCGTGGAAGATAGACAGTTACCAATTCTCACCACTTGAGGTCTGAATAGTCTCTTATGTTTTGTAAAGTGTCAGGGATAGGAAAGAAAAGGACTCTTATCTCAATATGGGCAGCTAATCAGCCCTCTAAGAAATTTTGTGACCCAGATAAAGCAGATCATCATTAGCAGCACGAAAAGACACAAGAGGAAATTAAATTGTTCATTTACAAAATATTTTGATAAATGCACTTCTTGTGATGCAAGTTTTTTGTGTTTCTGCTTTCCAGAGATTATGCATTTATCAGGCTACTCAAAAATAATGAGATCTAAATCTCCTTTGAGAAGAAATATGGTTATTTCTGATATTTTCCTGATATGCAACAGTTGAACTACTATAAGTGCCTCTTCAATGCTGTTTGGGGTCTGTTAAAAAAGGCCAGAACACTTTTTCAAATCATCTTGCTGTTAGGCAAGTGCTGCCCACTGAGTCACCTTGCCATCTTGAAAGGAAAACCATTACAGTTTTTTTTTTTTTTTTTTTTTTTAATCACTAGGACCCATTTCTCAATACTTAGGTCACTTTTTCAAAACTCTTCACATAATACTGTTTTGATAGTAATTTATTTTTTAGATTCAGAATACATTTCAATATGGTATTTTAGAAATGTAGCAAATTGCTGTTTCATTCATTTTTTCATGTTCAACTTAAGGTTAATAGTTTTGAAAAGGGTATGTAAACATGCAAATTCGTATGTAGAGTTATGGCAGTGGTTGTGTCTAAGTGAGAAATGTATCAAATAATTTGAAAGTCGTCATCATTGAATGCATTTTGTGCCAAAAAAAAAGTTAAATTACCCAGTTTAGGCTGTTTTTGTGCTATCTGTGGGAAGAGTTTTGAAAAGTGACCTAAGTACTGAGAAACAGGTCCTAGCGATGGTAACAAAATAAATAAATAAATAAACAAAAAAAAAAAACATAAATGTTTACAAAAGGAAATCATTGTAATGATACCTGTTGTCATGATACCTGATGTTTTTTAGGTTGTTATTTGAGTGACAAAGTGTGTTTGTTGGGTGAAAGCTTTGCTAATATTATTGAAGAAAGAGTTGATCTGAGAGAAGAATTAGGTGCTTTGGTAGTTTTAGTGCATTTTGAATGTGAAATTAACTGTTAAAAGTCTTGAAAAAGTGAGCTATGTATTGAGAAATGTGTCCTAGCAATTTTAAAAAACTAAAAATAAAATGATTCAGCACATGGAAATGTCATACCTGGAATCAGGTGTAGTACCATCACAGTCAGTCCAAAGGGGGAAGGATTCAATAAACGGCGGTAGACTGAGCAAAATCTTTTCAACATCAGTGGCTTTTTTAATTGATGTCTCTTTAAGGTTCTGTTCATTGCAGTTTGGAATGCTACCACCCTCTAAAAAAAAATAAAATAAAAATAATAATATACTATATAATATATATGGATTGTCATTTTTCTTATTTTGCATGGGACATTAGATAGATAGATAGATAGATAGTTTCTTGCCCAGATAAATTTTGCTTACATAAAATTAACTTTTTTGGGACATGCTAGAATGTAATGTGACTAAGAAAATAATTATGGTCCTATTATTTAAAAGCACAAGCAGTGTTCCAAAGAGTGCTTATTCATGAAACAGAAGCGAAAATACATTCTTACAAAAATGGTCCCATTGTACTGAATGTAACTTTATGTCAGAATGGATTGAATATTTTGATTGAATAAGGCCCATGGATGTAGAATTTGTGATGTCACCCCTCACTTTTATTAAAACTAAAATTCATCCACTACACTATCATGGGTCATACCTGCTTATTTTGTATATTTAATCAGGCAAATGTGTACACAGTACAGCATGTTAAGGCAGATGCTAAAATTTAGGTTGAATTTGTTACATTGCATCTTAAAGTGACAAAATATCTTTAATTCATGAGCTGCTTGGTGACACAACTGTCCCAGTAATACACAAATACCTATTTTGAGGTTTGTGACAACAATAATGACAAAAGTGATAGACAAGAAAAAAAATAAGAAGTCCCAACTGAATGATTTTAATGCTGGTTTAATACTGTTGTTTTGGCATGCAAATTTCTGTTCCCATTAATAGTACCAATAACAGAAAAAGCCTATTAAGCATTTCAAATGTTTAGGAGAAATACATTTTTGTTTCACCATGTACACACCTTGCTGAATGGCAATAGAGCTTTAACTTTATGATTCATCATAATAAAACAAAATTTGTGAATGTTTATCATGGCTTAGCAACATTCCATATTTCTGACATATTCATTGTACAACATAACCTGCCACACAGCATAAACAATTAAATATAAAGTGAAGACTTTTACCTCTTATTACATTCAGCACATATGCTCTGTCAAAAACTTCAGGCATGTCTGGTACACGCACCGGCTCAGAAAAACGCTGATTTGTTGACTGTGCCTTCATGGAAATTGGAGCATAGTTTTCATGCTCTGTGCTCACATCCTGCAGGGAGAAATACTGTAACTACTGAATGATCTAATGACATTAACCGTCATTGTTTTGTTGAAATATTGGTTTGAATTAGCACAAGTGCTATGTTACGCACTGGTTGTGTAATCACACAAGAAAAAGAAAAGTAGTATAAACTACTGATGTTACATTCTGTGCCGAGGCTGGTTGCCTGGCAAAGACTGACATATCTTCTACAACAGTGAATCTCAACCTTTTTTGAGTAATGGCCCCTCGTCATATTTGGAACCATCCTCAAGGACACCAGAATAAAAGTGGCTCATTGGTGTCATTAATGTCTTTGTGACGACCAAATGCAATCAAGTATAATTTAAGTTAGTTGACTTGTCCTATATTTAGTCATATTGTCAGTTATATATATTATCTTCTTCTTTTATAGGAACATGTCAAATGTCAAAATATACAAAAATTCATATTCAGATATTTTATAAGGACCCCCTGGCATTATGTCAAGGACCACTAGGGGTCCATGGACCCCTGGTTGAGAAACACTGTTCTACAAGATATATCAGTCTGGTCAGTCCGCCCTCCATCGCAATTCGAGTCAACTCCAAACCGTACCGTGCAATCAGATTTGTTTATTTCAGTGACGCAAACAGCGTCACTCTAGTGCGGTGAAAGTCCCTTCAATATCAACAAAGATTGTGCACGGGAGACCCGAGAGTTTGTTCTACTCAGTTGTGAATTCAGTTTTAAATGACCAAAAACACATTAATTATTTACTTTTCACTGTTGACTCTCTTGTCGCTTTGCTAACATCATATATATATATATATATATATATATATATACACACACACTCAGCAAAAAAAGAAACGTCCTCTGACTTTCAACTGTTTTTACTTTCAGTAAACTTAATGTGTAAATATTTGTATGAACACTAAAAGAGTCAACACCATAAGACATAAACTAAAAATGTTTGACAATGTGTCCCTGAATGAAGGGAGGCTCAAAATCAAAAGTACCAGTCAGTATCTGGTGTGGCCACCAGCTGCTTGACGTACTGCAGTGCATCTCCTCCTCATGGACTGGACCAGATTTGTCAGTTCTTGCTGTGAGATGTTACCCCACTCTTCCACCAAGGCACCTGCAAGTTCCTGGACATTTCTGGGGGGAATGGCCCTAGCCCTCACCCTGCGATCCAACAGGTCCCAGACGTGCTCAACACGTGGTCTTCCACTGCGAGGATGATCAGCTGTCCTTCCTGTCTCCCTGTAGCGCTGTCTCAGGCGTCTCACAGTGCGGACATGGCAATTTATTGCCCTAGCCACATCAGCAGTCCTCATGCCTCCCTGCAGCATGCCTAATGCACGTTCACGCAGATGAGCAGGGACCCTGGGCATCTTTCTTTGGGTGTTTTTCACAGTCGGTAGACAAGTCTCTTTAGTGTCCTGCGTTTTTAGAACTGTGACCTTAAATGCCTACTTTTTGTAAGCTGTTAAGGTCTTAACGACCATTCCACAGGTGCATGTTAATTAATTGATTATGGTTAATTGAACATGCATGGGAAACATTGTTTAAACCCTTTACAATGAAGACCTGTAAAGTTATTTGGATTTTTACAACATTATTGTTGAAATGCACAGTCCTAAAAAAGGGACGTTTCTTTTTTTGCTGAGTATATATATATATAAATGTCTTAAATAAAATGGATTTTGAAAGATATCAACAAAAAAATGATTTTCTCAGGTTTTCAATTGGAAAAAGAGGGCAGACAACCATAATTCAAATGGGTATATCTTTAAAACCATTCAAGGTATGACTTTGACTAGGATATCATTTTAAAGCTTATTGTCTCATCTTTTCATTGATACTCAATTTTGAAATGTGGGTCACTGTGACTCATTTCGCTGGATCAGGTCACATATTATGTTATACAATCATTATATTCATATAAATAGATTAATCTATCTGGAAATGTATTTATTTTTTCTTCACTGTTATTTCTAAGCCTCAACTGGTGCAAAATATGTCGAGTTCAGACTGCACGAATTTAGCCCCGATTTTGGCTCGCCGACAGGTTTTGAGGAATCGCCCACAAATGCTGAAATCACAGGAAAATCAGTGCTCGTTCACACGAGTGACAATCTCGCAGTGTGAATGAGCAATTACTTTACATATGTTTACCCAATTGATTGTTGTTTAAAATTAGCATGTCACAGTCACGTTCAAGGTTACCTATAGTTATCATGGACTTTCAGTTTGTTTTCCTTATGCCGAGTTCAGACTGCACAATTTTAGCCCCAATTTTGGCTCGCCGACAGGTTTTGAGGAATCGCCGACAAATGCCCGAAATCACAGGCAAATCGGTGCTTGTTCACGCGAGTGACAATCACGCAGTGTGAATGAGCAAAGACGCGATCTAAGAGAATCGCCGGCGAGTCGCCAACGCCCGTGAGATATTTGGCATGCTAAATATCTGGACCTGTCTGCGATTCAAAATCCTGCAGTGTGAAAAGTGTTCTGACTGAAAACTACATCAGCGATGACCGACGGCCAAGCATGGCTTCATTCACATAAACATTACAATTCTATCAATGGGAAACAAAGCACAAACATTTGCTTCATCCATCCGCAACAGCAGCACATTGAAAAGTTATGTATTTACCTCCAACTCTCGTTGCAGAACACACAATCCACAGTCTCCCCAACCATTTCCTCCTCCATATTCTTCTTTTCTTTTTCTTGTTTTCGCTGCAAATCAGCGCACAGGCAACTCATATTGCAAGCTTCTTGCGGGCTACCGTTTTTAATAATAATAATAACTCCGGTCCCGCACACGTAATATTGCGTTGTTTCCTTGTCACATCTCGCGTGTGTTTGGTTGTGAAACGTAGTTTGCGTGCCAGACAGAGTTGTCGGCGATTCTTCCTATTGTAAAGTCATGCAGTGTGAAACCTTCTGTCGCCGATCCATTGTGCAGTTTGAACACAGCAGCGACTGAATGCTGGCCAAGATAGTCATGCAGTGTGAAAAGAACAGTGACCCGACTACTTTGAAAATCGTGCAGTCTGAACTCGGCTTAAGACACTTATAATTTGTCATTGTTGTAAACTTGAAATGCTTCTTTAAAGAGAAAATGGAAGATTTTTTGTGCATTACCTTTTAACACCAACCGTAAAAATGGTCAAAACACTTGACTTTGAAAACACCTGTACATTATACAATGCATTAATACCTTTGCTTGAGACAAGAGGTAGGCCCAGCAAACTGGGGCATACTCAAAAACATCAATGTCCTCAATTATCCTGTCATCAGATCTTTTTGTAAGGCTGGGTAACAACTCCCTGAAGAGATAGTAAAGACCTTCAACTATGGCAATCTGTAGGTATAGGCAATAAAAAAAAAATTAAGACATTATATAATGTACATACAGTATATAGGATGTTTATAGAAAAAAAATATTTATGTTAAATGATATTTAATGAAAAATGTTATGCATAATTTTACCTTCTGGACCCGTGTACCAGTCCTGTTTTGGCACATAACCTGAAACAAGCTCTGAGCCAAGGCATTGCATCCACTGATTTTCCGAATGTATGCAATCACTTTCTTGAACCCATCTCCTCCATTTATAATTCTCTAGATGTTCAGAATAGATACTTATTTATAATTACTAGGCTACATTATATAATAATGTAACTATTATAGCCTAATATGGTTTAATGTAAGTTATCTGTTTATGAACCATGTATAAGGTTAGTATATCAGAGAGGAGAGTTTGCTGTGTTATGTATGCCAGAAGTACGGTAGCAAAGAGGGCTGAATGTGCTGCAATGTAGGAAAACACATGCAAATAGAACAACACTAGCAAATTAAGAAAACATATTCATAACACAACCAAATTACAGGAACATGCCACAAATACTCACAGCACAACCAAATACAGAACTGCGCTGCAACTACTCACAATGCAAGTAAATACAGAAATGCACTGCAAATAGCACAGACTACAATGGAAATGTTTGAAGGGGACCTCAACAAGTAACACATGGCTGATACTGTTTATTCTTCATTCACAAGTTCATACTTACATATAATTATTGTGAGTATTTGCAGCACATTTCTGTATTTGGATATATTGCGAGTATTTGCAGTAGAGGTCTTCACGGGTCCAAAAATTCATACCCGAACCCGAAGAGACCCGTAAATGTGCTACACAGAACCGACCCGGGCCCGACTATTATTTTGAAAGTTGGACCCGGACCTGTATAGAACCGAGAAATGCCATAAATGTACTACCCGGAACCAATGCGGACCAGTCTATTATTTGAAAGCTGGGCCCGAACCCGGCCGGGAAGACACAGACCCAACTGAACACGATCGGCACATAGGTCTATTCCACAGCAAATTGCTATTAAAAGGTACAGTATGTAATAATTTTGGCCACTAGAGGTCGCTAGAAGCCTATTCAAAACAAAGGCGTAGCTTGATGATGCCAAGTTTGAGCAAGGAATCTTGGGACATGGGTTTCCACCTCAATGGACGTTGCAAAAGAATAGGGATAGTAATCGGGAACAAATCATGTTCATGGATAAGGTTATTTAGTATGAAGCAGAGCAGGACCGAGTGTTGTGGGAACTGAACGAGGTCGCTAGAGCGATTGCGCAACACGCTGCGAGCAGCGGAACTTTTATTTTATGACACAGTCGCCAGCACTTGGTTAAAATTGCAATTTTCTCACAATTTACAAATAGTTCGAAACATTTGGGATATTTGAAGTACTCAAATGAACAAAATATATAACACTGGCCTAGTGGTTTTTGGATATTTTACTGCAAAAATATTACATATTGCACCTTTAATAAGTCAAAAAACAAGTTGTGAAAATAAAACATTTTGTCTTATCTAATGTTAGTAGCCTTCTCACTTGTACCTGACTGTGAAGCACAATCCTCCTTGCCAAGAAAGTTCCATCCATGTCATTCCTCTCGCCAATTGAAATGATAAATTCACTCATTATTCTACTTGATGTCACGATGACAAATGTGACTTTGCAGTTTTGCATTTTGTTGTATCTCGAGTCAACTCATATAATAAAATAACTTTGACTGTTTGCCCTTTTGAATTATTATAACGATTGCTTGTTCAGTGACATATGGCTGCTGACGTTAGCATTACTTATTTGCGATCATTTCTCTTCTGAGCCGAGTCTGACCAAAACTAGATATAACAAGATGGTTCATTCATAGTATTTTTGTAAAAATAAAGTGTGCTCGCATGATACTGCACATCTGCATTAGCTGGAGCATCCTGAAACTTTTAAATGCATTTTGAGCGTCATAGAAAACATTAATGTGATAGTTCATCTCAGATTTTGTTAATGATTTGAAATATGTTATTTAAATGTGAGTGTGCAAGGCTGCAAGCAGTTTTTTGAGATTTGGTGTTTCGTGCATTACTGTTGCACACAATAGGAATAGGAAAACTTGATCACCGTTTGCTTGCATTAACTCCACCCGTTTTGCTTCTGATGGCTGGGGTCGCTCATGTTTTTTTCCACCTTATTTTCCAGCTCATACTTTGCAAGTTACATAACACACGCACAGCGCAGACTGACTCTCGACACGGCCGGGTGATCTCCGAATCAGATCGGCTTGGGTATACACACAATGTTAAACAGACCAGGGAGCCGAAGTAATAGATTGGGACCCGACCCGGACTCGTCTGACCATTTAAAATATGGACCTGAACCCTTACGGTTTCCGGGTCGGGTCACGGGTCCTCAGGTACTCTTTGTATTTGCAGCGCATTTCTGTATTTGGTTGCGTAGTGAGTATTTGCAGAGTGTTTCCGTATTTGGTTGCGTTGTATTTGCTGTGCGTTTTTGTGTTTGGTTGCATTGTGAGTATTTGCAGAGTATTTCTGTATTTGGTTGTGTTGTATTTGCTGTGCGTTTTTATGTTTGGTTGCATTTTGAGTATTTGCAGCGTGTTTCTGTATTTGGTTGCAGTGTATTTCCTGTGCATTTTTGTTTTTGGTTGCATTGTGAGTGTTTTCAGGGCGTTTCTGTATTTGGTTGTGTTGTATTCGCAGCGCGTTTCTATATTTGGTTGCGTAATGAGTATTTGCAGCGTTTCTATATTTACTTGTGCTATATTTGCAACGCGTTTCTGTATTTGGTTGTGTTGTATTTATTTGCAGTGTGTTTCTGTATTTGGTTGCGTAGTGAGTATTTGCAGAGCGTTTCTGTATTTGGTTGTGTTGTATTTGCTGTGCGTTTTTTGTATTTGGTTGCCCTGTGAGTATTTGCAGAGCATTTCTGTATTTGGTTGTGTTGTATTTGCTGTGCGTTTTTTGTATTTGGTTGCCCTGTGAGTATTTTCAGGGCGTTTCTGTATTTGGTTGCGTAGTGAGTATTTGCAGCATTTCTGTATTTGGTTGTGTTGTATTTGCAGCGCGTTTCTGTTGTAATGACTGAGACAAATCAGATACAATTATTTGTTAGTTCACCAATAGTTTTAAGCTCACTCTGGGATTTGACTGTCCCCATCCCCCGAGAAGTTCTCGGTTACAAGTTTATTGCACCGAGGAATGTGCATTGTGAGTATTTGCAGTGCGTTTCTGTATTTGGTTGCGTAGTGAGTATTTGCAGCGTTTCTGTATTTGGTTGTGTTGTATTTGCAGCGCGTTTCTGTATTTGGTTATGTTGTATTTGCAGTGCGTTTCTGTATTTGGTTGTGTAGTGAGTATTTGTAGCGTTTCTGTATTTGGTTGTGTTGTATTTGCAGCGTGTTTCTGTATTTGGTTGCGTAGTGAGTATTTGCAGCATTTCTGTATTTGGTTGTGTTGTATTTGCAGCGCATTTCTGTACTTGGTTGCGTAATGAGTATTTGCGAGTATTTGCAGCGTTTCTGTATTTGGTTGCGTAGTGAGTATTTGCAGCGTTTCTGTATTTGGTTGTGTTGTATTTGCAGCGCGTTTCTGTATTTGGTTGCGTAGGGTTCAACGCTGCTGCCTGCCTGCTGTCTGACCTACGTTTGGAGCTTCGTGGAGTTTATCCTAAATCCTTCTCTTTATTCCTATTCACATAATATAACTTTCTTATTTTTCACTAGATTACCTATTGCATAGTATTACTAAACGGAACGATTTATTACTAGTAATCTACCAGCGTAATCACCTAGTGTTAGCCATAGCCCGCTAGCCTGCTAGCTACCGTCTACTTTCTTTTTTCCTCTAAACAAACCTTCCTTGTCGATTTAATGGCGGTGTAGTAAACTTAAGTTCGTAGTGGGGAAGGAAGTGGTCAGGGACGACGAACAACTGCTGACTGAGTCTTTATTGAATGTCAACAGAAGGACTGTGCAACGTACAACAAACGAAAATAAACAATCCACAAAGGGCTTCACTCCAGGTTCGGCATACGCTATCCACAAGGGCTTCACTCCACGTTGGGCTTACACTATCCACAAGGGCTTCACTCCACGAACCTCGACTCGACTCAGTCAACAGTTCCCCTCTCTCTCACACACTCCTGCTTCTCACGGCGTTTTGTCCTGTCTCCGCGCCAATCACTGGAATGAGAAACAGGTGTTCGTGATTTGTATTCAACCCACTCACTTACCACGCGTCTCCCGCTATTCTCTCCGGTTGCAGACCTCGCTGAACCACGCCCCCCTCGCCACATACCCCCACCGCCCGACTCAGGCCGGGGAGCCGTCCGGCCTGCAGCCCCCCCCCCCCCCCATTTCTGGAGAGGAAATCGGCCACAGCCATCCGAACACCCGGCCTGTGGACCACCTTGAACTTAAAAGGCTGTAGAGCCAGATACCAACGAGTGATCCGCGTGTTGGTATCCTTCATGCGGTGGAGCCACTGCAGGGGAGCATGGTCCGAACAGAGAGTGAATTCCCGTCCCAGGAGATAATAGCGGAGGGTGAGGACGGCCCACCTGATAGCCAGACACTCTTTTTCTACGGTACTGTACTTAGCTTCTCTCTTAGAGAGCTTACGGCTAATGTACAGTACCGGCCGCTCCTCACCCTCTATCTCCTGGGACAGGACAGCACCCAACCCCCTGTCCGACGCGTCAGTCTGCAACAGAAAAGGGAGAGAAAAGTCAGGAGAGTGAAGCAGTGGCCTGCCACACAGAGCAGCCTTTACTTGGGTGAAGGCCTGCTGGCACAGCTCCGTCCACTGGACCGTATCTGGAGCATCCTTTTTAGTTAGATCAGTCAACGAGCTGGTGAGGGCCGAATAGTTAGGTACAAACCTTCTGTAGTATCCCGCCAGCCCGAGGAACTGTCTAACCTCCTTTTTGGTCTTGGGGCGCGGACAGGTCGCAATCGCTGCCGTCTTGTCAATTTGGGGACGCACCTGCCCATGCCCCAAGTGGAAGCCCAGATACTTTACCTCCACGCGCCCAATTGCACACTTCTTCGGGTTGGCCGTGAGCCCAGCCCCTCTCAGCGATCTCAGGACGGCTCTCACATGCTGCATATGCCGCTGCCAATCGTTACTATAGATAATAATATCATCTAGGTAGGCAGCCGCATACACAGCATGGGGCCGGAGAATCTTATCCATGAGTCGCTGAAAGGTAGCCGGTGCCCCGAACAGCCCGAACGGAAGCGTAACGAATTGGTGTAATCCGAACGGCGTCGTGAAAGCTGTCTTTTCTTTGGATAAAGGCGACAAGGGGATCTGCCAGTACCCTTTCGTTAAGTCCAGTGTCGAATAAAATCGAGCCGCACCTAGCCGGTCAAGCAATTCGTCCACCCGCGGCATTGGATACGCGTCGAATTTCGACACTGCATTCACCCTGCGATAATCCACGCAGAAACGAACCGAGCCGTCGGTTTTAGGAACCAAAACTATCGGGCTCGCCCAGTTACTGCTGGACTCTTCTATTACTCCCATTTTCAGCATTGCCTCTAATTCGTCCTGAACTACCTTTTTTTTGTGTTCAGGTAACCTATACGGCCGGCTGCGAACAACCACGCCCGGCTCCGTCTCGACATGGTGCTGAATGAGGTTCGTACGTCCCGGCAGGGGAGAGAACACGTCTGCAAATTCCTTTTGCAATTTGGATAAATCAGTGAGCTGGGAGGGCGAGAGGTGATCTCCCCCCGGGACCAGAGCGAGAGATTGAGTTTTTATATTCGCCTCTGGTCCGAGATCATCCTCCCCACTAATCACCGTCGCCAGCATCACTGATTCTGCCTCATTCCATTTTTTTAGCAGGTTGAGGTGATAGATTTGACGTGCCCCCCTCCTGTCGGACCGTACCACCTCGTAATCGAGCTCGCCGACTTGCCGTGTGACCTCAAAGGGTCCTTGCCACTTTGCAAGTAATTTCGAACTGGAAGTAGGGAGCAATACAAGCACTTTTTCCCCCGGTGCGAATTTACGTAGGTTAGACCGTCTGTTATACAGTTGGCTCTGTCTGTGCTGGGCCTGTAACAAATTCTCCATTGATAGCCGCCCCAAAGTGTGGAGTTTTGATCGCAAGTCCAGCACATACTGAATTTCATTTTTGGCCTGAGATGGTCCATCCTCCCAAGTTTCCCTGAGGACATCCAGCACCCCACGGGGCTGGCGCCCAAAGAGAAGCTCGAAGGGGAAAAAAACCCCGTGGAGGCTTGCGGGACCTCTCGCACTGCGAATAACAGAGGTTCTAACCACTTATCCCAATTTTTGGCGTCCTCTTGCACGAACTTACGAATCATGGATTTAAGCGTGCGATTAAAACGTTCGACCAGCCCGTCCGTTTGTGGGTGAAAGACGCTGGTACGAACCGATTTAATGCCCAATAATTCGTACAGTTCGCGTAACGTGCGTGACATAAACGCCGTGCCTTGATCAGTGAGGATTTCTTTTGGAATCCCCACCCGGGAGATTAAGCGAAACAGTGCATCCGCAACACTTTTAGCAGAAATGTTGCGGAGAGCCACTGCTTCAGGATATCGTGTTGCATAATCAACAATGACTAATGCAAAGCGATGTCCCCTTGCTGATCGTTCTAATGGCCCGATGAGGTCCATACCAATTCTCTCGAAGGGGACCTGCATTAAGGGAAGTGGGCGCAATGGCGCTTTTGGGGTGGCCGGTGGGTTCACCAACTGGCATTCACGACAAGACGCGCACCACCTGCGTACATTCTCGTGAATGCCCGGCCAGAAAAACCGGGTCATGAGACGATTTAGTGTCGCTGCCTGTCCCAAATGCCCCGCCATTGGATTAGAATGAGCCGCGTGGAAAAGCATTTCCCTGCGGCTCTTTGGCACTAATAACTGGGTTGTATCTTCTTTTGTCTGAGTGTCTTGGGTCACTCGATACAACCTATCTTTTATAATCGCGAAATATGGGTAAGCAAGCGGACGTCCAGGCTGGAGAGGCTGACCATCAATCATCGAGACCCTATCAAAAGCATTCTTTAAGGTCTCATCCTGAGACTGCTCCAGGGGAAAATCATCGCGTTCCGGAAGAATTAGTCTTCCGGCTTCACTCAGATCCCCTGCAGCAGAACTCTCCGGTCTCTGATCAGTCTCTCCGACTTGTACTCGCGCTTGCTCACCCCGCGTTCTTTTCCCCCAAGAGGCATCCGAGCATAGACATCCCAATAATTGTTTAAACGCGGGCCAATCCGTCCCCAAAATTATCGGATGCCGGAGGTGCGGGTTAACTGCCACCTCAACACTATGCTTTTGTCCCCTAAATTTAATTATGACGGACATTACAGGATATCTTACCACATCCCCGTGCACGCACCGAACCCCAACCATGCGGCCTGTATCCAATGCCCCGGACGAAATCAGGCTTTGATGGAGAGAGGTTTGGTTACAGCCCGAGTCCACCAAAGCCTGATAGGTACCCCCCTTGATACTCACAGGTATTTGGTACCCGCCAGCCTGACCAGGGGCGGCCTGAGGATCGTCGGGGACCCGGATCACCGTCCCGACCTCCATAACCGGACATTTATCCACAAAATGATCCGGATCCCCGCACCGCCAACAGGCCGGCCCAGACCTGCCCGCCGCTCCAGTGGCAGAGAGTGGGCTGAATACATGGCGCGGAGAGAGGGGAGAAGCAGGAGCGGGGTCCCGCCCCCCTGGGCGGGGCTCTGGGTCCGTAGGAAGGTGCCTGTCCCGTTCCGCCCCGCCCTCGGGGCGGAACACGAGGTGGGCCGGGCGGACGAGACCTAGGGAGAGGGACAGGTCTAGAGAGAGAGGGGGACAAAAGAGAGGGAGAGAGAGAGGCAGCTGGAAGGGGTTCGCCGCCCCCTTGGCACGCCACCAGATGATCCTCCGCCAGTTGGATGGCTGAGTCCAGCGACGTGGGGCGGTGGCACTGGACCCACTCGGCCGTCTTCTTCGGGAGCCGAGTGATGAATTGCTCCAGCACCACGCGATCGACGACCAGGTCCACGTCGCTTCCCTCAGCCAGCAACCATTTGCGGCACGAGTCCCGGAGCTGCTGGGCCAACGTGAAGGGCCGGCCGGACTCACCCAGGTCGAGGGAGCGGAAGCGCTGTCGGTGCTGCTCCGGGGTCCGACCGACCCGCTGAACGATGGCCCGCCGTAGGTCTTCATAGACCAGGAGGTTCGGGACGGGGAGCTGCTGTGCCGCCACCTGTGCTTCTCCTGAGAGGAGCGGGACCAGCCTCATCGACCACTGGTCCCGCGGCCATTTACACGCCTCCGCGGATCTCTCGAAGAGGTCTAAGAACACCTCTGGATCATCCAGTGGGCCCATCTTATTTAAGGGCAGGTGGACAGGCACAGCGGGCGGTTCGGTGGGCTCCCGGGGAACCTCCCGGTCAATCCAGCTCCGGAACGCCTCGCGGTCCTCCTGCTGGGTCTGTAGAATGGCTTGGAAACACCGCTCCTGGTCGCCTCTTAACTCCAGCAGGGCCTGTTGTTGTTCGCGGTGCAGGACCGCGAGGGACGCGATGATGTCCGCAAATGTGGCGGAGGACGACGATTGCATGGCGACGTGCTCACCGACTTCCTTCCCGGTTTTCGGCACCAGTGTAGTAAACTTAAGTTCGTAGTGGGGAAGGAAGTGGTCAGGGACGACGAACAACTGCTGACTGAGTCTTTATTGAATGTCAACAGAAGGACTGTGCAACGCACAACAAACGAAAATAAACAATCCACAAAGGGCTTCACTCCAGGTTCGGCATACGCTATCCACAAGGGCTTCACTCCACGTTGGGCTTACACTATCCACAAGGGCTTCACTCCACGAACCTCGACTCGACTCAGTCAACAGTTCCCCTCTCTCTCACACACTCCTGCTTCTCACGGCGTTTTGTCCTGTCTCCGCGCCAATCACTGGAATGAGAAACAGGTGTTCGTGATTTGTATTCAACCCACTCACTTACCACGCGTCTCCCGCTATTCTCTCCGGTTGCAGACCTCGCTGAACCACGCCCCCCTCGCCACAGGCGGATTTATCCGATGTATGTTATTCTGATCTGTCATCGCCAGATCGGGAAGCTGTGGAGACGTTGCTGCCCGGCATTCATCGATCCACCGCGAGGTACAGCGTCCCGCACATCACCCTTGCCCCAGGCACCGGCAAGCGACCGAGACATCCAGCCAGCGAGTCCCGTGTTCGTTGCAGTTTTTCGGACGGCGTTCATCAAACACACGGTCAGTCATGTCCGACGATTATCATGTGTATTAAATGTAACATGTACAGCTTAGCTCTTTCTGTCAGCAGTGAGACTTACACATGTGATAAATGCAGGGATATTGTCAGGCTGACAGAGAGAATCTCAGAATTAGAGACACGCATCCAAACTTTAATTGAGGATAGTGAGAATGAAAGGGCCTTAGATACTGCTTTGGATGCGACTAGCCTAGTAAACACTGCACATTCGGTTCCGGTTGTAGAAGCCACGCAGCAGGCTAACTGGGTGACTGTGAGGCGGCATAATGGCAAGAACAAACACCACTCTTCCGTTCCGATTAGAACATCAAACAGGTTCTCCCCACTCAGTGACGCACCCACTGAGAATCCTGTTGAAAGTGCCCTAGTTATTGGCGATTCTATTACACGGAACGTGAAAATAGAGACACCAGCCACCATAGTCACATGTTTGCCGGGGGCCAGAGCACCTGACATCAAAGCAAATTTAAAAGTGCTGGCTAATGCTAAACGTAAATATTCTAAAATCATTATCCACGTCGGCACAAATGATGTTCGACTTCGCCAGTCGGAGATCACTAAAATTAACATTAAAGAGGTGTGTGAACTCGCAAATTCAATGTCAGCAGAAGTAATTTGTTCTGGCCCTCTTCCTGTTCGTCGGAGTGATGAGATAGTTAGCAGGTTATCATCACTCAATGGCTGGCTGTCTAAGTGGTGTCCGCAGAATAATATAGGTTTCATAGACAATTGGAAAAGCTTTTGGGGCAGACCTGATCTGTTGAAAAGAGATGGTATTCATCCCTCCCGGGATGGTGCTGCTCTTCTATCTAGAAATTTGGCAAATAGTCTTAGAGCTAAACCATGACAAACCAGGGCCCAGATCAGGACGCAGACAAACTGGCTAAACCGACCGTCTGCTAGCCGCCTCACGTCACAGAACTCAGATAACTCACAGCACATAGAAACTTTTTCACCTAGATATTATCACATAGAGACTGTGTCTGTACCTCGAACTAGTAAATACAAAAAACTTCCGAAACCTTTTAAGGGTAAAAATTTAATTGATGTTCAAAAAATGAAAATCACAGATAAATCAGATAAACAAATGATAAAGCTTGGGTTACTGAATATTAGATCTATTTCTTCAAAAGCACTTATTGTAAATGAAATTATCACAGACAATAAACTAGACTTGCTGTGTTTGACAGAAACCTGGCTAAAACCAGACGATTACATTACTTTAAATGAATCTAGTCCTCAAGGTTATGATTATCGACACAATCCTCGACAGAAAGGCAAAGGGGGAGGTGTTGCTGTAATTTATAGTAATATATTCAGAATCATTCAAAAGAATTTCAAATATAATTCCTTTGAAGTGATGGTGCTGTATATAACATTATGTAAGTTGACATTTGTGCTGGCTACTGTATACAGGCCACCAGGGCACCATACTGACTTTATCAAAGATTGTTTATTTTCGTTTGTTGTGCGTTGCACAGTCCTTTTGTTGACACTCAATAAAGACTCAGTCAGCAGTTGTTCGCCGTCCCTGACCTCTTCCTTCCCTTACTACGAACTTAAGTCCACTACACTGGTGCCGTGACCCGGATCCGAACCGGGGTTGCTGCGGACACAACGCAGAGTACTAACCACTATACGATCACGGCCCATCTTATTTAAGGGCAGGTGGACAGGCACAGCGGGCTGTTCGGTGGGCTCCCGGGGAACCTCCCGGTCAATCCAGCTCCGGAACGCCTCGCGGTCCTCCTGCTGGGTCTGAAGAATAGCTTGAAAGCACCGCTCCTGGTCGCCTCTTAACTCCAGCAGGGCCTGTTGTTGTTCGCGGTGCAGGACCGCGAGGGATGCGATGATGTCCGCAAATGTGGCGGAGGACGAAGATTGCATGGCGACGTGCTCCCGTCTTCCTTCCCGGGTTTCGGCACCAGTGTAGTAAACTTAAGTTCGTAGTAAGGGAAGGAAGAGGTCAGGGACGGCGAACAACTGCTGACTGAGTCTTTATTGAGTGTCAACAAAAGGACTGTGCAACGCACAACAAACGGAAATAAACAATCCACAAAGGGCTTCACTCCAGGTTCGGCATACGCTATCCACAAGGGCTTCACTCCACGTTGGGCTTACACTATCCACAAGGGCTTCACTCCACGAACCTTGACTCGACTCAGTCAACAGTTCCCCTCTCTCTCACACACTCCTGCTTCTCACGGCGTTTTGTCCTGTCTCCGCGCCAATCACTGGAATGAGAAACAGGTGTTCGTGATTTGTATTCAACCCACTCACTTACCACGCGTCTCCCGCTATTCTCTCCGGTTGCAGACCTCGCTGAACCACGCCCCCCTCGCCACACAGAGTTAGTACTGGCTGCGGATAAAGTCCTTGTTGTTGGTGATTTTAATATCCATGTAGATAATAATAAAGACGCATTTGGATTGGCATTTGCAGACATTTTAAACTCTATTGGAGTTAGACAACACGTGTCAGGACCCACTCATTGTCGTAATCATACCTTAGATCTAATACTGTCGCATGGAATTGATATTGATGCTGTTGAAATTCTACCGCAGAGCGATGATATATCAGATCATTATTTAGTCTCGTGTATAATACAATTAGCCAAGGCTACAAAACCACCACCCAGCCATAAATATTGTAGAACCATCACGTATACCACTAAAGATTGCTTTATAAATAATCTCCCCGAGCAGTTTCATCGCCTTAGTATACCTGACAACTTAGAAGAACTCGATGCTGCAACAGAAACTATTGGCTCTCTCTTTTCCAGCACATTAGATGCAGTCGCTCCTTTACGCCGCTATAGGAGAGGAAGAATTATCTAAACTTATCAAATCATCAAAATCAACGACATGTATGTTAGACCCAATGCCGACTAAACTACTGAAAGAAATGCTTCCAGAGGTCGTAGGTCCACTTCTTGATATAATTAATTCATCGTTAACACTAGGATACGTGCCAAAAACCTTTAAGCAGGCTATTATTAAACCTCTTATTAAAAAACCTCAACTAGATCCGAGAGATTTAGTAAATTACAGGCCAATCTCGAATCTACCTTTTCTGTCAAAGATACTAGAAAAGGCAGTTTCATCACAACTGTGCTCCTTTTTAGAAAGAAATGGAATCTGTGAGGATTTCCAGTCAGGATTTAGACCATACCATAGTACTGAGACTGCTCTCGTTAGAGTTACAAACGATCTACTCTTATCATCCGATCGTGGCTGTATTTCTCTATTAGTGTTATTAGATCTCAGTGCTGCTTTTGACACTATCGATCACAAAATTCTTTTAAAAAGACTTGAAAACTATATTGGCATTAGTGGAATTGCTTTGGCATGGTTCAAATCGTACTTATCTGACCGTTATCAGTCTGTAATAATTAATGAAGAGATGTCGTATCGATCACAGGTTCAGTATGGAGTACCACAAGGCTCAGTACTAGGACCGTTGCTTTTCACTCTGTACATGCTGCCCTTAGGAGAGATAATTAGGAAGCATGGTGTTAGTTTTCTCTGCTACGCTGACGATACTCAGCTCTATATTTCCTCGCGCCCTGACGAAACCTACAAATTCACAAAACTAACAGAATGCATAGCTGACATTAAAAACTGGATGACAAGAAATTTCTTATTATTAAATTCAGAAAAAACTGATATCCTAATCTTTGGACCAAAAACTTCCTCACGAAAAAACCTTGAATACTCTCTAACACTTGACGGGTGCTCCATTAAATCTTCGTCCTCAGTTAGGAACCTGGGTGTGCTCTTCGATACCAATCTTTCATTTGAAAGTCATGTTTCTAGTATCTGTAAAACCGCCTTCTTCCATCTAAAAAATATATCTAAATTACGACATATGCTCTCAATGACAAATGCGGAACAGTTGGTTCATGCATTCATGACCTCAAGACTAGATTATTGTAACGCTCTACTGGGTGGTTGTTCTGCTCGGCTTTTAAACAGACTACAGTTGGTCCAAAATGCGGCAGCTAGAGTTCTTACTAGAACCAGAAAGTATGACCATATTAGCCCAGTTCTGTCAACATTACATTGGCTCCCTATTAAACATCGTATAGATTTTAAAATCTTGCTACTTACTTATAAAGCTCTAAATGGTTTAGCTCCCCAGTACCTAAGTGAGCTCTTAATGCATTATAGTCCTTCACGTTTATTGCGATCTCAGAATTCAGGCCAGTTGATAATACCCAGAATATCAAAATCAACTGAAGGCGGCAGATCCTTTTCCTATTTAGCACCTAAACTCTGGAACAATCTTCCTAGCATTGTTCGGGAAGCAGACACACTCTGTCAGTTTAAATCTAGACTAAAAACACATCTCTTTGCTCTTGCATACACATAACACATTATCAATACATTAACATTTTTCAAATCCGTTAAAGGATTGTTACGCTGCAATAATTAGGTCGGCCGGAACCGAGAACATTTCCTATAACACTAGATATACCTGTACATCAGAATAAGAATGGCATCTACGCTAATATCTGTCTCTCTGCTTATCCCGAGGTTTGCCGGGTGCTGGATCCAGGCCGTATCCAGATCAGATGGAGAACCTGTGTCTGGACCTGACTACAACGTAGCCCAGGAGACAATGGGCCTACAGATCCAGTTCTGGCTGCATAGATTTTTAATCCCCGTATCCGCTTACAAATATATATATATATAATCTATTTTTTATTCTCTATAATAAAAATGTATAATTCAGAATTTGATCTCCATATCCATTTACATATATTATATATATCTTCCAAGGGGTTTTTTCCCTCCTAGGACTTTTTTCCCACGCTGGGTTTTCTCCTAGGGGGTTTTTTCCACCCCTGGAAGTCAGCCGACATTGGCTTAATGTAGCACCATCTTGTATATGTTACATATTACCACGCTTGTTTGTACAGCTTATTTTTAACCACTTCCCTTTTTTCTGTGCTTCTAATATGTAAAGCTGCTTTGAAACAATTACCAATTGTAAAAGCGCTATATAAATAAATTTGACTTGACTTGACTAGTGAGTATTTGCAGCGTTTCTGTATTTGGTTGCGTAGTGAGTATTTGCAGCGTTTCTTATTTGGTTGTGTTGTATTTGCAGCGCATTTCTGTATTTGGTTGCGTAGTGAGTATTTGCGAGTATTTGCAGCGTTTCTGTATTTGGTTGTGTTGTATTTGCAGCGCGTTTCTGTATTTGGTTGCGTAGTGAGTATTTGCGAGTATTTGCAGCGTTTCTGTATTTGGTTGTGTTGTATTTGCAGCGTTTCTGTATTTGGTTGAGTAGTGAGTATTTGCAGCGTTTCTGTATTTGGTTGTGTTGTATTTGCAGCGTGTTTCTGTACTTGGTTGCGTAGTGAGTATTTGCGAGTATTTGCAGCGTTTCTGTATTTGGTTGCGTAGTGAGTATTTGCAGCGTTTCTGTATTTGGTTGCGTAGTGAGTATTTGCAGTGTTTCTGTATTTGGTTGTGTTGTATTTGCAGCGGGTTTCTGTAAGGGCTGGGTGATATGGCAAAAAAATAAAATCTCGATTTTTCAGAACGATTGACCGATTCACAATTTCGATTTCGGGTTTTTTTTTTTTTTTTTTTTAACTGTTTAACTAGTCACCTTAACTTAACTACAATATGATTTAAGTAACATTCTCTTTATTAGCAATCTGGTTAAAAAAAAAGTTCCATTCTAAGTGCACCACACATGACGTGATCAACATGGTGTAAATGTAAAACAATTTGTTAAATATCTTTGCAAAAATATGCCTGAAATATGAAGACAAATGTTGTACAAACTTATCTTAAACACATCCTACTTGGAAATAAAATTAAATAAGAAAATGTGAAATATTTCTTAGCCAAAAATAGCAATAAATAACACCAGTAATAGGCTATTATTAACAGCAAATGCTTTGTAAAAACAGAAAACAACAGCAGCTTTCTGGCTGTCACCATCATGCAAACATTAAATATCAAACAGGTTTACATGGTTTTGCATTCTATTGCGCTATTTGACATCATTTTTATGTTTGGCGGACATTTTTAAGTGTTGAACTTGTCTCAAGTCTTTTGCAGCACCTCGCCCATGAAACAGCATTGTAAAAACACAGCGATCAGTTTAAAAAAAAAAAAAAAGTTCAACTTGCGTTTAATAACTTTGCCTTTTTTCTCATTCCACTGCCTGTGTCTCATTTTTATAATGCAATAACGGACTTCTGAATGAACAGCCGCTTAAGAACAGTGTGTACAGTCTATGGTTCTACGTTCATAGAGCGTCACATGAGAGCGGTTAATCGGGCTCGCTGGTGCCATCCTGAGGTCAGATCATTTTCTTCTCCTAATGTGGTTATCATTGCTGTATGGTCAACATGTCTAATTGAACGCTTGCTAACATTTTTATTCAAAATCGCGAATTCTCGATACCAAAAATAATAAAATCGAGGCAAAACATAAATTCGAATTAATCGAAAAAAAAAAATCGGAAAAAACACGCAGCCCTAGTTTTTGTATTTGGTTGCGTTGTGAATATTTGCAGCATTTCTGTATTTGGTTCTGTTGTATTTGCAACACATTTCTGTATTTGGTTGTGTTGTATTTGCAGTGCGTTTCTGTATTTGGTTTTATTGCGAGTATTTGCAGTGCGTTTCTGTATTTAGTTGTGTTGTGAGTATTTGCAGTGTGTTTCTGTATTTGGTTTTATTGTGAGTATTTGAAGCATGTTTCTGTATTTGGTTGTGTTGTGAGTATTTGCAGTGCATTTCTGTATTTGGTTGTGTTGTATTTGCAGTGTGTTTCTGTATTTGGTTGTGTTGTGAATATTTGAAGCATGTTTCTGTATTTTGTTGCATTGTGAATATTTGCAGCATGTTTCTGTATTTGGTTGCATTGCGAATATTTGCAGCACGTGTTGTCAAACTGATGAAGATGAACACCATGTGCCCAGAGCACACCATGTGCCCCAAAGAGGTTTGCATAACTGACACGAAACCTGACTTCATTCACTCCAATGGAAAGCATGTTTAAACTATCTGAATCACTCCCTATATACCATAATAAATGTGTGATTCTGATTCTAGACAGCATTTGACAAGCTGTCTTGCCAAAGAAACTATAACATGATAGGTTGTGTGTGAAGCAAATATTTTGCATGTGACGTGACGTGAGGTAATTGTTTTAATATTGAAAAAAAATTAAAGAGTAATCAGAAAGGGAAACTTACAATGGCATTCAAAGCTGAGAAAAAGGCACTGAGGCCCTTCTCTGTTTGTTTCACTGATGGTGTGATATCACTTTGATAGAATTCAATAATCTGCGGTACTTCATCATGAAATGAAGACAAAGAGAATTGCAGCACTGTGTCTTCACTGATTCCAAGATCATTTAGTGTTTCACTGACATTCCATTCATAGTCCCTATAAAAGAGAGCAACATTAAATATTGATTAAATGTAGTAATATTTAACCACTGGGACAAATACCACTTGCCACAGATATAGTATTTAGAATATTTTGAAGTGTGTTTTGATCTATCTGATATTCTGTATTAAAATGAAGCAAATTACTTAAGGTAAAGCACATGTGAAGGTATTCCACTCTCAAGTGAAAGCCGTCCTCTCAAGTCAATCAATGTGTCACATTCCAAGTCCACATGGATTTCAAACCTGCCCTGTTTGTTAAAACAAAAAGTTGCGTGTCTGTACATACATACAGTAGTTGTACATACATACATACATATACACTTGAAATGAAAATGATTCAACCCACAGAGACTGTGACAATTTACAAATGTAAACTTTTCTAAAGATCCTGAGATTTTCAAAAAATAGATATATATCACATGTGGCATAATAAAAGTATTAATGTCAATATATAATGTTATAGATTTGAGTTATAGGATTTTTTTGTAATTGTCACAGAAACGGTCTCTGTGGCTCCCTCCGATCACCACCTGAGGGCACCATCTCCGGAGTACTAGTCATCTCATGGACTACATTTCCCATACCCCGTACCTGGGCTGATTAGCCACGCCCACACTTCCACCTGCTGCTCATTCCCAGGACTATAAATGACTCTCAGCACCATTCATTATTCGCGAAGTCTTGATTTGCTATGCATTCATTTCTGAGCGTTTTCCCCTGTGTATTGATTCTCTCGTGTATGACCTTGGACTGCCCTGGACCTCCGCTCTCTGTCTGCCGCCTGCCTTGTGACTATTCTGCCTGGACTTTGATTACCCTTGTTTTGTCTGCCGCCAGCCCTGATCTGTTGCCTGTTACCGTTTCTGACTCTGCCTTGCCTACTACATTGCTGTTGCTGTTTTCTGACCCCTGCCTGTACGACTACGATATTAAAATAAAGCTGCGAATGGATCTTCCCGAGTCTGCCTCATTACAGAAGACTTCGCCTAACCCCGATCCAGCAGCTGTACACCGTCTGACCACTGAGCTCTCCACACAGGCCAGTGTATTGGCCGTTCATCAACAACAGCTCACACGTCTTACCTCCATCACCGAGGAACTTGTAAAGACGTTCCAAACAATGCGCGTCACGCCCGCGGAGATGAGTCCGCCATTGCCCACGCCTCCTGCAGCTGCCGCTCCGATCCAGAACACCACCAGCAGCCCTCGTCTCGCCTTCCCTGAGAAATACGACGGCTCCCCAGCGAAATGTAAGGGCTTCTTACTTCAAAGCTCCCTGTTTATATCGCAACAGCCCGCGCTGTATCCCACTGAGGAGAGTCGCATCGCTTTCATTTGCTCGCTGCTAACTGGAAAGGCGCTGGAGTGGGCTACAACAGTATGGGTCGGCGGTAGGACCTCGCACGCCACGCTCGAATCCTTTCTTCAGTGCTTCCGCGAGGTCTTCGAGCATGCCGAGGGGGGCAAGGAAGCGGGTGAGCTTCTTCTATCTCTCCGTCAGGATAAACAGACAGCTGCGGAGTACGCACTCACTTTCCGTACTCTAGCAGCACAAACAACCTGGGTCGAGGACACGCTCAAGCTGCTGTTTCGCAAGGGATTAAATATGGAATTGCAATCTGAACTGGCTTGTCGCGATGAGGGGAGAAGTTTGAACGGATTTATCGATCTCGCCATTCGCATAGACAATTTAATCAGATGAAGACGTCCGGGCAGAGGGTCTCTATCTACTCATACCACCACAACCTCGCCCACTGAACCCGAACCCATGCAAATCGGCACCACTCACCTGACTTCGGAGGAGAGAGATAGACGCATGCAACTGCGCCTGTGTTTGTACTGCGGTCAATCGGGCCACATGCGAGCCTCTTGTCCCATGAGACCTACCAGTCGCGGCTCTACTGCGGTGAGTCCGGCCCTTAATTCCTCTAACATCACAATAACTGCAATGCTATCATATCAAGAGAAAGTAATTCAGACAGAGGCTATGATCGATTCTGGTGCCGCAGGCAATTTCATGGACCTGGATTTTGCTCGCTTTCACGGCTTTCCACTAATACCCTGCAATTCTGTGTTGTCAGTGGCGGCGCTAGACGGACGCCCTCTAGGGACTGGACGAGTTCGCTACACTTGTGATGACATCACCTTACAGATTGGATCGCTGCACAAAGAAACAATACGTTTTTTCCTCATTAAATCCCCTCAACACCCTCTAATTCTCGGCTCTCCATGGCTTAAACAACATAACCCACAGATTTCCTGGTCGGACAACCAGATTACCCACTGGTCCAAGCGTTGTCAGCAAACCTGTATCCAGTCTCCCACACGCCCCGAATCCCTCAGGAAAGCACCTGCCAACTGTTCACCTCACCTCGAATATCAGGATCTGGTCGAGGCCTTCAGTCAGGTCAAAGCTTCACAACTTCCACCGCATCGCACCAGTGACTGTGCTATAGAACTGATCCCCGGCTCTACGCCCCCCAGGGGGCGTATATTTCCACTATCCCAACCTGAGTCGGAGGCTATGAAGAAGTATATAGAGGAGGAACTGGCTAAAGGTTTCATTCAACCCTCCACTTCGCCGGCGTCTGCCGGTTTCTTCTTCGTAAAGAAAAAGGATGGAGGTCTGAGACCCTGCATAGATTATCGTGGGTTGAACGACATCACAGTAAAGTTCCGGTATCCTTTGCCGTTGGTCCCCTCCGCTCTGGAACAGTTACGCACGGCTCGGCTCTTCACCAAGCTAGATCTCCGCAGCGCCTATAATCTCATTCGCATCCGGGAGGGGGACGAGTGGAAGACTGCTTTCTCCACAACATCCGGGCACTACGAATACCGGGTTATGCCTTTCGGGCTTGTCAATAGTCCTTCAGTTTTCCAAGCATTTATCAACGACGTCTTCCGGGACATGCTCAATAGGTGGGTGATTGTCTATATTGACGATATTCTGATCTTCTCTGAGAATTATTCCGACCATGTTCGTCACGTACGCTCTGTGCTTCAAAGACTCATTGATCACCAGCTGTATGCCAAACTGGAGAAATGTGAATTTCATCAAACTGCTACAACATTCCTGGGTTATGTTATCAGCGCGGAGGGCGTTGCCATGGACGACAGCAAGGTTCAGGCAGTATTAAAATGGCCTCGTCCATCATCAGTAAAGGAACTACAACGCTTCCTGGGGTTTGCCAATTTCTACCGCAGATTCATACGTAACTTCAGTCTGACAGCAGCTCCACTCACCTCCATGCTAAGGCAGGCAAACGCACAACTGGCCTGGTCACCTGTATCTATCGCCGCATTTCAGAAACTAAAGGATCTGTTTACCACTGCACCCATTCTGCATCACCCAGACCCAGAGCGAGAGTTCATTGTTGAGGTTGACGCCTCTAGTACAGGCATAGGGGCGATCCTCTCCCAGAGACAAGGCAACCCTCTCAAGTTATTTCCATGCGCCTATTACTCTCGCAAACTCACTCCGCCTGAACAGAACTATGACGTCGGAGATCGCGAACTACTGGCCATGAAGGCCGCTATGGAGCAGTGGCGGCATTGGTTGGAGGGGAGTAAATATCCATTCACAGTGCTCACCGATCACCGCAATCTTGAATACCTGAAAACCGCCAAACGTCTCAACCATCGCCAGGCTAGGTGGGCATTATTCTTCACTCGTTTCCAGTTCACAGTCACATACCGACCCGGGTCCAAGAACACTAAGGCCGACGCTCTATCTCGACAGTTCGAGTCCTGTGCCGACCCATTACCCAACGAACCAATTATACCTACCTCGATCATTGTCGCACCCATCCAGTGGGACATCATGTCCGAGATCACCGAAGCCCAGAGGGCTGAACCTCCACCTAATGACTGCCCAGCAACACATACATACGTACCAGCCCCTCTCCGCCAACGGGTAATCCAGGAAGTGCATACCGCACCCAGCGCCGGGCATCCAGGCATCGCTGCGACCATCCACCTTGTGTCCAACCGGTTCTGGTGGCCATCTCTTGCCTCGGATATCACCGCTTACATCCATAACTGCGTCATCTGTCAAACCACCAAGTCATCCCGTCAATCACCTGCCGGCCTATTACAACCACTCCCCATTCCACAGCGTCCCTGGTCCCACATCGCCTTTGATTTCATTACGGACCTGCCCAATTCACAAGGACATACTACTATACTCACTGTTGTTGACCGCTTCTCCAAGTCCTGCCGGTTCATTCCTTTACCAAAACTCCCCACGGCTTTGGAGACCGCTGAACATCTTTGCAATTTCGTATTCCGCTTTTATGGCCTACCAGAGGACATTGTGTCGGACCAGGGACCTCAGTTTACATCACGACTATGGGCAGCTTTCTTCCAAAGACTCAACGTAAATATCAGTTTGACATCCGGTTACCATCCAGAGGCCAATGGGCAAGCGGAGAGACTCAACCAGGAACTTATACGCTATCTACGGTCATACTGCCATCAGAACCAGGCGGACTGGAGTTGCTACCTTTTCTGGGCTGAGTATGCACAAAATTCCCTACACAAACCTGCCACCGGCATCTCCCCTTTCAAATGTGTCCTGGGATTCCAGCCACCTCTCTTCCCTTGGTCTGGAGAGCCCACCGATCTACCCGCCGTCGACCACTGGCTGCAACGGAGTGAGGAGGTATGGAACGAGGCACACGTACATCTGCAGCGGGCCATAAGACGATCCAAGGAACAGGCGGATCGCAACCGTCGTCAACAACCTCACTACGAACCCGGCCAATGGGTATGGCTCTCCACAAGGGATCTCCGTCTGCACCTACCCTGCAAGAAATTAAGTCCCAGGTACGTGGGTCCATTCAGAGTCACACGACAGATCACTCCAGTATCATACCGTTTAGCACTTCCACCAGAATACCGTATCTCACCCACTTTCCATGTGTCTCTGCTCAAGCCCGCAGGTGGTCCGAGAGGAGAGGAGGTCCTAGAGGAGACCCGTGATCAGAGGCCCCCTCCAGTCATCATCGAGGGCGAGGAGGTTTACCAGGTTCAGGAGCTCTTGGACTCCAGACGCCGGGGCAGAATGCTGCAGTACTTAGTGGACTGGGAGGGGTTCGGCCCGGAGGAACGATCATGGGTCAACTCCGAAGACATACATACTGGACCCCAATCTCATTGCTGAATTCCACAGGACTCATCCGGAGCGTCCGGCCCCTCGTCCTCGAGGTAGACCCCGGCGTCGACCACCTCCTCGCTTCAGGAGTCGCTCGCAGGGAGGGGGCTCTGTCACAGAAACGGTCTCTGTGGCTCCCTCCGATCACCACCTGAGGGCACCATCTCCGGAGTACTAGTCATCTCATGGACTACATTTCCCATACCCCGTACCTGGGCTGATTAGCCACGCCCACACTTCCACCTGCTGCTCATTCCCAGGACTATAAATGACTCTCAGCACCATTCATTATTCGCGAAGTCTTGATTTGCTATGCATTCATTTCTGAGCGTTTTCCCCTGTGTATTGATTCTCTCGTGTATGACCTTGGACTGCCCTGGACCTCCGCTCTCTGTCTGCCGCCTGCCTTGTGACTATTCTGCCTGGACTACCCTTGTTTTGTCTGCCGCCAGCCCTGATCTGTTGCCTGTTACCGTTTCTGACTCTGCCTTGCCTACTACATTGCTGTTGCTGTTTTCTGACCCCTGCCTGTACGACTACGATATTAAAATAAAGCTGCGAATGGATCTTCCCGAGTATGCCTCGTTACAGTAATACAGCTATGTGATAATTATTCAACCCCTATTCAACATTAATGTTTTTAAATCTCTTACTAGAATGGTAGAAAACAAAATTGTGTTAAAACACAATTAAACCTTTGTTAATTCTATAACAACACTTATTTGGTTACACATGCATACATTTAGCCCATGAACATGCTGAAGCTGGGAAGCAAATATGGCCAATAAAATTATTTTTGTCTTCTTACTTTTAGCATCACATGACAGAAGACACTGTTTGGGCCTTCATTTCTTATGTTGTTTTGACGGGAGTGTCTGGCAGTTCCTCTTAAATTTTCTTTTGGTGTGAATATGGCATACAGTTCACTTCCATTTTCAATGTGCCTGTCTTTCAGGGACCCTGTGAAAAAGGACACACACACACAAAAAAAAAGAAAATCAAAGCTGTCTGAACATTCTAAATAGAGATGTCAATTATTAATATACTAATATCAATGTACTAGAAGTATACTTATAAGTGTACTGTTTCAATTCTACTTGGGAATAAATTGTCCCATTTTTAGTATATAAAAGTTTACTTTTTAGTACACTTTAAGTGCAACACTAGTAAACTGAATACTCTTCTAGTCTACAGTTGCCACCAGAGGGCACTCCATCCTGGACTGCACACATCATTTGGACTCCATTTCCCATCTACCCTCATACCCTGGACTGATCACCCTGCACCTGCTACCCATTATACAATCACTCACTCACACACACACACACACATAAAAGACACTTGCACCCACACCTCCATGCAAAGTCTTGATTTGCCCAGGTGATCATTTCTGAGCATTATTGTGGATTGCTAATCTCATGTTTGATTCTCTGCCGCCTGCCCTGACCATTGCCTGTTCCTGGATTCTGTACATTTGCCGCCTGCCATGATCTCTGCCTGTCCCTGTTTATGCCTCTGCCTTATCCTTGCCCTGTTGTGTTTGCTTTTCAATAAAAACTGCAAATGGATCCTTACTCCATTGACTCAATCCTTACAACAACTACGCTTTGGTTTGTACTGCAAATACTGTATACTACAAGTGAACTTATAGGTGATAGTTACTGGTAGTTTACTAATTAAATACTTGTAGCACATCTTTTAGTTTAGAAAAGTACACGCTGAAATATATTCTCTGTAAACTACTAGTTTGAGTTTTATACTGCAAGTATACTTTAAGTTTTCTTTAAGTAAGCATAACATCATACTTTTAGCTTACTTTATATATAATATTTTTTACACTTTAATATACTACTATGTTACTATTTAGGTATTAATTTTTTGTACTTGAAATATACCTTTTACTGTACTTTAACTTTTAAGTTCAAATGTGCTGCATAACACGAGAATGAACCTCATTGGATCTTGCGGAAACTCAAATGTGCTGCGTAACAAACAAGAATGAACCTCATTGATTCATGCGGAAGCTCAAATGTGATGCGTAACAAATGAGAATGAACCTCATTTGTTCTTGATGAAGCTCAAATTTAAATTAAATTTGTTTATCATAATAAGCGATCGTGTCTCTTCAGAAAATTTGGAATATACCGCTCAAATCATATGGATTACTTTAACGATCACTTTATGAACGTTTTGAAGCATCAAAGTTTTAATTGTGTTGCTGTCAGTGGATGGACAGAAAGCTCTCAGACTTCATCAGTGTTCCGAAGATGGACTGAACAACATGAAAGCAACAGAATTTTTATTTTTGGGAGAGCTAACCCATTTATAGCAGGTGGAAACAGGTCCTGTGTTTCTTTTAAGCATTTTTGCTCATGTCCTGTGCACTTCACTCTCGGAGCACTATTTGTGTGACACCATTGTCTGTTAATGGATGCCATGGTGGCATGTGAGAGGCTGAGAAAACAACAAGTCTACTGTACATGTGTATGGTTCTATGTTGTTTTAAATTTTTTTTTTTTTTTTTTGTGGTTGCACACATGCCAAGGTATTTACATTTTTTTTGTCATTGTATATACCGAAATGAAAGCCTTGTATCCATTCAGTTCAGTATTACAACCATTTAGCAACTATGTGGGCATTTGAAGTTCTCCATGTGCATTTTATGGTATTAATGTGAATGATTATTTGATTAATTGATTATTAATTGTAAGATTCTAAGAACATCATGTGCCTGTTTTTTGTATCTCTGTATCTCTGTCTAGTCATTATGTCATCCTCAGAGAACATGTTGCTTTTCTTAGAGTATTGTAAATTCCCTATTCATTGTATTAATGTTGAGTTGTCACTTTCACTTCCTATATTTTCAATATATAATTGTTTCCCTGGCCGAATAAACTTTGTATCTTGGTTGAACCTACACTATCTGTGTCTGAGTCTTCCATTTGATACCCAGGTACCTGCTTTTCTGTGCTAGATCGCTCAACCTAAACAGATCTTCTTGAATTCTATTATTAAGTTGAATTATTAGATTCTAACATTAATTTTAATAGAAATCAATTATCACTATTCCTGAAAATTGACACCTATAATTCAATATGTACAAAAAAGTGCTGCATATACTCTTTTATAGCACATTATTAAATATAAGAAAATATCAATAACCACTAACATGTATTGAAAAATGGATCATCTGTCAAAGGCATTCCATCAGCAGTGAACAGGCACACAGTCATGTTGTTAGTAATTTTTTCTGGAATGCTAATCCGCAGAACAAGATCATCCACTGTGTTTTGTAATGGGTCCATATCTGTGCAAGAAACAAACTCATAATTATGATGATTTTACTTTTAGAATATCACACAAAAAGTCATTATTTTCTTTCAAGTTTAAGACACTTACCAAAAACTTACCAAGTATTTCTTTGTGTCCTTGACATTTTGGAAATGAATAATACAGGCGATATGCCTGTAGTGATTTCCTCAATGATCCTTCATGGGAAGGAGCTAAACCAAGTCTCTGAATCGCATCTTTCATGCTTTTAAATCTGTTCTTCTGAACTTTCTTAAACTCTTGGGAGACACAAAGCAGAGAATGTAATTAAATAATTGAAGTAACAATGTTTATAGTCTGAACAACTGAAGCAATGGCAGTAATACTTTTAGTAATAAAAATGTGTAATACATTTTTCCAAATAAATCTGTTCATAAATCTTACTCATGTTGTCCAAGTCCTCATCAGTGACACCGTCAATGAAATCCTTCACCTCCTCAATCCCATGTTCAACAAACTGGTTGTAAAACTTCTCTAGATTGTAGTCTTGTAAAAGCTTGAATACTTTATCCATCTGAAAAACACATTGAATTTATAATGAGTGCATTTTCTTTACCTACAGAAAATATCAACATTTCAAAAAATATTGCATATTTTCTGGTATTAATGTTATAGACAAGGGCTGCATGTGAGGAATGTCAATAATGTAGTAAGTGTTACTCATATAACTTCCAGAGAATAAATTTATTAATTGTAATTTTTGTATTAATTTTTCCTGTTCCGTTCCAATGATATGCTGACAAAACTTGACCTTGAAGGGGAAAGATATTTGCCTAAAGAACAAAATTCATGTGCAACATTCATGTGCTGCTGTGCTGAGGGAAACATACACACGTCAAGTCAAGTCAAGTCAAATTTATTTATATAGCGCTTTTACAATTGGTAATTGTTTCAAAGCAGCTTTACATATTAGAAGCACAGAAAAAAGGGAAGTGGTTAAAAATAAGCTATACAAACAAGCGTGGTAATATGTAACATATACAAGATGGTGCTACATTAAGCCAATGTCGGCTGACTTCCAGGGGTGGAAAAAACCCCCTAGGAGAAAACCCAGCGTGGGAAAAAAGTCCTAGGAGGGAAAAAACCCCTTGGAAGATATATATAATATATGTAAATGGATATGGAGATCAAAATCTGAATTATACATTTTTATTATAGAGATTAAAAATAGATTATATATATATATATATATATATATATATATTTGTAAGTGGATACGGGGATTAAAAATCTATGCAGCCAGAACTGGATCTGTAGGCACACGTCTCGCGTGTCCGAAAGCAGAGGTGAATGAGCCGCACTTTTGTGACATTTGAATTATCCACTGTAATGCGATCTCATGCGAGCATATTTTCCATTTGTGCTGGTAGATTATAGCAAAACAATCTGCTCTGGTCGCGTCGCGTTGCAGGTAAACGCATTTTTGTGTAGCACTGAGGAAATGAACACCAACGATATGTCTCTGAATGACAAGAGACCGAGGCGAGAGAAGTGATACTTCCTCATGCATAATACCGCAATTATAATCTTATGCATACTACAGTGCAGTGATTAAGTCATGAATAAATACAGAAACTGTTGATGTCAGCATGTTCGACCAGCCCATACATGGAGCCAACCAGCACTCCGAATCCTGCCGGTAGTACACAATGATGTCAGATCATGACCCTTTAAAGTTCATGTGCACGTAAAGGCAGGCATCCCAAAACTTTTGGCAATAGTGTATATCAGGGCTCAACATTAAGACTTATCGTGTGCTTGTCTTTCGGACAAGTAAATTGCTCATTAATTTGTCCAAGGGAAAAAAAAAAAGTTGCTTGTCTGGATAAAGTAGGATTTTTCTTTCAGAATATTGCAGCTTTGATATATTTAAATCTACATATTTGTGATATTTCCCCCGAGCACATTTTTTAAAACCTTTATAAAGGATGTTTCCCCCCTAATCTTATTAAATGTATATTTAGTAAGATTTTGATCAATAAATTCAATTAAAATAAGACACTACAGGGCTGATACTAATCAAACTAAATAATTTACACTGGAAAAACTGCATTAAATAAAGTTATGAGATTGTTTTAAATATTTTTTTTTTTTGGAAAATTCAAATTAGAAATGTTGGAGGGGAAATGATACTAAACCACCATTAGGTGGTGACAAGAGACTGGCCGTTTCTCAAAACCAAGTTTGCAAACTTCGGACTCGCATCCTTGGTAGTTATGACTTGGCAAGTTCGACTCAGGAGAACGAGCTCCCGTGGACGGGAGAACACAAGTCCGGTGATTCTGCAAATGGAACAGCAGCGTTCTTGATAACGTCACTCAGCTCGCTCTGGCTTCTCCGGTTATCTCTTTATGTATATTTTAGCCAACAATAAAACGAAATTTGTTATAAAACACCACTCTGCCTCTTTTCGTTTTATTTAAAAAAACAAACAAAAACATATTAATAGTCTCAGGCAACGAGTGATTGATTATCTGCAATGTGCATATATTTATAACAAAACGAAATATTAAACAACCCTGCCTCTTTTCGTATATATTTCAAAAATATTAAATGTACTATTTGTGCTTACTCTGATTAACTTCACTGTAATAAAATGAAATAGGCTATAACATAAAACAAAACCATGTCTCTTTGTTTTATGTCAGTTTTAATGATCAATAATAGCCATTATAAAAGGTAAGAATATACAATAAGAAATAAAGCAAACAATTCAGTCAAGCGTACAAAGTCAGCGCTTTAGTAGGATACAAAAGTTAAATAGCCATATATAAAGTTATGAACAAACGTCACGTTGCCCTCAGCCAAAACGGAGCCAGCGGCAAACGTCAGAAGGACTAGCCGAGGTAAGGCTGCTCTCGGCTGGGCACATGAGCGCTGAGCGTCCGGTGATCGCCTGGATCTCACAACTCCGACAACGTCAGATCAAATTGTCAGAAAGGCGCAATCTGTATCAATAAACCACAAATTTGAGCTTTAAACCAACACATTCTCGCCTGAAAAACTCTTAAAACTACATATCATGACATAAAAACAGTAATATGTTTAAATTATGCGGGGTTTCTCCTTTACTATTGACGCTTGCTGGTTAGTGCGAGATGCATTCTGGGATACCTGGCTGTCTCAAGTCTGCACAAGTCACCTCTCGATGCATCCTCGATAAAAGGGGCGGATCAAGAACACATCCGGGAATTTGAACTGAACTTGGCTAGATGTGAACTTTGAATTGGAACAGTACTTGGACAGCGACTGATGACGTTTCACAAGTCCACGAGAGCACAAGTACAGACAAGTACGCATATTGAGAAACGGCCACTGTCTTAATGAGTGATTCATTTTGTTGTCCATTTAAACGATTCATTCAAAAGGCTGATTCATTCAAGAATGAGACAGTTGTTTATGAATGTGTCATTGAATCATTGATTCAACCGATTCGTTCAAAATGATTAATCCAAAACACGGCTGATGTTGCTTGTGAGTGAGATACGCTATGATTCTGCTGTGATCTTTGATTGAAACAATTTTCGCTACTGAACAAAACAGTCAATACAATTAATATTGCATATATAGGCTAATATGTAAGTGACTTAATATTTACTACTAGTTTATTGAACTGTTGTAAAATCAGTGTCACATTTTCAACCGTGATGGTATTTAGGAAGTTGTGTGTTGCTTACCTGTTATAAATATAACTTAACATTTTGATTTTTTACCAGTGTGTGAACTGAGTTTGTGCTAATTGTTTTTTATTTCTACTAGAAATCCTTTTTTTTTTCACTTTTATAATTGTCCACACTGCTCCATTTCAGTCTCTCCTGCACACATGCGGCTCTAATATTCTTTTGTCTTTTATATTTAATGCTTTTCTATTCAGTTTTCACAATCTCTAATTTCTTAGATCAAACTTCTCACTTTGACGTTCTTTGACTTTGTATCAGATGTCATTTAAAAAGAAAAATTGTTTCTTTAAAGTACACATGAAATCAAAATTGACCTTATTTACTTTGTTAGTGCATATTACTAGTCTTGTGGTGACCAATTAATCCGTGCAAGTTAAAACACAGAAAAAAATGTGTTTGTTGCGGTAATCTTTAATCAAAATCTGAAAAGTTACTTCCGGTCTGGAGTTGTGTTCCTTCTCTAATGACGTCAGTTTGACGGCTTGGGTTGAAAACGCGTAAACCATTCCCCTCCAACCGTTAGTCTGCTATGAGCAAGAGATGGAGAGGAGGAGCGCTAAAGTAAAACTCTGCCCTCTATTCAATATTCCATTTCACTTGGAAATACGTCACAACACTGGAGAAAAGTCGTTTGCAACTTCCGGTTCATGTGGACTTTTCAAAATAAGATGAATAGCTCCTGATAACAAGTACTTGCTTTATATTTCATCATATTTCATTTTAAAGGTATTTTTTTTATATAACTGCAATTTCTGTCAGTATACTAGTCAGTCAAGTTAATTACATTCTATTTACATTTACAACTTACATTAGAACTAGCAGTAACTTTGATCTAAATTATGTTTTATTAACAAAATTCGGGAGGAGCAAGTTCAGATAATTAACCTAATTAGCACAGGTGGAGAGCATTCAGTTAATCAACTCAACCATGTCAAAAGGTATAAATTCAGCAGACTGAGTTCATCCGAGAGTTTATCAGCATTAGGCTCCGCCCTACGTTCCGGTCTAAAAGCGAGCTCTCGCCGTCTGTCGATGAAAAATCCTTCGTCCTCAAGGAATCTTACCTCAATTTTCTGGCCTAAAAGTGATTATCCTCCACACCGCACCACCGCCGATCCCTCGGCGTTGTCTCGCGGGTCTTAGCCCAAACAAACCGGCCCAGCATGCCGAGGCCTACCACGGGCAACATATCCGCGATCTTTTTCCCCGTCTTTCTCATCTCCAACTCATTCAATCTTTCCGGCCATAAAGAAATGGATAATAAACCAATAAGCTCGTGTCTCGGGCAATGCTGCTCTCTTCCCGCAAATGAGTGGGCCTTCCTCCACAGTCAGGCCGCTGCAACAGGCTCTCAACAAGCCGCGCCGCTGATTCATTGTCGGCCAGCTTTCTCTCCATCCCGCTGGCTCAAAACCGTAAAAAACGCAGTTCAAATCCTTTTCGTTTTCCCTGGTTGAACTTGCTTCGCTTTGGTCGCTAAATCACGAGAACAGTTATTCATGCTATCTGGATACTCAATTTTTGATCGGAAGAAATATGTTTTGAAATTTGAACCGTTTTCATAGATTTGCCGTTTCTAATCTAAGGCGCTGTACAAACAGCTCGGACATCATGTGCAGTCAGATCGCACGCACAGTTGCAGAATTAATAAGAACTTAACGTCAACGCTGTCCTGAGATAAACATAAAATATAACGCTATATAATTTTCAGCTCTAATCGATTCGTTTCTGTTTTGAAGTAACTCAAAACCCAGCTTCACTATCGTTAAAGAGACGCTGCACAGACTGGTAAGACAATTTCATACACTCAATCATTCTCACTAATGGATTCAAATAAACTCCACGACTGTATCTGTATAAAATAATTAATGCTAAGACTCAGATAACTGATGAAAATAACTGTTGAGGGTTCCTCCTAGTGATGGGAGAAACAAAGCTTTTGAATAAATTGAACCGCTTCGAGAAATGATTCGGTTTCCCTCGAATCGTCACACGCTGGTGATGTCTACTGGTCAGAGCTAAATGCACCGTAGTCAGTTCAAGCATGCATGGAAAAACATTTTTCCAATCAGCTGCAACTGTTTTAAGTGTTAAATGCTATTAACAAATTATCTATACAATTAGATAATACTATAGCTGATGTTTCGCGGTAACATGCAGTATACAAAATGGACCGAATTTTCATAAATGTATAAAACAGACCAGATTTTTCTCTTAATGCTTCATTAATAATGAGAACAGGCTTTTGTTACCAATCAATGAATCATTGTAAACGCATTCAGCAGTGTACATTCAGCAGAAGCTGCCTCAAGTTACATGGGATTTATGCATTTGCACTTCAATTATAATAAAATAATAATAAATAAATAAATAATAATAATAATGAATCGCTTAGTGAGTCAGTGACTCGTCTGACTTGTTCAAAACAGATTAATTTAGAAACTAAACAAAAACAACGCTCTTGCTCACGTCACAAACTATCAGCACCATTTTTTTTTTTTTTTGGCATGAAATTTCCAACCTGGACTGGAGAGCAGTACTAAAACATAATACAATGTTTATATATATATATATATATATATATATATATATATATATAAAAATATATATATATATATATAAATAATAAAAAGTAAAAAGTAAATAAATAAAAATAACGAGTGCAAAGCTGCTGATGAATGGAATTGCATTTGTCTGAATCGTCTTGGCAAAGATGTTTTTATAAATAATTACACCTGTTCCAGAAGTGAAACTTTATCTTAAAAAGGTGCAACTTTATCTTTTTGCAAGATTGGGGAACAATAAGGCGCTACACAACATTTACTACACTGGGCACAGTAGACAGGCAATGGCAGTCTCAATTTAAAGATTTTGCAGGCATGCGCGTTCAAACGAAGTGTACCTGCCACTCATACTACATTCCTTATGGTACTACCGTACTGACTTACTACCAATACAATGGCATTGCCAGTATTTTGAAGCTTTAGTATCGCAATACTACTGTAGTACCGATACACTCTGCAACCCTAATATGAAATGTCGGTATTATGTGTCATTTTATTAAATTGTTGTTACCGTCATCTTGTTTTGTTTGCTTTATGAAGGTCGCCAGCAAGATCAGAGCACAGATTTGATCTGAAATTCAGGCCGCTTGCTCCAAAGGTGGACCCTGACCCAACCTATTCACTTTTCCAAATATTTGTTACGCACAGGACAGCAACCAAATCAAGTCAGTTTTGTAGAGCTTTTTACATGCAGGCTGTGTCGGGGCAGCTTTACAGTGATAGCAATATAATTTTGGCTGCACAGCAGCTCTAGAAGAAAATGGTGCCATTGTGCAGCTTAAGTAAGTCCAGTATTGATTCATTCCATCATAAAACTACTTATTCATAGTTAACTTATCTATACAACAGCTCTGGATGAAAAGTGATGTCATCATCCAGGACAGTTCAGTTTGCATACAATGGTGTGCAGTGAAGACAATGAAGGCAGATCAAAACATTGTTGAATATCAAGTGTCCACAACTAAGCAAGCCAGAAGCAACAGCGACAAGGAACCACAGCTGCCCCAAAAGGCCTCTCTGAGCATCAGAGTCAAACACTCTAGTCGCTGGCCATCAGAGGTTTTAAAGATCTATATCCTATCTAATCCAATCGCTTCCATGTTAAAGAAGCTCCGCAAACCCTTACCAGCCAAATTCTTCAGCTTCAGCTTGTTCTCTCACTAAATCCTACATATCCACCTCAATTAACACCATCAATCCACTAAAATGGTCTCGGTGCAGCAGCGTCTTCTCACCTGATTCCGCAGGAGCCCACTCTGTTCTTACATTGCCGCTCCCGCAGGAGCTCCTTCCCTGGCAAACCTTGCCTTCACGGCGCAGCAACGTTATCTCCATGCTCTCGCAGGAGCTCAGTTTGTCTGGCTGATCTTTCCACTGCAGCTGCAACGATGCCCCCTCCACTCCCATAGGAGCCCAATTCTATAGCAAAAAAAAAAAAAAAAAAAAAAAAAAAAACTTTTCTCTCCACCGCTGACGAGGCTTACCCATCTGACACAGTGAGTCTTGATCTCCCGTCGGATGCAGCGAGAGCCCTCCCGGTCAGTTTCCATCTTTTTAACTTTTTCCGTCCAGTGATGCTTACCCATCCGATGCTGCGAATCTGGATTACCCATCGGATGCTGCGAGAGCCCTCCCGGTCATTTTCCATCTTTTCTCCTTTGTCCGACGAGCCTTACCTGTCCTATGCCATGAGTATTGATCTCCCGTCAGATGCAGCGAGAGCCCTCCCAATCATCTTTTTAACTTTTTCCATCCAGTGATGCTTACCCATCCGATGCTGCGAATCTGGATTTCCCATCGGATGCTGCGAGAGCCCTCCCAGTCATTTTCCATCTTTTCTCCTTTGTCCGACGAGCCTTACCTGTCCTATGCCATGAGTATTGATCTCCCGTCAGATGCAGCGAGAGCCCTCCCAATCATCTTTTTAACTTTTTCCGTCCAGTGATGCTTACCCATCCGATGCTGCGAGTCTGGATTTCCCATCGGATGCTGCGAGAGCCCTCCCGGTCATTTTCCATCTTTTTTGTCTGACGAGCCTTACCTGTCCTATGCCATGAGTATTGATCTCCCGTCAGATGCAGCGAGAGCCCTCCCAATCATCTTTTTAACTTTTTCCGTCCAGTGAGGCTTACCCATCTGACACAGTGAGTCTTGATCTCCCGTCGGATGCAGCGAGAGCCCTCCTGGTCAGTTTCCATCTTTTCTCCTCCTTTGTCCGGCGAGGCTTACCCATCCGATGCCACGAGTATTGATCTCCTGTTGGATGCAGCGAGAGCCCTCCTGGTCAGTTTCCATCTTTTTAACTTTTTCCATCCAGTGAGGCTTACCCGTCCGACACAGTGAGTCTTGATCTCCCGTCGGATGCAGCGAGAGCCCTCCCTGTCAGCTTCCATCATGCTATCCTTCTCTGTCCGGCGAGGCTTACCCGTCTGATGCCACAAGCATTGCTTTTCTGGAGCCTTGGTCTCCCATCTGACGCCGCGAGAGCCTCCCGGTCAGTGCTTCCTTCCTCGTCCGGCGAGGCTTACCCGTCCGAGTCCTTGAGCATTGGTCTCCTGGAGCCTTGGTCTCCCGTCGGATGCCGCGAGAGCCTCCCAGTCGTTCTTCTGTGCTTTACTTTCTGCCCGTCTACCAGCGAGGCTTACCTGTCTGATGTCATGAGCCTTGGTCTCCCATCTGATGCCGCGAGAGCCTCCTGGTCCGTGCTGCTTTCCTTGTCCGGCGAGGCTTACCCGTCCGAGGCCGTGAGCATTGGTCTCCTGGAGCCTTGGTCTCCCGTCGGACGCCGCGAGAGCCTCCCGGTCGAGCCTCTGCTCTTTACTTTCCGCCTGTGTGCTAGCGAGGTTTACCCATCCGATGCCATGAGCATTGGTCTCCTGGAGCCTTGGTCTCCCATCGGATGCTGCGAGAGCTCTCCTGGCCAGGCATTCCAATTTCTTTCACCCCGCCATCAGCCAATGGAACCCACTCACCTGTTGCCGGGGGCCGCTCCCGGCAGAGGCTGAGTGGGCCCCTGTTGGCTGGTCATTCTTAAACCACGTCGCCCCTCGTCTTTCGGTTGGTAGGGCTCACCCGTTTGACACTGAGCATTGGTCTCCTGTCAGACGTAACCAGAGCCCTCCCGATCGGCTGCTCCAAATCACGCGCTCCCCGTCAATTGGTCGTTAGGGCCCGTCACCCCACCCCACACACCCCCACCCCCACCCCCGCTCAGACGGTTTAACTGTGAACTCGTGAAAGGATGTTTTATTAACAAAATTCGGGAGGAGCACGTTCAGATAATTTACCTAATTAGCACAGGTGGAGAGCATTCAGTTAATCAACTCAACCATGTCAAAAGGTATAAATTCAGCAGACTGAGTTCTGTTCATCCGAGAGTTTATCAGCATCCCTCCTCCACCCCATCTCCTCACTTATAGTTCTATCTACTTTTACCACACTGGGGGGAGTACTCTGGGTTCGGGCCAAAATTCCGAGCTCGGAGCCCTCTCCCCGGACAGCACGCCAAATACGCAAAACTTTACTCCATTTAATTATATGGATATGTGAACTCGTGAATCTAAACACAGAGTGTGCTGGCCTCCTCCTGCAGGTTAACAGTTTAAGCAAACACTGGTAATACAAATGCTGGCTATTTTCAGACAGTTAGGGAGTAATCAATAATAATATATACACCATTTTAACATGATCTCAAACTCAAGCAAACAAATTTAATACACATTTAGTTAACAAAATGAAACCATAAACATTTTAAAAGAGTGAGTACAAGGAAACGATGCACCCGCATCCCTCTCAGTGATATTGCCTTTATCTGTGTCTTGAGCAGATTACGTCACTTGGAGGGAGGCCTGACAAGGTCAAAGAATATCCACCTTATTCCAATGCCCCATGACACTTTGCGCGAATTATGGGAGTAACTTCCGTTAAGCTGTAAACAGTCAGTAGGCGTTTCTCAATGTCAAGGATACTTCCTTGGCAGGACTGGTCCTTCCAAGTCACTTCCTTCAGAGGCTAGGTGAGGCTCCTCTTTAGCATTCGGAGAACACGTAAATGGAACAGACTAGCAAGTCCACGTCATTACGTCAGTGAAAAGGTAAAAGAAATGCCGGTGACGGCAACCAAGGTAACAATTGTTAAATGACGGTCCGGTTCAGTTAGCCATCAATAACGTAATTTGTATTTGTATAATTTATAATATCAATATGGTAGTAATTTGTACTGGCATTTAAAACTTTATTTATCTGACATATTTACTACAGTTATAACAAATGTTTGGTAATGTAAATATACCTACATTTGAAAGCATATTGCCCGCTAACGTCCGACATTTTTTAAAATTTTTTGAACAGATCGCAAAGCTGCGTGCATAGGATTGTGGGTGATTTTAGAGCGCGAAGGCTACACATATGCATCCTTTCCTGTATAAGGGATATTTTTCGAACGAAGGACTCAGTCCTTGTTTGAAATTCCAAGGATCCTCGACATTGGAACAGTCCTTCGATGGATGTCGATGACGTAGCATCCTCGAAATTCTGGCTTCCGAGGATCCTTCCTTGACATTGAGAAACGCCTAGTGAAAGACTTGCACTATGAAAGCAATAATACGTTTTTTTTAAAACTGGGTACAATGAGATGACATCATTTTACTCAACCGATTTCTCGTTTCTGAATGGACGGTTTGGCTTGATTCACAAACGCTAACGTTCGGGCATGATTTATATACCATCAACCTGTCCTACAACGTTAGCACGCTTTGATCGATGGTTTGGAGATCGCGTGTTTCTCCGTTCGAGAGCGCATTTCCTGTTCACATCCATGACAAAACAGCTGATTATTTACGAACGGAAGCTCACAGAAACGTGAAAATTGTCTCATTTGAAAGAAAATATCCTAAGCTAAAAGATGATATAGTGTGACTAATTGAAGCAGCCCTTATCAAAAGTGCGGGGGTCGACTTCTATCTTTTCAAAACTGCGGGGGTCCTGACCCCCCTGTCCCCCGTGCCAACGGCGCACCTGGGCGCTAGTATTCTACTATTCTGACGGAAGTGAGGGTCCACTGCATCAAGTCCAAACGGAAGCTGTGTGACGTCATGTGAAAAGGTTCCATTGCTTAGTGAAACTGCTGTCTATCTGCTGTCTATCCTGTCTATCCATTCAAAGAGATTGACAGTGCGGAATTGTTTGGAACTATAGAGGGTATGCATCGACGTCACTTTCCCGCCGAAAACGCGCTCCCTCAGCTGGACTGAGTGGCAAAAGAACCTGCTGCGTAACTGGATTAATAGGAGAAACGGCGAAAACGCGAGTAAAACTAACGAATTACCCTAAAGGTTGGACTCGAAAGTGTTTCTTACAACTTGTCAAATAAACCTAATCCATGGATATTGACATGCAGCCAGGAGTCGTGTTTCCTGACATTTATATGTGCCTGATTTGACGCCGGGGAAATACATAAAGCAAATCTATTTTATATAACTACAATATAGGTAGGTTTAAATCTGCTTAATCACTTATATCAATGTTATATCGTCATATTGTCCAGCCCTAAAACATATATAGTTTTATAGTATAGTTTTTGACAGTGTTGTTTATTTAAAAACACCCAATTATGCATAATATAAGATGGAAAATATTTAATTGAGGAGTCGTCAACATAATATATATCAATACAACATATAAGGTATGATTTTACCTCAAAATCCAACAATTCGACACAAAATGATAACTGCAAATCCATGTTTCTCTGCTGGAGTCCAGCTGTTTCTGTGACTTGCAGTGATCCATTTGCTTCTTTTTCTGTTGCTTTCTCTAGTTTTTAAATATATACCTCAGGGTTTGTGTCAAATCTATTTGTACAGTCAGCCGCAAAGCTCTTTCCCGTTTTGAATGTGTTTTGTGTGTTTTTCGCGACATTCACGCTGGAAACCAATGCTGCTGCTCAGTCTTTTGCCACTCAGCGTGCGTAACCGCAGTCCTAACGGTCGAAGGTGACGTCACGTGCATACCCTCTATTGAGAGCTACATGAACCACGTGACAGCATAGCAGCGAGATCAAAGCATGTCGCAACTGTTTTTCAATGGCTCTGGGTTAGTTTTTCACCACGCCTATTGCTCTCCAATAGTATCCAGCTGCAGACCCGCAGCACCAGCAGTTTCAGAACTGCAGCCACAGAATGGAAGTGAGGGGCGGGGCGTATCAGTCATATTTGCGCTACCCATAGGCTTATATATGTCATTTTCTTTTGTTAAATATAAGTTTTTTACATGGATTTTTGATTGGATCAATGTCTACAATATTTAACAACAATACTTTTAAATAAAGTCACTTTTCTGTTCATATATACATAAGATTGGCTATGATGTACAATGAGGATTTTTACCATGTTAATGGATAATACAAACTATGTTTTGTTAATCCATAAAGCATGAACTAATTGAACAAACACTTTTAACCATATAATTTTGAAAAATATATTAGTAAGTGTGTATAACCATATAGTAAAATGTCTCCCTTGACCTGATATTATTTCCATATGTATGTTCATGTTGTGAATTTGTGAACAGTATAAAGGAGGTATGGGCATTTAATGTCAAAATATAAGCCTACATGTATTTAATCATTGCAAATCCTTGAACAAGCGAAACATGCATTTAAGCCAATGAGACATTTCACAATAGAAGGTGTATACGGTGAGTATATGATATTTCTATCATGATGTGGTGATTTATATATTTATATTAAGTGTTTATCTGCTATAGGCTATTGAATATGTTCACGTCTTTCACATTCTGAGCAGTTTAAATATATTTTAAACCTATTATTTTAGAAATGTTTTTTAAATATCCTGTTTGTTTTCATACAGAGAAACACACGTTTCACTTGTTCAAGACTTTTTTTTTAAATGGTTATTTTTATTTGACAAATAGCCTACGTTACATAATCTAGGTATTATTTGTAACAATTTGAACATGAAGGAAATACGATCAAATATACAGTCAAATGGGAAACCCTTTACATGTAACACATTTATTAATATATGTTTGAATTAATACAAAAAAAACTTGTATAGTTGTAGTATCGTTGAAGTAGGCCTAAACAATTAAAGTGTTTGTATCCATTAACATTAAATCTTCTCAAACTGTGCCGTTAAGTATAATTTGGAACATGGAGGAAATATTACTAGCCTATCATATATAGTCAAATGGGAAACACTTTACAACACACATTAATAAATTTTAAAAATGAAAACGGCGTATAACTGTAGCCTATATCCTCGAAAAACTACTGTGTTTGTGTTGTTGGCTTTTTTAAAATTTTGCTCTTTGTACATCATGATATCTTCATATTATAGCCTATGAACAGAAAAGTGACTTTATTTAAAAGTATTGTTGTTAAATATTGTAGACATCGATCCGATCAAAATCCATGTAAAAAACAACTTCTATTTAACAAAAGAAAATGACATGTAGTATGGGTAGTGCAAATATGACTGTTTAAGCCCCGCCCCTCAGTTCCGTTCTGTGGCTGCGGTTCTGAAACTGCTGGTGCTGCAGGTCTGCAGCTGGATATGTCTCATTACTCCGGCCCACAGTAATCCCTGGCTGCGTTCCACTCCAGTTTTAGACACTCACTCGTGAACTTCCCTAAACACTTCCCCTCGGGGGAATCCCTGCCACCATTTTGAAGTGTGTTCCACTTCATGAAGTGGACGAGATAAGTTAATATAGACAGACCCTCGCTCTCTCGATTTTGACAGAGGGAGCGAGTCTACTTCATACACTTCAGGCAGCTCCATAACCCACAATGCAACACGATCGTGACGTCACCGCACATCGCGTTTAATTTACCCACCACAAACAACTCTATGATATATTAATTATTTTATTAAACATTTAAAACACACATATAGACATATAGAATGCTGAGAAAATAAATAATAAATCAGCTCCATTGCGGATTCCAAGTGATCAAGGGATCAAGGACAGTAAAGTTCAGCCGATTGCAAAGGTTCCGCCAGAAGTGGGCACTCATGTAACGTAAGCAATGACGTACATCCGAGTCAACGAGACTGAGGGAAGTTAGCGAGGGAAGGGCATTTAAAAAACGAACCGGAAAGCAGCCCCTGTCTCTCCACACCCACTTCTTGCATTTTGTTTGGTCAAAACACAAGGTGTCACTGTGATCTCAGAGTTTCGCCCTTGCCTACACCACTCGCTCATAACATAAATTAATGTAGAAAAATGTAATATGTAGCCTATGTATAAAATATGTAAAATGTAATACAAAATTAGTATTCATTTCTTTATAACCTGTTTAATGAGGGTGAAAATACTCTATTCTAAAGGCAGTAATGTTCCCTTTCACATTCAGTTTGCCGAGTCATATCAGGAAATGCAATATATGTGCGTCAGCAGCCACATAAATCTACAGTATGAAGGCTAAATGCTTTCGGTTAAAGGCTTGTTATGCAAACTTAAACCCCCCCAAATGCCCTTAAATGTTAAATTCATTATTAACATAAACTAAGAATAATACATGATGTTACAGTAGGGTTAAAGGGTTAAAGCATATTAACTAACATTAAACCTTATTCTGAAAAGTTCATAGTGTGTTAAGGTTAAATATATCTGTCCACTGTGTTTTATAAGAAAACTGATACGGAAATCATTCATTACAATTTTCACAGATACATATACAGCAATTAATCAGGAAGTCAACAGAAAGGTTTTCTAATTTTGCTTAAAAATTTATGATATAATTCCACTGGTGTTGGTATTGACAACAGCTTTTAGAATTACTCTTAAAATACACATAAAAAGAAATTGTCTACCTTTTTTTTGCAATCTCAGACCACAATCTCAACAGTCACTTGTATGTGCTATGGAAGCATTTGCAGTTGTGACTTTCTCTTTCATTTCCCAGATAAATTATTTGCTTCTTAAAGGAGGAGCCAGCCTAGCTTGTAAACCAGAATAAATTGGCAAAACTCAAAAAAAAATGTGAGGTAATCAGTTACCTCAATTTTTTTTATTTAAATTAAGAAATTCAAAGTTTAAGTAAGCAGAACTGGCCTATTTTTATTTTGTACTACATGTTACAATTATTTGAGGAAGCATAACTTATAGGGGTGGTTGGTTATGATTTCACTTTTTTATCTTTTTTTATTTTTATCTTCATGCAGCATATATTCTCTTGCTCTGTTGACATCTTACAACAGTTCCCACATGAGTGATTTATAGAGTATTGTGACAGAATATGCTAATCAATGACTTTAAAATAGTTAACTCCATAAATTCATCAACTAACCATTCAGAAACGTCCTGTTGCATTCTACATGTTGTCACTTCTTCTTGAGCCTCTCCATCATTGTCCGACTCTGGTTTGAACATGAAAGCCTAAAGAGTTTCTGACATTTTCAGTGAGTCTGTGTGAAGTAATCAGAGCTGCTAACAGGAACTCTTGAAACTCCGCCATCTTCCTGAGTGCAGCAGCTCATTTGCATTTAAAGGGGCTCTATGTAGGAATGACACCCAGTGTTCAAAATAGGTACTGCAGTCCAAATTCAAAATATTGTTTGGCCCGCCCCCTCATTCAAAGACGTGGGTTGCCAGCAATGAAAGCTGAGGAGACTTACACACTGTAAGCTGATGAGTTGATTTATCTGTTTTAATATGCTGTTGTTCATAGAGATATTTAGATGGATTCAGAGGCTTTTTAGGTCAAGTAGAATCTGTGATTCTCTGAGTTTGTTTGTTGGTTTCCATGGTTGCAATACGCTGTGTTTTCCACCAACTGGCAACCTGTGATGTCGAAATACTTTTGGATAAACTGGCAGCACACGGTCTCGCACAGACCAAAACAAAGATATTTCGACACTGAACGCACATTTTCAAAGTAGAATATCTGGCTGTAGCATTGTTTTTCTGAGAAACAAGTAGGTGAACTTAGCACGTTTCCTAAATATCTGTAAACATATCGGGGTATTTTTATGCTTTATTAAAGTAAAAATCTTACATAGAGCCCCTTTAAAGGTACACAAACAAATGGAGCGTTTTTGCTCACCCTCAAAAAGGGACAAATTTAACATGCTATAAAAATGGTCTGTGGGGTATTTTGAGCTAAAACCTCACATACACACACTCTGGGGACATCAGAGATTTATTTTACATATTGTAAAAATGGCAATATACCACCACTTCAAAAGTATCATGTAATCTCAATTTAAATATTTTAGTAATGGAAACTAATTCTGAGATGGTTTTATTATTGGGAGATAAGAAGGGAAAAGTCACTTGAAGGCATGCCTGCAACCTTACACCATGTCCTAACTACACGCGATGCAATACGATTCCAGTGACAAGCAATTTGTCCACACTAGAATGTGACCACGGGATGCGACAAAATCAGTCAAACAACAGCCAATCAGAAGAGTGTGTGGGCACAATGAAATGGATAAGTACATAGTCAAATTCATAAATATTACAATATTTAAACATTATTTATTCTTAAACAGTCACTTGTATGAGCTATGAAACATTCACAATTTTGAGTTTCTCTGGTAATAATTACTTTACCCCACCTCTCCATGTTAAACTAGTCCTGTCTGAATAGGGCTATAGAGCTCTGGCAGTCACGTGACCCACCCTGTTTACACCACCATGCTGGCAGGCAGCAACTATGGCAAGCCGTTTTGACTTATTCAGGATATGCCTTACACGTTAAGCCTTTTCTTTATGAGAAAAAGGCTTAATGTGTTATAAAACACGTTAAGATCATATTTTGGGCTCATCTGATTTTTAGCATATAGTATGCTTTTTTATTATGATATTTAGTGAGTTTGGTCTGTTAAAATCACTGTCTTAGTAATATGTCTTATGTAATATGTCTTAGATACCTTCCATAATTATCAGGGTTCACATGAAATTAAGTTTATTTTAAAAAAAAAAATTATACATTACGTATTGTCTTATGGTGGTCAATATAATATCCAGACCATTTTCAGTGAATTTAATTCATAACCATTTCAATAAATTCAGCAAATTTCAGTAAATTCAGGTAATATGGCAATTTAAAGCATTTTTCACAACAGGAATACTGCAAGTTTTGTAAAATATCTAAGTCTATTTATCATCCATAAATTCTATTTTTAGTCATTTTACTTGAGCTCCTGAAGCTTGCGGTTTGAAAAAAAATCATACCATATGTAGAAGTGTGAATGCAAATACTAGCTACACACATTCACATTGTGAAATGAATTACCAATATTTGCAAAATGGACACTATTGCTGTTGCCATAATAGTCTTCTTCTTCATCATTTTCTCTAAAAACTTGCAAAATCTCTGTCAAAGTACTACAATTGAAGAAGAATTTAGTTTGCCACTAATATAAAAATATGTTCTATATAGTGGGCAAACTCTGGAGGGCCACTGCCCTGCATAGTTTAGCTCTCCAACCCTGATAAAATTCACCTGCCTGTAGTTTTCTAGTAATCCTGAAGGCACTGATTAGCTGGTTCAGGTGTGTTTGATTAGGGTTGGAGCTAAACTCTCCAGGGCAGTGGCCCAGGACCGAGTTTGCCCACCCCTGTTCTATATGAATGCAATCCAAACATGCTATATCTGCCTTTTTTTGGCATTGCAATGTAAATTGTGTTGCTTCCATGCAATTTACAAGTCCTCTTCCAAGGCCTCATGAGATAGTAAAGTGTCTTTGTATGTATGTAACACTCACTTTTCATTACCTGATCAGTTCCTTTCCACTATACGCAAAATAAAATACTGCATAAATGTATGTGTGAGTAACATTTATGAAATTGTATTTTATATTCCATTAAGTTTTTACTATGTCTGCTTGAGGAAAAAAAATAAAAAATATCCCCATGGACATCCTCATAATCCACTCTTAGATCACCCTATTGTCACACCTCAGTTCCTACCATGTGGCTATTTTTACCCTTTACAGACATATCAACCGTACGGTCACGCATAGTTTTGGAAAGTCATGGCAAACAGGTGTTTCTGTATTTATCTTATATTTTGCCATATTTCTATTGTTTAGACTCTACCATACTAACTACAACATTGTGGTTTGATTCCCTCCTTAACTGATACCATGTTTGACCCTATTATTCGATGACAGTTCAGCAACTTCAATCTTTCGTGTGACCGACTGAAGTGTGCAAACTGATGCGGTCACCTGAAAATTGAAAAGTCCCATCCATCCATGACAAAAGCAAATAATGGGGTGGGACAAAAGAGCTGTGGTCGATTTTTGTCTCATCTCCTTCATTTGACTGATTTTTTTCACACTCAAAGTAAGGTCTACCGTACGATTGAGAAATCAGTTAAAGGGTTAACATACAAAGATGGGGAGGGATTGACAAATTGAGATAAGCCACCTGCTTTAGATAATAGGAAATGTCCATAAACAGAAAGATCACATTGTAACCATCAATAATGTTTTTGTCTTTTTTAATCTAGAGAAGAAATTTAAGTTTTATCTTTTTGTAACATCTTTGTTACAAGAATTCCTAGGTATTTGACAGAGGTCTTCACTGGAATGTTATTAATAACTTTATCGTTTAAATTGTGTAAAGGGAGGATATCACATTTGGATAAATTTAGAGTTAAACCAGAAGCTTTGGAGAAAATATTGATGAAGGAGCTAGCATTGGGAATAAGAGATAAGCTCTTTAAAAATAAAGTTGTGTCATCTGCCAATTGTGATATTTTAATTTCTTTACCAAAAATTTGAAGACCTTGAATTTGTCTATCATTATAACGATACCAATGGATAATAATTCAACTACCAACTAAAAGATGATGACTGGGTGGGGACATGTTCGGATCACTTAGTTTGTTCCAAAACACAGCTTGAACTGGTCCAGCTCTTTTTTCCACCAGGGCGTGGCCACGAGAAAAATATATTGTTCCCTCACCATATGATCTCGAGACCACGACTTTACATTGCACTGTCAGAGACTTTAGGAATATTCACACATAATGTATACTCATAAAATCATGGTTTTAGAGCTTTAAAATCAAACTTTTTAAAACAGATAAATACATCACGGTTGTTTAAACCAATAAGCTTTAAGCTGTGTTGTCAGCAAGTCATTTCCCATCGTGCTTTTGGTCAACGAAGTCGGTGGTGAGCAACTACTCTGGTGGAAAACCAGCTGGACTAGCTCGAGCTGTGTTTTGGAACATGATAGCTGGTAGCTGGTTAGACCACCCAAATTCAGTTTATTATGCTAGTAGGTATTTTTTATTTTATTTATTTATTTATTTATTTTAGAATTGTAACCAGCTAGGGTCTGAAGCTGCTTTTAATAGTGATGGCAGGGGTGTAGTTTGAGGGGGGGATGGGGGGGGGGAGGTAACCCCCCCAATATTCAAATCCATCAGTTACAACCCCCTCAATATTTCAACATGAAAATCACAGTAGATCTATACTAAAATATGTGTAATTAATTTATTTTGTAACAATAATTTTGTTTCTAATCAAATATGAGTTTGTCATAATAAATTAGTCAAAAAAATACCCCCCTCCATTGAACCGATTGGTTACGCCCAACCAATGCGCGTCGCACTTTCACCAAAACAGCGCGAGTGGAGCTCTACTCTTTGAATGAGCAAGGGTAGCACCAAAAATGAAGAGAACCGCTGCCCAGCCGTCTATATTAAACTTCTGTTCAAAGAGGGACGTTAAAAAGAATAAAGCATGTACTGAGAAGGAGGTATGAAAACATTGTAATAGCTAAGTACACTCCTAGCTAATCCATTGCAATTTAGCCATAACTATCAGTGTAACTGTAACCACCAAAGCAGCCGTCTGTTTTGTTAGTTCATTTTTCAATAGTGTCTTATCAATGACAAAAGCATTCACATCGGTGTTTGTTTCCTTCCTAAACTAATCTGACTTTTGAACAAATTGGCTGAATGAACGATTTAAGTAGCTCACTGATTAAAACGTCGAATCGCTGCCGCCTACTGGCGGTTTCAATATTTAACATAATTTCTTTCTTTTTAGAATCGCTCCGTTATGTTAGAATTTGATGAATGATTATACATAAACTTCATAAAGTTATGATAGATAGATAGATAGATAGATAGATAGATAGATAGATAGATAGATAGATAGATAGATAGATAGATAGATAGATAGATAGATAGGAAATAAATTATCCAATAACGCTACACATAAAACAGATTTTTTTTTTTTTTTTTTTTTTTTAATTAAAAAAATAATAACAGGCAGCATACCAACACTCAACCCCCCCCCCCCCCCCCCCCCCCATGTTGAAACCAAATCTACGGCCTTGAGTGATGGGCAGATCAAGGCTTCGTGAAACACTGAAGCAGTTGAAGCAAATGTGCCGTAATGTGTCGAGGCTTCGAAACAATCTGACACCCGTCTCCACGGTGACCCCTAGTGGTCAGAACAGTGTAAATGCAACAAAACTCAAGCTAAACATGCATTAAAAATACCCTTTTACAAATCTATTGCAAATGTTTTAATGAGAGTAAAATCTATCAAATGCAATTAACTAATCATCTAATAAGATTAAATATAGAGTGTCTGTATAATATGTGTTCTTTTATCAATTTGCAAGGCTTGTTTCTCTGTTCCATAGCTCAAGCTAAACAGGCAAATATGAGATTAATAACTACCATTATTCATTTTAATTATTCTAATGTCTAATTAAAAAAAAATCTACGAATGTATAAAACTGTTCAGATGTAAAGCCCATAGACATTTATTCAATAGTTCTCAGAGAATCTTCATGATTCCTGGGTTCACTTTATCATCGCCCTCTACCGGTGAACCATTGAATGTTATTTATTTTTATTTTTTTTTATTGCAAGTTTGAACAAGAACAACATAATCATATCAATATAACAATGGATGACATCAAACATAAATAATAAGGAAGACAAATGCATAAAGAAGTGAAAGGAAAGCAATCAAAGTAAATAATAAATAAAAAAGAAATAAAAATACAGAGGTAATAAAGAAATTCACGTAACATTCATCAGATCATTATTATACAGATTAATAAATTTGACACTTTTTTTGTTAATCTTTTTTAGTGTTATAATTAAATAGTTAAGGTCACCCAAGAAAGTGGTTTAATTTGGGCAGTGTTGAGGAAAATTTACATTTATGAATGTAATATTTTGCCAACAAAATAACAAAATTTCCTATATATTCTAAATTTTGTTTACAGTGTGAAAAATAACAGAATATATCACACATATGTAAATCAAAGATCAAATTAGATTTCAAAGCCAAAAAAATTGACAGATCGGACCAAAATTCTTTAACAAGGGAGCATTTGAAGAAAAGATGATCAATTGACTCAATACTAGACTTACAAAAATTACAATTTAAACTAGTACTAGTAAAGTACTAGTAAACTTACTAAATTTAGAAATAATTTCATTAGTGGGGTATATATTGTGCAATTTTTTTTAACTTTATTGAGGACACAAAATTTATAGGTTAAGAGCCATGCTTTTTTCCAATTAATCTTATCTATTAAAGAATTCCAGAAAAAAAATGTTCCCCATGGAGTAATTATTTTTCTAGAATAGTGTTTCTCAACGGGGGCGTTCAGAGAACAACGGGGGGCGTTGGAAGCAAGATTTTTAAAAGGGGGGCGTTCAGGTGTTCTTGGGGGGCGTTCACGAGTTTACACCAAAGATCCAGGCAAGACAAGATTAAACTTGTAATTACTTGCAAAAGAATTGCCTACAACATTCTAAAATCTGCCAGTTTAACGCAACATGTAAGCTAGGCTATGTATCGTTTCTTTTGCAACGATTATTTTTCCAGCCATAGACCAGCGCTCAAGCGCTGACATGAATTCACGTGCACAAAAATGCGTTTCGCGCTGACAACAATCCGGTGGTGGCTAGAATCCAGCGCTGACTAGAACCACGCAGCGGAGGAATGGAAAGTTGACAAGCCATTAAAAAAGTATTGACTTAAGAACCACTTATATTTTCAAATATTTTCAATAAATCATGTTCCCATTCACTCTGGTGACGAATTTTAAAATGAATGAAACTAAATTCTATTTGTACGATAAAACTTTTACATTTTTAATGCCTAATGCCAAAATGTTTTCTTTGTTCACAAAGTAATTTACTGGGCATTATTGTTAACTCGCAAGACTGTAATGAGAAAATGACAATTTGATGGATAATTAATTGAAATATATTCTGTAATCACATTTAGGTAATTTCGCCGTCACATCTGAGCGCAAAACGCTGCTTGGATAATTTCAAGATAGGCTAGTTAAAAATAATTAATAATACATTCATAATTTAATAATTGTTCATATGTGTTTATTCTTGTTAGAAGATTTTTTTTATTTTTTTTTATTTTACTTATTATGGACACAAATTAATCATGACAAACCAAATAAATTTGAATTGAATTAATTGATAACATTAAGCTGATACCAAGGTATTTAAGCCTATAATTATAACATAATTTTTTATGAAAAATCATGATTTTTTTTTCCAAAGTAAGATTAATGTAAGCAGCTTCTTGCAATACTCTCCTAAATGCGTAATAAATCCTAAGTGCACACATTAGCGCTGAAATGACCGTATAGCAGCCTATGGTTGTTTTTACTGTCCAGAATTATCAAAGAAATTCAATAGGCAGACGCAGATTATTTTGAGTTTTGTGTTAGTTCAAATGCGCGTTAAGGTGATGGAAACCATTGGCATACTCATGGTGTGTAGTGACCATTTGTGTGTAAAACACCATGGCATTATGTATTAGGCCTGACAAACAGCCCTCGACATAGAAATCAGATGTTTAAACTCGTAGTTATTTTGTGCGCGAGCGCGTTCATGTGGAGACTGCCAGTGTATGGGCACATACTTGTTTAACCAGTATTTCATCAGTTCTTCTGCGTCTCCTCACAGCATTTCAATAAAACGATATCCAACAACACATAGCTCTCTCTGTAGTCACATGTTCCCTTCATAATGCAAAACATGCGACTTGCACGCGTAAGTTTCAGAAAACATCGTCATCGAAGTTTATATGTCTATAATTTATGTAATTATATAATTGTATTCTTTATATCACAGGTTTTCAAACCCTGTGTCACGAGACTTAAAAAATGGGTTGGCATTTTCAAAAAAGCATAGTCTAAAATGAATAAATAAACAAAATATATTTGACTTAATTGATTAACAAAGCGAAAGAAAAAACTGTTCCCAATAGTAGCCTATATACTGCTGAGTTTGATTCATTTTTGTGAGGCGCGGCGCTCCACAAACAAGTTAAGGGAAAGGAAACTGAGATGGCAAAAAGCGCATCCTGTTTTCTTTATTTTGCAAAAGCACAATGTTCTGTTTTTAGTGTGAGTGTATAAAAGTAAACTTCTCAGTATCGAATAATGTCTTACTCATATCTGTAAATTACGGAGTATTTAAGTTGTTTATGCTGGTATAAGGAAACAGTTGAAGTGATCGCGCCGGCGCCTCGCGTGCGCACTCAACATATTCATTGCAAACTTGACATCGCAGCCTGTTCATTATCAAAATAAAATACCGTCAGCCAAACATATAAAAAATTACACTGCTCATTTTACATACTCTGTAGTATCCTATTTGTGCCGTTCAGCGTGACCACCGCTGAAACTGGTCCTGCCAAACACTTTTTTTTTCTGATTTGAAGAGGATGATTTTCTTCGTCGATATTGAGACGGGAGTGAAGTACAAATCCTATTTGACACAATAAATAAAAGTTCAGCATCCAAATCCATTGCTGATATGGAAACATTTGAATTCGCGCCGAACGAGAGGCTGCTTGAGAACACCGTTTTTTTCTTTCAGTTTCGCTTCAGATTAATTTGTTTGGGCTTGTTTATAGCTACTTACAAGTTTTTATTCTTGTTCTGTATATGTATATTATATATTTTAGTATTCTTATGCTTGACTTGATCTATCTATCTATCTATCTATCAGATAGATAGATAGAGACGTCACGTCCTGTTTGTTGCTGCCGCGTTGTTTGAGCTAGAGCTCCGTCGAGCTGATTCCTAATTGCTTGTTTTTGCCTCGTAAAATCTACTTATAATCTATCACTCTTTCTTTTTCGGTGGGGGAACACATCCCCAACATTATTTTATATAAAAAACATTTGGATTACCTTGATATCGCTAGTTTTATCCGACTTCCCGAACTTTCGCTACTAGCTTTAGCCCGTTAGCATTAGCGGCATGCCACGCCCACGCTACGCTAGCGTTTGTACTCTTCTCTCTAACTATATTATTGTTTCATCTACTCTAATGGCGAGTGTATTGGATGTTTCTCTACCTTTGTGTGCAGGTGAGGACACGTTTGAGCTGCATGCGGTGCAGTTGGAACTGGAGGCCGTGGAGCGGCAGATCCGGATCCTTCTCGAGAAGCAGGCCGAGCTACGCGAGCGGCAGACAGCGCTGGAAACTTCTCGCGCTGACGCTTACCAACCCTCTGTAAGTTTGCAGCGCGATATTAACACTCCTGCTTCCTCTACGCCGTGTGTTTCTCTGCACAGGGCCCGAGCACCAAAAACGCGTTCATCCCAGCCCTCGTTCACTCCGGCGCCGTCACACCAGGGACCCTGGGTGCTTCAGCAGCGGAAGACGCGAGCCAGGCCTCGGACCAGGACCTCTCCTCCGCCGCCCCCGGTCTTCGACGTCTCTACACGGAACCGCTTCTCCCCTCTTCGCGAGGCAGAACGCGACGCCGTGGTCATCGGAGACTCCATCGTCCGCCACGTCCACGCTACCACAGCCAAAGGTAAGGTGCGCAGTCACTGTTTTCCTGGTGCTCGTGTTCTCGATGTCTCTGCGCAGATTCCCGCGATCCTCAACGGTGCTGAGACCATCGGAGCTGTAGTGCTGCACGCGGGGGTGAACGACACCAGGCTGCGGCAGACGGAGGTGCTGAAGCAGGACTTCAGAAGCCTTATCGAGACGGTACGAGCCACATCGCCCGCGACGAAGATCATCGTGTCCGGACCGCTTCCGACGTACCGACGAGGACATGAAAGGTTCAGTAGATTATTTGCTTTAAATGAATGGTTGATGTCTTGGTGTAATGAACAGAAGCTGCTCTTTGTAAATAATTGGAATCTTTTCTGGGAGCGTCCTAGGCTCTTCCGTGCTGATGGCCTGCACCCCAGCAGCATCGGAGCTGATCTTCTGTCAGAGAACATCTCCAAGACGCTTCGCACCATATGACTAGTAAGTCAAACCTCAAATCACAGTCTGTGTTCTGCCCACTTCATTGATAGAAATATGAGTGTAGTACAGTCTATTGAAACTGTGTCTATTCCCCGAATAGTGAGGTTTAACAATAAAAATAAAGGATCTAGAAAAAACCTAATCGTGATCAAACCAGATTTTTGTAAAATTACTGAACAAAAACAATCTCTAAAACTAGGGCTACTAAACATTAGATCGCTGACACCTAAGGCAGTTATCATAAATGAAATGATCACAGATAATAGTCTTGATGTAATTTGCCTTACTGAAACATGGCTTAAACCAAATGATTATTTCGGTCTTAATGAGTCTTGTCCACCTGGCTACCGTTATAAAAATAAATGCCGCCTGATTGGCCGTGGCGGTGGTGTAGCAACAATCTATAGAGAGATACTTAATGTGACTCAGAAAACAAACTACAGGTTTAATTCATTTGAAATTCTTATGCTAAATGTTACACTCTCAGATATAAGTAAAAAGTCGCTACTATCTCTTGCTTTGGCTACCATTTATAGACCTCCAGGGCCTTATGCTGATTTCCTAAAAGAGTTTGCAGACTTTCTCTCAGACCTATTGGTCAACGTTGATAAAGCGCTGATTGTTGGAGATTTTAACATTCATGTAGACAATACAAATGATGCATTAGGGGCTGCGTTTACAGATTTACTAAACTCCTTTGGGGTCGAACAAAACGTCACTGGACCCACTCACCGTTTTAATCATACTCTAGATTTAATTATATCACATGGAATAAATCCTACTGATATACAAATTCTACCGCAAAGTGATGATGTTTCTGATCACTATCTTGTAACATGCGTACTGCATACTGATGATATTTGTCAATAATATAAACCAACAACATGTTTACTAGATCCAATACCCACTAAACTACTGAAAGAATTGTTACCTGTAGCAGAAGAGCCTCTTCTCAATATTATCAACTCGTCTTTATCTCTAGGTCATGTCCCACGACCGTTCAAGCTAGCAGTTATTAAGCCTCTCATTAAGAAACCACAATTAGATCCAAACGTATTAGCAAATTACAGACCCATTTCAAATCTTCCATTTATGTCTAAAATACTAGAAAAAGTGGTGTCGGTCCAATTGTGCTCCTTCTTGCAAAAAAACTCTATCTATGAAAAATTCCAGTCAGGATTCAAGTCTCATCATAGCACAGAAACTGCGCTCGTTAAAATTACAAACGACTTACTTCTAGCTTCTGACCAAGGCTGTGTCTCAATACTAGTGTTACTTGATCTCAGTGCTGCGTTTGACACTATAGATCATAAAATACTCTTAGATCGACTACAATATTACACTGGTATTCAAGGACAGGCATTACGGTGGTTTAAGTCGTACCTATCAGACCGTCACAATTTTGTTTATATAAACGGGGAAAAATCTAAGATCACGATAGTAAACTATGGAGTGCCGCAAGGATCTGTATTAGGCCCTCTGCTATTTTCAATATACATGCTGCCACTCGGCAATATTATAAGAAAACATGGAATTAGTTTTCACTGCTATGCCGATGATACTCAGTTATATATTTCATCACGACCAGATGAAATCTCTAAATTATCCAAACTGACAGAGTGTGTTAAAGAAGTAAAACATTGGATGACTAGTAATTTTCTTCTATTAAATTCAGATAAGACTGAAGTATTACTTATTGGACCAAAAACCTGTACACAGAATCTCTCAGACTACAATCTGCATTTAGAAGGATGTACTGTTACTCCATCCTCGACAGTTAAAGACCTGGGTGTTATATTAGACAACAACTTGTCCTTTGAAAATCATATTTCATATGTTACAAAAACAGCCTTCTTCCACCTCAGAAACATTGCTAAGATTCGGAATATGTTATCTATTTCTGATGCAGAAAAGTTAGTTCATGCTTTCATGACGTCTCGACTAGATTACTGTAATTCATTATTAGCTGGTTGTCCTGCTTCTTCAATAAACAAGCTACAATTAGTACAAAATGCAGCTGCTAGAGTTCTTACCAGGTCAAGAAAATATGATCATATAACACCAATTTTATCATCTCTACACTGGTTACCCATTAAGTTCCGTATCGATTATAAAGTATTGCTAATGACCTATAAAGCTCTAAATGGTTTAGCTCCTGTGTACTTAACTGATCTTCTATCGCCCTACAATCCTTCACGCTCTCTAAGGTCACAAAACTCTGGACTTCTGGTTGTACCTAGGATAGCTAAGTCCACTAAAGGAGGGAGAGCGTTTTCACATTTGGCTCCTAAACTCTGGAATAGCCTTCCTGATAATGTTAGGGGCTCAGACTCGCTCACCCAGTTTAAATCTAGATTAAAGACGCATCTCTTTAGCCAAGCATTCACATAATGCATCTCATACCAGATCAACTGCACATGACTATCTTTGCTTAAAGTTATGAACAGCAGCTACGCTAATTATTCTCCTTTTGCTTTTCTGTTTTGCCTCGGGACACCCGCCCTGAGGTGACTAGAGAGTACATCAGCTTCAGTTTGGATCCAGCCTCTTAAGAACACCCCAGATGACCATCACCTGTGAAGAGACGGCGCCAATTCCTGCGAGGACTTCAGAAGACGCAATCATCTGGATCAACATTCACATTGCACAATCTCTATATCCTAATTATTGTTAATGTAATTCATTTCCAGGAGCTCTTTGCTTCTACCTTCAGTTAAACTGCTAACAGTGATTGTAATTAATTACCTAAAGTATTATTTGCTAACTACATTCTTTAAATTGTAATGTTGACATCCATTTCGATCCATTTCGCTGTAATGTTGCCAGATCAGATTTCGGAGGTTCCGGGTCCAGCTTGTCCCGGCTGCCTGCCACTGTTCAGTCAAATCAAATCTGTTATTTGGCTTTCAGTGACATGCTTTTTAATTATGAAAGCTGCAGTCTGTAACTTTTGGAGCTCTAGCGGTAAATAACCAAAATTGCAGGCGTCTTGGTACTGCAGGTACTGTACTCCGCAGCGGTGCCGACTCGAACCAGTCTAATAATCCCAATGTAAATATAAAATATAAACTCTTATTATAGGTGTGTCATGGGGATTCAGGATAAGACAAAAACCCGGGTTGGAAAATGGATTCATGATGTAGGCTAATGGTGTTTGGGGGGCGGTAAAGGACCTGGATAATGGATAGGGGGGCGTTGGCCCAAAAAAGGTTGAGAACCACTGTTCTAGACTGAAATACATTTCTTATCATTTTGTTACTACATTTTGGATCATAAATACTCCTGTCTTCAACCAAAAATTTCAGTTCACTCTTTACAATCTCTTTAAATCATAAGTGACATCTCATTAAATGAACAAAACCATTAGCCCTCTACCGCATAGTGTTGCCATATGCCAACATACTCTTTGTGTTCATTTCCTTGCCACTGCCTCTTTAAGAGAACATTCTCGTTTTTTTGTTGGTAAGAGAAGACCTTAGTTTAGCCAATGATGTGCTTTGGTTAAGTCACATGACATGCAATTTTTTCTGTGGCGCGATTTCTAACAGACTACCGTCTCTTGTCGGTAGTTGCTGAAAGCAAACTAAAACGTCAGTAACAAACAAGGACCTGCCCATGTCACATTCACAAAACAATTGGTAAGTCATGATGACATATTCACCACTCAAAAAAGTTTTTATGAAATTAGTCTTTGGTAAATCCATAACATGTCTGTGTTGCCATATGGCAACACTGCGCAATAATGGAATGACATTATTATAATAGGTTAGCTAGGTAGCAAAGGCCAGCTGCAGTCTGTTAAGCTGTAACAATAAAAACATTAATGCTATAATTGATGATAAAATGTTGATTAGTCGTATGTTAAGGACTCCCATGACATTTGTATTATAAGTTGGTTTTATATTCACACATTCGGACTTCTGTTAAATTCAGACTTTCCAATAAATGTGCAATAAATTAATGTTTGCGAATTTTAAGCAGCGACATGATATTGACAGCCAACGATTGTCAACTTGCAACATTTTTCACAGTCGATCAAAAGTATTGTTTTAATGGCATATTTATTTGTGAATGTCCACTGAATGTCCAATGTAGTGTGATTAACAAGGCTACTACGGATGTCCGAATGTGTGAATATAAAACCAACTTTACCTAAGTTGTATTATGGATTAAATCAACATCAGAGACCTGCCACCAAAGCCAGTGCTGCTGGCCCAGACCTACCACTGGCCTACCATGGTGTCTCAAAAAGGCAGGTGCAAGTGGATGTAAGTGTATTGTTAGGGTGAAGTGCACCAAAATGTGATGTGTACCTTTGCCTCACCTCTGAAAAAAATGCTTTTGAAGTTTCGTACAGAAAAAAGGTGAAGTTTCAAGGATTATGGGGGGTTCATGTTCATAACCTTCCTCTCATAAGATTGTGTAATGTTGAATTTTCATGAACTGCAATGTTTTTGGTTTTATGTCAATGTTTTATGATACATGATGAACAGTATTAGATTTGTTTTTAACTGTCTACATTTGCATTTTTAATAATATTCACGAAAAAACGTAATGAAATTCAAAGAATATAAAGCATTATTCAGCAAAAGAGAATGGAATAAATAAAAGCACAAGATGTTGGAAAATAAGAACAAGGTGTTCTTTATATTTACTGATAAAGTTTATAATAGCACCAATTGATTCAATACATACAACATTTCTGAGGAAAAATATTAACTATATACACTTACACTTATTCTAAGTTATTTCCACTATTGTACGTTGTTGCCATATGGCAATGATAGATTTTTTGTTGGTCTCAGCATTGAAAGTATGTGGACTGAGGCTCCTTTTTTTCCCTCTGTCAAAGTTGTATACTATGTCTTAACATATGGTTTTCTATGTACCAGAACCATTTCCATATAAGGCTCTACTAGGAGTGAATGTGAAACAGGGAATTCTCCCTGCTTTTCTATATTACCAGAATAGGAGAAGGTCCTTGGGATGCTAAGGGACCTCATGGGTACCTGACCAGTAGATGACCATATTTAGACTTGTTTTTCTATATGTATCACATTCCTATACCATAAACTATATGATGTATTCTCTTTCTCATTGGCTGAAACTATACTACACCCCTTGTACTCTTTCTATATATTCTCTCTTTTCTTATCAATAAAATGAGACTTTATTCTCCCTCAGCGCTGAGTGATTGCTCATTCAATTGCCAAATAAGAGGTCTGGGATGAGGCACGAATTAGGAGCAAAAACCTAACAATTTGGGGGCTCGTCCGGGATTTCTGCAGACAGGTAAGAAATAAAATGCTTAAGTGCATCTTACTGTCTGTTGAGAAATTCATCCTTGTATTTTTTGTGCCGCACTTTTTTCATATTTGTTAAAAGTGGATATCCTCGTATTTAGATAAATGCGGGAAGAGTGAAAGAGGATTGATCACCCTTTCATTTTTTGGTGTTATCCTCACGGATTTTATGCGTGGGAAGGGAATAGATGAGTTTGAGTTGAAGATTTTCTCTCTCGTAGTCTATTTCATGGTGATATCCTCAGGTTCTTGTTGGCAGTTGAATGAATAAGACTGAATTAAAAAATTTTCTTTTTGCCAAAAATACTAAAAAAGTTAATATAAAGCTGCAGACTTTAATTTGTATTTTGTTTGGCCATTTCTCTGAAATTGTAAGGCTTTTCTTTAAGCAAAGGAGAGATCTTTGTTGGCTGTTTTAAATGGGTGAAACGATTAGTCGACCGTTGATGGGGGAAACCCCGAGGAATTTCATGAATCGCAATAATAAAGCGTTTTTTACTGAACCCTATCTCTCTAATCTCGCGGGATGGTCAGAAGGGAAAATACAATTAGATCCGTTTCCCCGCGATGGTTCTTTTAAAGATGAAGATATGCGTGCTGCAAAAGATATGATCTTTGGTTCTTGGGGTGACCCAGGATGGCCAATTGATTATATGAAAGATGCGTATAAAGCTTGGATGAAGATGAAAACTTATTGGGATAAGGGTCCAGAGTTGAAAAAACAAGACAGCTCTCTCTCTCAGTCTCAGTTGAAACCTGATACGTCCCTTCCTCCATATGAATGTGTTGTTTCTGCTGAAATTCCAAAGACCTTGACCAATCGATTGTATCCGCAGTTGCCGTCCACAACTGAAGTTTTTCCGTTTGTACAGCTTCCAGATGGTTACAAAATTACTCCTCTGAGTGTTACGGAGGCAGTGGCTATTTGCAAAGATCTGCCTGATCCGGCTAGGTCACCACATCAATTTGTGGCAGTGCTGCAATGGTTAACTGCCTACAGTCAATTGACGGGACGAGATTATCGTTTTATTTTGACTAAAACACTGCCTGCGGAAATCACAGAGGAGGAAATGATTGAAGAAGTTGATTACTTAAACCCCATGTACGATACACCGCCTGTTCATCGTGTTGTATCTCAGAAAGCTGGAGATTCGAAGCCCCTTGATTTGTCTAAACCTTCACGAATGCTTCTAATTACTGATTCGGAGGAAGATGAGGACGAAGCAGGTGATTGGGTTTGGGCCAGCACAGGTAAACTTAAAGTTTTTTTCAAACAATTGACTGCTTTTTTGTTAAAAGTGTCTTCTGCTAAACAAGACATCTCGCATGCAGCCAATACCAAACAGAGAACTGGTGAAAGCCCTGTTGCATTCTTTAACAGATTTAAACATGCATGGGTTGAGGAATCTGCGATTCCTATTGAACAAAATTGTCCATTGTTCTTAAATACGTTCCTAAATAATATGAACAAAGACACTGCGCAGTTAATATGGAGAAAAAAACCTTGGGAGAAACCAGGCTTAGTCGGGGGGCCAGTTCTCCTCTGGCAAACAGTGCTTTGTTACAATTCAGGTTGCTATCATAAGTCTGATAGGATCACAACAATCAAAGTATTTATTTAAGTTCCATCCAGTTGAGGATCGTATTCATTGTGCCAGTATGGACGGTCTGTTGAGGAACTGTGGCACTGGCTGTCCTGTCGATGAGGCCTTCACAATGGATGATCCAGTTGACTCGATCTCTGCTGATACTTCAGGGCTGCGTTGTGGTCGTGTCCAGTTGAGGATCGTATTCATCACGCCGGTATGGACGGTCTGTTGAGGAACTGTGGCACTGGCTGTCGTGTTGATGTCTTCACAAAGGATGATCTAGTTGACTCGATGTCTGCTGATACTTCAGGGCTGCGTTGTGGTCGTGTCATGGCACCGGTCCTTGGTCTCAGCTGGATACGGCCCGGATCCGGTTGACTACGGTAAACCTCGGGAAAAACAGAAAGACTAATATTAGCGTAGATGCCATTCTTCTTCTGATGTAACTGTCATGATCACTAGTGAGAGTGCCCTAGTCAGCTACTAGAGGGCACTCCATCCTGGACTCTTGTTTTCACCCCTTGGACTACATTACCCATAACTCACTTCCCTGGACTCATTATCCTAAATTCATTGTACTCAGCTGTTTTGTGTTTGCTCATTAGTTCTGTCTATTTAGTCTCTGTTGTTTCTGCCTTTGTTTGTGGTTTGTTGTATTTTTTACGTGCACTTTTGTACTCCTGGCTTGTTGTTTCTTGTGGACTGTTATTTGGATTTTGACCCTTGCCTGTTCTCTGGACTACGATTTTGGATTGCCCAATAAACACTAATGCTGCGCTTGGATCTACCATCTTGTTCTTGTGTGCACCCGTGACAGAACAAACCACCACACAAAGGATCCAGCAGCATGAGTGTTCGGATTAGTTCCCCAGTCTCCATTGGAGAGCGGATGGCTCTAGTTCGGGCAGTGGTGGCGCTGCGTCAGGAGGGGAGAGAGGTAGGATGTTTTGCCCAGTTTTTCTGGACAATGGCAAAAGGGCTGCGCTATAATGATGAGGCGCAAAAAGGGATATTCAATGGATGCCTTGATGACCCTCTTCCTCAGTGTGAGTTGGAGGGGCTCCAGACCCTGGATTTTTGGGGCTTTGTCTGGTATCTCTCCCACAGAAGCCATTGTGCAACACATGCCCAGCCCGAGTCCGCTCCAGCCAGCGAGTCCGCTCCAGAGCCCGCTCCAGCCAGTGAGTCCACTACAGAGTCCGCTCCAGCCAGTGAGTCCACTACAGAGCCCGCTCCAGCCAGTGAGCCCGCTCCAGCCAGTGAGTCCACTACAGAGCCCAGTCCAGCCAGTGAGTCCACTACAGAGTCCGCTCCAGCCAGTGAGTCCACTACAGAGCCCGCTCCAGCCAGTGAGCCCGCTCCAGCCAGCGAGTCCACTACAGAGCTCGCTCCAGCCAGCGAGTCCACTACAGAGCCCGCTCCAGCCAGCGAGTCCACTACAGAGCCCGCTCCAGCCAGCGAGTCCACTACAGAGTCCGCTCCAGCCAGCGAGTCCGCTCCAGCCAGCGAGTCCGCTCCAGCCAGCGAGTCCATTTTGGGTGAGCCACTGCCTCACCCTCGTAAGCGGAGGAGGAGGAAGAGGGCTTCCTCCATCCTACAAGGCCTGGAGACCACTCTAGGGGTTCTTCGTGGGATCACGAAGCGCCTTGCCCTGCCGGCGCCAACGAAGCGCCTTGCCCTGCCGGCGCCAACGAAGCGCCTGGCCCTGCCGTCGCCAACGAAGCGCCTGGCCCTGCCGCCGCCACCCAGGTCATCTGCCCTGCCACCGTCAACCAAGCCTTCTGTCCTGCCGCCGTCAACCAAGCCGTCTGTCCTGCCACCGTCGTCCAGGCTTCCTGCCCTGCTGCCACTGCCCCGGCCGTTGGAACCGCTGTTCCTCCAGCGCCGCCCTGGCAACCAGCCAGGACTCCAGACCCCAGGGAACCCGCCTGGTCAGTTCCTCCAGTGTCGCCCTAGCATTTAGCCAGGACCCCGACCCTCTTAGAGCCCCCGTGGTCTGTTCCACCGGCTCCCCCCTGGCCTCCTCCTGTCCACCTCCCTCCTGAGTTTTTTGTGTTTTTCGTTTTTGTTGTCTGGTGGAGCGTCTGGTAGCCGCTCCTTTGAGGAGGGGTAATGTCATGATCACTAGTGAGAGTGCCCTAGTCAGCCTCTAGAGGGCACTCCATCCTAGACTCTTGTTTTCACCCCTTGGACTACATTACCCATAACTCACTTCCCTGGAATCATTATCCTAAATTCATTGCACTCAGCTGTTTTGTGTTTGCTCATTAGTTCTGTCTATTTAGTCTCTGTTGTTTCTGCCTTTGTTTGTGGTTTGTTGTATTTGTTACGTGCACTTTTGTACTCCTGGCTTGTTGTTTCTTGTGGACTGTTATTTGGATTTTGACCCTTGCCTGTTCTCTGGACTTCGATTTTGGATTGCCCAATAAACACTAATGCTGCGCTTGGATCTACCATCTTGTTCTTGTGTGCACCCGTGACAGTAACGAGTACATCTGGTGTTATAGGAAGTGTTCCCGGTTCCAGCTGACCTAAATTATGCAGCCTAATAATCCTTTAACGGATTTGAAAATATAAATTGATAATGTTTTATGTGTATGCCAGGTTAAAGAGATGCGCTTTTAGTCTAGATTTAAACTGACAGAGTGTGTCTGCATCTCGAACAATGCTAGGAAGATTGTTCCAGAGTTTAGGTGCCAAATAGGAGAAGGATCTACCACCTGCGGTTGATTTTGTTATTCTAGGTATTATCAGCTGGTATTATCAGCTGGCCATTGTACCATGGTGTTGGATTAATTTCTTTAATCTTTTTTAAACGCAAAGGAGCAACTTAGTCTAATGTGCTGGAAAAGACAGAGGCAATAGTTTCTGTTGCAAGATCGAGGTCTTCTAAGCTGTCTGGTATGCTAAGGCGATGAAACTGATCAGGAAGATTATTTATAAAGCTATCTTTAGTTTTAGAAGTGATGGTTCTACCATATTTATGGCAGGGAGGCAGTTTAGCCGCTTTCACCAATAGAGTTTAGAATGTCTGTAAATGCCAATCCTAATGAATCTTTTTTATTATCTATGTGGATATTAAAATCACCAACAACAAGGAATTTATCTGCAGCTAGTACTAATTCTGATAGAAATTCAGCAATCTCTTTGATAAACTCTGTATTGTGCCCTGGTGGCCTGTATACAGTAGCCAACACAAATGTCAACTTACATAATGTTACGTAAAGCACCATCACTTCGAAGGAATTATATTTGAAAGACTTCTGGCTGATACTGTAAATATTACTATAAATTACAGCAACACCTCCCCCTTTGCCTTTCTGACGAGAATTGTGTCGATAATCATAACCTTGAGGACTAGACTCATTTAAAGTAATGTAATCATCCGGTTTTAGCCAGGTTTCTGTCAAACACAGCACATCTAGATTATTGTCTGTGATAATATCCTTTACAATAAGTGCTTTTGAAGAAAGTGATCTAATATTTAACAACCCAAGATTTACAATTTGTTTATCATTATTATCTCTATTTTTTATTTGTTGAACATCAATTAAATTTTTACTATTAAATGGGTTTAGAAGTTTTTTGTTTTTATTAATTCAGGGTACTGACACAGTCTCTATGTGATAATATCTAGGTGCGAGAGTTTCTATGTGTTGGGAATTATCTGACTTCTGTAACGTGAGGCAGCTAGCAGACGGTCGGTTTAGCCAGTCTGTCTGCTTCCTGTCCTGGGCCCCAGTTTGTCATGTTTTAGTTCTAAGACTATGTGCCATATTACTAGAGAGAAGACCAGCACCATCCCGGGACGGATGAATACCATCTCTTTTCAACAGGTCAGGTCTGCCCCAAAAGCTTTTCCAATTGTCTATGAAACCTATATTATTCTGTGGACACCACTTAGACAGCCAGCCATTGAGTGATGATAATCTGCTAACCATCTCATCACTCCGACGAACAGGAAGAGGGCCAGAACAAATTACTTCTCCTGACATTGTACTTGCGAGTTCACACACCTTTTTAACACTCTGAGGTCTGAGGTCTGAGGTATCGCGGGTGATACCACCGCTTTTTTTTCTTACCAGTGTGAAAGAGACTCAAAATACTCCATCAATGTTGCACATACAATTAAGAGTTATACACCATTTTAATCTGTGGAATATCTTCTTTTATTTGTGTACACTCAGAGTAAAAACAAAATGTTGTGCTTTTTGTAAAATAAAGAAAACTAAAAGGATGCGTGATCTCTCGTCTCCCTCTGAACAAAGTCCAATCTGATAGTTCTCAGAAAATGAACTATAACTTAGTGAATACTAATCACAACAAAATTACACTTATGTCTAAAAAACGTTAAGATGTCAGGTTTTAAATCATGTAAGTCAAATCGAAAATAAACCTTCTGTGTTTATGTAATCTGTATGAAAAGAGAGCCATTTCAGACACCCTTGATTCAGCTCATTACCCACTAATGCGGCCACGCCCACGCAGCCAGCGCTATTCAGAGGCAAATTCAGAGGCAACACATGCATATATCGTCTCAATCGTGTATTTATTGCCTTAAAAAGTGTTTATCTGGATGTAAAAGCCATGGTTAGCGACCTCTGGAAGACATGCACTTAGTTCCTGTTTTTTTTTCTTCTATAGATGAACTTTAAATGAGTTTTTGTTTCTTTAGCGCACTCTGGCTGCAGTATGAATTAGAAAAAAACCCTTCATGGAATAGCCTCTTCTTCTTTAGATGAATTTGTGGACTAAAAATGCACAGAGAGCGCCCTCCGTCTGCAGTATGAATTGAAAACACCAGCGCTCATAGTGATGACAATGAATATTAAAAAAATAACACCTCTGTATAGAAAATTGACATAAACATATGAGAATCCAATATTTCTCCAAATGTGCATGCTTTTAAACTAAAAGCCTATATTCAGACTCTATGCATAACAGAAATACATTAGATTTTAAAGTATAATATAAAACCATTATTTTATGTTGTAATAATATTTTTCTGTATGTTTCATATACCATGATGAGCTTGAGACATCACAGAATGTTTTTTTTCACAGCCTACCTGACTGAAATGCCTCATTAATATGCAAGTCATTTCAGCTCATTACTATGCAATTCTTTTGTCTTCTCAGGTGAGAACGACCCATTATTCATGGTGATTCACACCTCTACGCATACCGTGTTTCTTGGCAAAAAGTGTCTTACAAAAACTAAATCAATATATTGTTATAAATGAAAGAGTAGTCAGCATAATTTTTTACATAATTTTGAAGCAAAAACTCTACTCTACAACCTCTAATACCCTAAAGTATTGTAAACACAGATTTAATATACTTTTTTGTCTTTATTTCAGTGACTTAAGTTTTTTGTTTTTTCAATAACCACGCATAAACGTTATTCCTTCAAAAACATACATACATGTTCCTCACATATTATGGTAGCCTAGTTTGTGCTGAATACAGTGTAATGACACTTTTGTCATTAATATGTTTATGAACAACTGAAAAAAGCACAAATGTCAGGCCATGTCAAAACTTCTCCAGGCCCTAAATCATCCTCAGACTCCAGAGGGTTAATGTTAATTTTAGTGATCTCCGACTGGCGAAGTCGAACATCATTTGTGCCGACGTGAATAATAATTTTAGAGTATTTACGATTAGCATTAGCCAGCACTTTTGAATTTGCTTTGATGTCAGGTGCTCTGGCTCCCGGCAAACATGTGACTATGGTGGCTGGTGTCACTATTTTCACGTTCCGTGTAATAGAATCGCCAATGACAAGGGCACTTTCAACAGAATTCTCAGTGGGTGCGTCACTGAGTGGGGAGAACCTATTTGATGTTCTTACTGGAACGGAAGAGTGGTGTTTTCCACGGCTAGGCCGCCTCACCGTTACCCAAGTGCCCTGCTGCGCGGGCTCTACAGCCGGAACCGAACAATGTACAGAGTTCACTGCATCCAAAACAGTATCTGAGGGCCCTACATTCTTACTATCCTCGATTAAAGTTTGGATGCGTGTCTCTAATTCTGAGATTCTCTCTGTCAGCCTGACTATTTCCCTACATTTATGACATGTAAATCCCTCGTCGCTGACAGAGAGAGCTACACTGAACATGTGACAGACTGAGCACAAGATTACAGAGGGAGAGGATGACATGACTCACCGTGTTTGTAGACTGATCCGATCCGGGTTACCACAGCTGTTTGATGAATGCGTTAAAAAAGGAGCACGCGAGACTGGTAACAAGTTAACCAGCGAGATCCAAACGCGTTACAGCGATTTAGATTCAAAGATTACAAGCTAGCGACGTCAGATTAATGTGGTTGGTAATAATAATATAAGCAAAAATTAATAAAAGTAAGAGAAAACAAAGCTATACGGAGACGCAAACACCAGCTGTTTGATGAACGCGTTGAAAAAGGAGTGCGCGAGACTGATAACAAGTTAACAAGCGAGATGCAAACGCGTTGTAACAGCGATTTAGATTCAAAGATTACAAGCTAACAACGTCAGATTAATGTGGTAGGCAATAATAGTAATACAAGCAACAATGAATAAAAGTAAGAGATTCAATAAAAGTAAGAGAAAACAAAGCTATACTGAGACGCAAACACCAGCAGCGAGGCAGACAGCCCTGTGGTTAATAAGGATCACACGACAAAGGAAATCTTTGCATAGAACATTTAATACAGAGAAGAACTTGAACAGAATAAATTAACAATCAAACATACCGTAGAATAACATCAATGCAAGACAAGGAACAGACAGAAACTAAGGGCTTACATACAAAGGAAACTGTCACGTTCACCGTCAGTTCCTGGACTCCATTTCCCATAATCCTCTCTGCCAGTCACATGCACACACTCCACACCAATCACCTGTTGCCACATACAGCTTAGCACATTACCCGGACTATAAAAGACTCACACACTCACCTCCACTTTGCGAAGTCTTGTTTATCTTGTGTGCAATTCTGAGCGTTTATATCCTGTCTACCTGTCTGTTGTTACCATTCCTGCCTGTTACCCATTATCGACCCGTTGCTACCTGTCCTGACCTTTGCCTTGTCTGCTGTTCTGTGAATGATATCTGCCAGCCCTGATCTACTGCCTGTATCTTGACCACGATTCTGCCTGTTCTTTGCTATTCCTGTTTGCTCCTGTCTGACCCTGCCTGTACGACTACGCTCACTCTAATAAAGCTTGTAAATGGATCCCTGCCTGAGTCCTGCTTCATTACAGAAACAGAGGAGCAAACACGACTAATTAACAACACACACTTGAACAGAGGACATCAATCAAATTAGTGAGAATAAAAACAGACAGGCAAATGAGGAGAACTCAACAAATTAACAGACAAGAAAGCTGACTAAAATCTAAAGACAAAAAGGATGTGAAAACTGATAAAAAAATAAATAAATAAAAAACTATGAACATGAACAAAGTAAACCAAACATTTAACATTTCTCCCCCATCCCCAAAAGGCTTGTCCTCACACCACAAACTAGGGTGGGAGAGTGGGCTCCCTGGAGGCTGACTATTTAGAGTAATTGCTAAGACAGGAAGCCTTCAGGACGCAACCGGCAGTTCAAGGGGCCAGGGAACTCAGATCTGGCAACTCAGGTGAGCAGGGTGGTACCAGTAACTCAGGGAACCAAGGTGGATCTGGCAGTTCAAGGGACCAGGACGTATCTGACTGTTCAGGGGGCCAGGGAGGAGCTGGCCATGCAGGGATGGCCTCCTTAGCTGTAGATTCAGGTGCTGGAGCAGACTGTGCAGCAGATTTAGGGGCTGGAGCCATCCCTGGACCCTGGAAAATATTTTTTCCTTGCCTCAAGGCAATGTTGTGCAACAATGGTACAGAATCTTAAAGAAATTTATCATCAAAATCACAAGTCAAAAGTATAGATAAAACACAATGTGCAGAAGATATAAACACTACAACAATTATAATTTTTCTTGTCATTTTAAACATCCAATTAAATATAAACACATCTTCAAAAGTGAAAATGAGTTAAATGGTAGCGGAAGTCAACATAAAATGTACAAGTGAAGTTTCTGACCACAGTTTCCTGTTTGTTTCCTGTTTGTTTCAAGTTCAGATCAGCATTTGCAACCCTGCAGTTTCTCAAAAGCCACTTTGTCCTACACAAAACTGCAGAAAGTGCATTTGTGCAAATGTGCAAAGAGCATCAGGCAGTACAAATAGATACAAAAAAAGATACTATCAACATTACCAAAAAAAAAAAAAAAAAACGATTTTCTGACATGGAACAAGGCACGTGAAGCACAATACACAATTCACAATTCAAAGTTCTTGTCTGAGAATAAAGTGCAAGACTATAAATAGGTTGTAATGAACATCATTCAACTTTCCAGAATGATTTGTAAAAGACTTGTACGTGAGTAAAGACTGACTTGTGCAATGATTATGTCTAAAAGCTTGGTTATGGTGTCAGTCATGGCTGGGATCATGAAACACATAAGATGTTTCTGAACATAATTACAATAAGATGATATTAAATATTGTAATCTACAATACATTTTTTTTTTCAACTGCTTACACACATTTTCAAAACTTTGCCTCTTTTTTTCTAAACTTTACACACAAATCCAAGAATTGCACACAAAATGCAAAATGCCTCACATCTCTTGCAAAATGAAGCACTGCATTCCATTTATCACAAACACATCTCAAAAGCAAACATTTGTCTTACGTTGTAAACACCTTATAATATTCTATTTTTGGATATCATATACACAGTTATTCAAAACACGAAGCTCTTCTTTCATGAGCTCCATTTCTGCACAAGATTGAAAGTAATTGGCAGAGAGATGTTGAAAAATTCATAGTAAACATAAAATCAAGATCAAAACCAAACTATTTATTTTTTACAGTACAGAGTATGAAAGAAAAGAAATACATCAACCATGTGTAGTTGGACAGAAACAATGGTTGTGTTTGAAAAAGGAAATCAAGATACTTCCTGTTAGATTTGTGTGTGTGTATTGTGTTTTGCAAAAAGTCAAAGGCTGAGACTTAGTGTATGGTTTTGCAGATTTGGTGTGTGGTTCAGGTGTTTAAATGTCAGGTTTCAGACAAGTAAGTTTTTTGTGTGTAAGCAGTTGAAAAAAACTGTAATAAAATAATTAGTTCAAAATTTTGTTAAAATTAAACATACATGTCCACAGAAACTACATAGATCTAAATTTAACTGACATCTCACAGTTTTGTTTAATAGCTGGAGGAGGAGCTGAATCTGACAGTGACGCCCTAAACTTTACTATGTTTAAAGTTTCTCAACTGAAACACTCCTCAGTCATCATCGATGACTGGACAGCAGACCTGAGTAATTCTCTTTGTTGAACAGCGACAACAGTGAATCTTGTGATATTTTTCCAACACAAAGAAAATTCAGCAAATTTCATTGGACCTTGAACACTGAAGTTTTCATGATTTTCTGTTTCTAGAGAATAAACAAGGTAAGGACTCTATAAAAACATAGTCACCCCTAGTGAAAAAAATAGTATACTTAAGCACAATTAATTCATATGCACTTTAGTATAACTAAATGTACTTGTGGCATGCTATAAATTGGTATACTTAAAGTCTGCTAAATTGGAACAACTAATTTTGTACTAAATGCATTTTAGTTGTCCAAAAGCAGTGCTGAAGTTCAACTAAAGTTGTATTAAATATACTTGTTTGTGCTAAAGTGGAACTATTCCAAGTATACTTGAACACTCTTGTGTTTAAGATTTGAAATGCAGAATTCACTCAGCATAAGCTTCAAATGTATTTTGGTGACATTAGAACTGCAATTCAATTACATTGTAAGAGTGTTGAACATACATATTATACTGAAAACAGACTTTTAGTGATTTTAAAACACATTGCAATGGCATTCCAAGTGAACTTGTAGTGTGCTGATGGGATCATTATAGTGTGCTTCAAATAGGCTACAATAAAGTAATCTTTATAAATAAAGATACAGGTTTAGAATATGCCTTTTACAGACAGCCACAGTATACCAGTAACTTACTTGTCCAGTGAACATGCAGTGAGACAATGGGAACAGATTTATATGTATATTGAATGCAGGAACCAGTACAGGCTGGAATCGAACCCGAGTCACGCGGGCCGCTGTCGCACAAGAGCGTTCGGCTTACCTGTTGCGCCACCACCTACATATAGCTACGTTAAACTGGGGTTACTTTGTGTTCTGTTGTGTTCTGTAATTGTTACAAGTACAGCTATAAGCGCGCAGACATTATTAATGACAACAAATTATATGGACTAAAAGACTGAATCGCCGACAAAATTATTAATATAGACACAGTGCATGAAAATAAGCGTGAAACGGCCTTTATATACTTTATAAACTTTAAGCTGTTGAAGAAATAAATAAAACCATTAGACGCAACATTAAATATCAAGAATGTTTTGCTTCCCTTTTACCTGACATGATCTGTCATTAACGCAACATGAAGCAATTGCATAAACTGGCACATTAGTTTTATTGTTGTGCACGTTCTAAAACAAAGACAGTTTCATTGGTGGAAAAAAGTGATCGTGCTGAACTGCTTGTGTTTCCGTATATGTGCGGATTAAATATTATCATCTGTAACATTCCTCTGCCGATCTCTGCGCGCTTCAACTCTCAATGCACCACAACTGCTCCTGACAAAAATACAATTAAATGATTTGGCGGATTTATACGTGGCGCATAAATTAAAATGATTTACTTTTCACGCAGTAAACGTTTCTGGATTTATTTGACTTTTTACCTTTCTGCGTTTTTTTTTTTTTTTTTTTTTTCCTCAGGATCAGTTTAATAAATATAATTAATTAATTTAATAATTCATAATATTTTGACAGCCCGAAGGGCTGCAGTCCATATTTCAAAGTGCAAATAAGGGCCTTTAAAGTAGCATTAATGGGAAAAGTGTATTGCATTGAAGTGCATTAGGAATACACAAATGTAATAAAACTTCTGATCAGGTATGTGAATTTCTTTCACCATTTCAAACTGACTATATGTTGTTTTCTTTATTTGTCATAATTACAAATAATACTTTCTATATGTATGTAGGCTATATCTGTTTGCAACCATGCAAAATTGTGAGAAGTGGCACTGAATTAAATTAAACAATATACCTGATATTCAAAGTGTGAGCAAATTATTAAAAAAAGTAAAGGTCATAATTATAAAACTTACTTATGATTATTTTTTTTGCAACTCAAAACACATTTCCTGTCAACTTTTATCAAGGCCAATACTGTTTTTATACTAAACAAGTAGAACTCACATACTGTTCACTGAATTGTATTTATTCATAACAGGGCAACATAGTATTCAACAAAAATAAATTACTGAAGAAAAATGTAACAAATAAATCATTTTTTTTTTTATTTGCAAATTTCTCATGTCTACGTCTGAGCTGTAGGCAAAAGTTGGGTTTGAAAATTCTGCCCTTACAGAAAATTAGCAGAAACAAACTATGTTTCAGTTCATATCTCATGTTTTCTATGGTTTGCACAAAAAGAAAGTCTCATCTAAAAAATTATATAGCATCATCTAAAAATAATTTGATCATTCTCGGATATGAAATACATGGTGAGACTTGTGTCTTACAATGACTTTCTAGATTCTTTCTAGTTTAGCTTCAGTAGTTAGTGTTTTCAAGTCATGCACATGAACATCAGCACAACTCATAATTATGTTTTTCTTTTCCGAGTTAAGTATGTGATGGTGAGAAAACAGGCAATGGCAATGGAGGCAGAGTCTGCTAGAGAAAAAAACCCTACCAAAATGTATTTAAAATAGGCCTACATTCATTTCACTCTAACTAAAAACCCATTAATATACAGTAGTCAGCATTTGAAGTGCATCAAAAAAGTTCATCAAAGTTGTCCTTAGAAGAAGATTTTAGGACAACTTTGATGAAGGGTTTTGATCCACTTCAGATGTTGACTATTTAGAAACATACTGACAAAATTATTTTAATTAAACTTTATTTGCAGTTCTTCTTTATTGCACAATAATGCACAATGCATATTTACATTTATTCATTTATTTCTAAATATTAAGCATAAAATGTGTTTAATATCACTATTAGTAAGGATATTATGATTAGGGCTGGGCGATATATCGCACGCGATTCTCACGCCGCTAAATCGCCATCACCTGCTTTCAAATGGAGCGCCTTTAATAGACAGAGCCGTAGATCACAGACAAGCCACGCAAAATCGGGTTCATTATCGAAGTCGATATCTGCGATAATGAACGCGATATTGCGTGGCTTGTCAGTGAACTACGGCTCTGTCTATTAAATGCCGCTCCATTTGAAAGCAGGTGATGGCGATTTAGTCAGGGAACCGGCTTTACTGACGAAATGCGCGTGAGAATCGCATGCGATATATCGCCCCAGCCCTTCTATGTATAATTTGAATGCAAGATATATATATACTTGTACTAAAGTATACTTGCAATAGTTTCACTTTAGCACAGTCAAATATACTTAAGTATATCTTTAGTTGGACCTCAACACAAAAATACTTGTTCCAGTTTAGCAGACTTTAAGTATACCAATTTAGTATAATACAGTTTATTTACATTAAGTATGCAAATGTAAATGCAATTGTAGTACACTTAGCATAAAATAAATGTATTTAAAATAGATTTTAGTATATTTATTTTTCACTAGGGACATTAATCCACAATTTAATAATTTGATAAATAAATAATTTAATGAATATGGCTCAACAGTTTCTGATGGAATACTGTTAAAGATTTTAAAAATATATGTTATACTATGAAGGCGCAGTTCATATGCTTGTTAAAATGTTTTGGTTTCCAAAATCTGAGATACAATGCTAAATAAAACACTATAAAAAATATATATAAACTTTGTAGTATAGCATATATTTTTAAAGTAAATTAATGACAAATGTTTTTGAAATAAAAAGCTTGTTGAATTGCACTAATTGAAAAATAAATATGCATTATATTAACTATGCTTGCATTTTGATGCATTGTATTTTTAAGGCTTGCATTTTTATGGGCTGAAATTCAACATGGTCGTATATTTAAGCTGTGAATATTTCAATTAAAAATATTTCACACACATTTTCATTATTAAAAATTCAATTATTTATATTCACCTTTCAGATTTCACTTCCAAAATATTCATTCTGTTTAAAAAATACAAAAATACTTCAGTGAACAAGATAACGTTATTGCCCGATGCTGGTGTACAGAGGGCTGTTTCATAAAAGATGCTAAGAAAAGCGAGGATTAAACTCCAAAACCTGACTTGAATTAACCTAACAAATGAGTTTGGGCTAAAACGGTTTCATAAAAGATAATTGAAGTTCACGCAGTCTCACTAATTCGATCCAGGTTTACCTAGTCAAGATAATTCGCGTGCACGGTCTTTTTAAGCAGCCCTAGAGGTCGATCATGGATCAAATCGATCCACCATAGGAAACGGCATACATTTTGTGCTATTTTATGCGTTTGAGACATGGTGTTTTCCTCAGTGAATAACTTACTTTTCACAAGTTTATTCCCCATCTGTAAATGTTAGAAAGTCATGCAAATATTTCCATTTTGCTGCTAAACTTCACAGTGAACGAGCGCTGCTGCGCGCACGCGCGCTAAACATACGGAACGCAATAGAAGCGCAATAATTCTAAAATATACATTTCGCTAAAATATTTGATGTTGGACATTAAATGTGCCTTATGTACAATTTTAAATCTACAAGTAAGTGTATTTTTATGATAGTAACTGTAAATGGACTATTGTAATGGGGTAAAACATATATATACTTTGGGCCAATTAGGCTACGTTTAGATTCATCTCACCAATTAAAATTTAGTCGGTGCATATTTATTTTAATTTTTAATTTTGTGATTTTAATTTCTGCTCTTCTAATAAGCATAAAGGTACTACAGCTGCCAAACAAAATCAGAGAGAAATGTATTCATATATTTTAAAACAATCTAATTAAATATTGGGCATAAAACATTTAGAATTCACAACAACCATGTCACTTCTGCAGGCTGCATCTTACTCTGTCACTCTTTTCTTTTGCTGGCTCTGAAACACTCACTTGGTATTTCTCCTGCTCTTTGTCTAGCAAAAAAATCACTCATCACTTAATGAAAGATTAAAAATGAAGGCCTGATTATTTTGTCACAGGTCTATTGATTTTGAATTTCTGTGTTACTTTTGCTATATTCTCACACTTAAAACAATGATTTGATAATCCTCTTGTACTGTTCTGTGCTAAGAAATAAGTCTCCTGACAGTTCTCTCCCAAGTGCTTCCATTGTTGTCAGCATCAAGTATGAGAATGATTCAGTGGGCTATATAAGACCTATTTTTTAAGAAATGACTTCTCTTTAAATGTTTTGGTTCATCATACTTACCTTTTAATAAAAAAATGCCTTAAACTTACACCATTTTTTAAAATTTATTTATTTATGTTAATAAAGTCAAATAATTGTATGTGAGAGAGTCAGCTGTAATATCATTGCGTTCCTATTGGTCAGTGTTAGAGGAGCTCAGCTTAGCCCGACAGTTAGCCTGCTCCAGACCAGGGGGGTATTGCACAAAAGCAAGATAAGGGATTAAGCTGGGATTTTCCAGTTATCCTGGCTGAATTTAGCCCTGACTCGGTTGCATGAAGGGAGGCTAAATTAATCTACATTAAGTTACTATGGAGATTTACACTTTGCAGCTAGCCTGCTCCGGAGCAGGCTAACTGTCAGGCTAAGCTGAGCTCCTCTATCACTGACCAATAGGAACGCAATGATATTACAGCTGACTCTCTCACATACAATTATTTGACTTTATTAACATATATATATATATATATATATATATATATATATATATATATATAGTGTGTGTGTGTATATTATGTGTATATTATTATGTGTGTATATTATATATATATATATATACACAGGTCCTTCTCAAAAAATTAGCATATTGTGATAAAAGTTCATTATTTTCCATAATGTAATGATAAAAATTAAACTTTCATATATTTTAGATTCATTGCACACCAACTGAAATATTTCAGGTCTTTTATTGTTTTAATACTGATGATTTTGGCATACATCTCAAAAAATTAGCATATCATGAAAAGGTTCTCTAAACGAGCTATTAACCTAATCATCTGAATCAACTAATTAACTCTAAACACCTGCAAAAGATTCCTGAGTCTTTTAAAAACTCCCAGCCTGGTTCATTACTCAAAACCGCAATCATGGGTAAGACTGCCGACCAGAAGGCCATCATTGACACCCTCAAGCGAGAGGGTAAGACACAGAAAGAAATTTCTGAACGAATAGGCTGTTCCCAGAGTGCTGTATCAAGGCACCTCAGTGGGAAGTCTGTGGGAAGGAAAAAGTGTGGCAAAAAACGCTGCACAACGTGAAGAGGTGACCGGACCCTGAGGAAGATTGTGGAGAAGGACCGATTCCAGACCTTGGGGGACCTGCGGAAGCAGTGGACTGAGTCTGGAGTAGAAACATCCAGAGCCACCGTGCACAGGCGTGTGCAGGAAATGGGCTACAGGTGCCGCATTCCCCAGGTCAAGCCACTTTTGAACCAGAAACAGCGGCAGAAGCGCCTGACCTGGGCTACAGAGAAGCAGCACTGGACTGTTGCTCAGTTTTGCATGTCATTCGGAAATCAAGGTGCCAGAGTCTGGAGGAAGACTGGGGAGAAGGAAATGCCAAAATGCCTGAAGTCCAGTGTCAAGTACCCACAGTCAGTGATGGTCTGGGGTGCCATGTCAGCTGCTGGTGTTGGTCCACTGTGTTTTATCAAGGGCAGGGTCAATGCAGCTAGCTATCAGGAGATTTTGGAGCACTTCATGCTTCCATCTGCTGAAAAGCTTTATGGAGATGAAGATTTCGTTTTTCAGCACGACCTGGCACCTGCTCACAGTGCCAAAACCACTGGTAAATGGTTTACTGACCATGGTATTACTGTGCTCAATTGGCCTGCCAACTCTCCTGACCTGAACCCCATAGAGAATCTGTGGGATATTGTGAAGAGAAAGTTGAGAGACGCAAGACCCAACACTCTGGATGAGCTTAAGGCCGCTATCGAAGCATCCTGGGCCTCCATAACACCTCAGCAGTGCCACAGGCTGATTGCCTCCATGCCACGCCGCATTGAAGCAGTCATTTCTGCAAAAGGATTCCCGACCAAGTATTGAGTGCATAACTGAACATAATTATTTGAAGGTTGACTTTTTTTGTATTAAAAACACTCTTCTTTTATTGGTCGGATGAAATATGCTAATTTTTTGAGATAGGAATTTTGGGTTTTCATGAGCTGTATGCCAAAATCATCAGTATTAAAACAATAAAAGACCTGAAATATTTCAGTTGGTGTGCAATGAATCTAAAATATATGAAAGTTTAATTTTTATCATTATGGAAAATAATGAACTTTTATCACAATATGCTAATTTTTTGAGAAGGACCTGTATATATGGAATTCAGGTTGATTAGGACACTTTTTGCTATTGAAATGACTGGGAAAAAGTGTCCTAATTAACCTGAATTTATATATGTATCATATGCATCTTTTATGAAACAGCCCTCTGGGGGGTATTGCACAAAAGCAAGATAAGGGATTAAGCTGGGATTTTCCAGAGGGCTGTTTCATAAAAGATGCTAAGAAAAGCGAGGATTAAACTCCAAAACCTGACTTGAGTTAACCTAACAAATGAGTTTGGGCTAAAACGGTTTCATAAAAGGTAATTGAAGTTCACGCAGTCCCGCTAATTCGATCCAGGTTTACCTAGTCAAGATAATTTTGCGTGCACGCTTTTTTTAAGCAGCCCTAGAGGTCGATCATGGATCAAATCGATCCACCATAGGAAACGGCATACATTTTGTGCTATTTTATGCGTTTGAGACATGGTGTTTTCCTCAGTGCATAACTTACTTTTCACAAGTTTATTCTCCATCTGTAAATGTTAGAAAGTCATGCAAATATTTCCATTTTGCGGCTAAACTAACAGTGAACGAGCGCTGCTGCGCGCATGCGCGCTAAACAGACGGAACGCAATAGAAGCGCAATAATTCTAAAATATACATTTCGCTAAAATATTTGATGTTGGACATTAAATGTGCCTTATTTACAATTTTAATCCTACAAGTAAGTGTATTTTTATGATAGTAACTGTAAATGGACTATTGTAATGGGGTAAATCAATACTTTGGGCCATTTACTGAGTTTAGATTCATCTTACCAATTAAAATTTAGTCTGTGCATATTTATTTTAATTTTTAATTTTGTGATTTTAATTTCTGCTCTTCTAATAACCATAAAGAGTACTACAGCTGCCAAACAAAACCAGAGAGAAATGTAGGCTATTCATATAGGCCTATTTTAAAACAATTAAATATTGGGCACAAAACATTTAGCCAGTAAGAAGGGAAAACCTGTAGGTTTTACACACACACACACACACACACACACACACATATATATATATATATATATATATATATATATGTATATATGTATATGTATATATATATATATATATATATATATATATATATATATATATATGTGTGTGTGTGTGTGTGTGTGTGTGTGTGTGTGTGTGTGTGTGTGTGTAAAACCTACAGGTTTTCCCTTCTTACTGGCTAAATGTTTTGTGTATATATATATATATATATATATATATATATATATATATATATATATATGAGACCAGAGTATAGATTAAATATGGGCCTTGGAAAAGGCTAGCAGACTTTATTGTGCTTTGACTACAGTGGGTAGTTCCAGTGTGGACAACAACCATGCATGTCATTTCTGCAGGCTGCATCTTACTCTGTCACTCTTCTCATAGCTTTTGCTGGCTCTGAGACACTCACTTAGTATTTCTCCTGCTCATTGTCTAGCAAAAAAATCACTCATCACATAATGAAAGCTTACAAATGAAGGCGTGATTGTTTCAGGGGCCTTGTCACAGGTCTATTGATTTTGAATTTCTGTGTTACTTTTGCTTAAACAACACTTAAAACAATGATTTGGTAATCCTCTTGTACTCTTCTGTGCTAAGAAATAAGTCTCCTGACAGTTCTCTCCCAAGTGCTTCCATTGTTGTCAGTATTAAGTCTTAGAATGATTCAGAGTTTTAAGAAATTACTTCTCTTTAAATGTTTTGGTGCACACATCCTGCCCAATGTACTTAAAAAAAAAATGTAGAAAGGCGGGCATGGTTTCAGCAACAAGTCGCATGGGCTCCAACTACGTCCCGCCTCTTTGCCCATTTTCAGTTATCCGTGAGTGACGTGCGGTCACGTGCAGCTAAGATGGCCGCGGCCTCATTTTTGCATCAAAACTGCTGTTCAGAACTCTATGGGTGACGTCACGGACACTACGTCCATATTTTTTACAGTCTATGATATATATATATATATACAGTACAGTCCAAAAGTTTGGAACCACTAAGATTTTTAATGTTTTTAAAAGAAGTTTCGTCTGCTCACCAAGGCTACATTTATTTAATTAAAAATACAGTAAAAAACAGTAATATTGTGAAATATTATTACTATTTAAAATAACTGTGTACTATTTAAATATATTTGACAAAGTAATTTATTCCTGTGATCAAAGCTGAATTTTCAGCATCGTTACTCCAGTATTCAGTGTCACATGATCCTTCAGAAATCATTCTAATATGCTGATCTGCTGCTCAAGAAACATTTATGATTATTTTCAATGTTGAAAACAGTTGTGTACTTTTTTTTTCAGGATTCCTTGATGAATAGAAAGTTCAAAAGAACAGCATTTATCTGAAATACAAAGCTTCTGTAGCATTATACACTACCGTTCAAAAGTTTGGGGTCAGTAAGAATTTTTATTTTTATTTTTTTGAAAAGAAATTAAAGAAATGAATACTTTTATTCAGCAAGGATGCATTAAATCAATCAAAAGTGGCAGTAAAGACATTTATAATGTTACAAAAGATTAGATTTCAGATAAACACTGTTCTTTTGAACTTTCTATTCATCAAATAATCCTGAAAAAAAATATTGTACACAAATATTTTGTACAATTGTACACATTAAATGTTTCTTGAGCAGCAGATCAGCATAGAATGATTTCTGAAGCATCATGTGACACTGAAGACTGGAGTAATGATGCTGAAAATTCAGCTTTGCCATCACAGGAATAAATTACTTTGTGAAATATATTCAAATAGAAAACAGTTAATGTTAATAAAGTCAAAAAATTGTATGTGAGAGAGTCAGCTGTAATATCATTGCGTTCCTATTGGTCAGTGTTAGAGAAGCTCAGCTTAGCCTGACAGTTAGCCTGCTCCAGACCAGGCTAGTTTCCCAGCATAAGTTGCCAGGGTAACTGAGTTTGAACTAATTTAAGTTTGTTTTATGAAACAGAATTCGCTGACAAAAAGTCTGACTAAGTAAAATAAGCCTGGCTTGTTTTCTAATCTTGTTTAATGAAACAGCCCTCTGAAATGGGTGTGTCAGACAACAGAGACCTGCAAAATGCTGGAGAGGCTACAGAATGTGTTTGGGAACCACTGGTTTATATGGAAATGTGAAACCTATTGTTGCTTATTTAAATTAACAGAGCTGATCAATGGCAAGTATAGTCACACATTAAACTGTAAATAGAATAAAGAGAAGGACAAACAAAAAACAACACATTCTGACACAATATACAACACCATATTATCACCTGTACAAAGAGTTTAAAAACCTGAGGTAACTTTTTGTGTTAACTTATAAACTCATGTACCTTTGTTTATACTGATTAGAGACTAGAAGTTTATATTTAATGATGTGAATAATGTTTTCTTTTTTGTTAAAGGAATCTGTACAAATTGTGAGCTCCCTCTGAGAAGATGTCACCGCAACCTGATTTTTTAAAGAACTTACTGGAATATCTGAAAGGAACTGCTGTTTTTACATCTTTACCATTGACTCTTTTGTTAATTGGATTGGAGAAGCTGGTTGAAGTAGAATTTTTTTTATGCCCATGCATATTCAAGATAAATGCACTGCTAACGGCGTCCATCTTCATTGGACCTGCTCTTCTTACTTTTACTTTAATATTCCTCCTTGTAAGGCCTTTTAAACATAAATACAGTGGTTGTTGTGCTCAGCCGAACCCTTCTGATGCTCAGCAGAACCCTTCGAATTCTCAGCAGAATCCATCTGATGCTCAGCAGAACCCTTCTGATGATCAGCAGAACCCTTCTGATGCTCAGCAGAACCCGTCTGATGCTAAGCAGAACTGTCCTAATGCTTTTGCATCTTGCCTGATTCCACCTGTCATGTGGATCTGCATCTTGTTACTTGATGGTAAATATGTTGCATGTGCCATGACACACTGGAATGGAGTTTATGTGCTTGATGAGGAGCTCAACATGTTCTGGTGTAAACCTACTGAAAAGATACAAAACGAGACAGAGCTACGAGATTCGACTCGCAAATATATTTACAATTCTCAGGTAAGTATCTGTATAAACATTTCCTGATATCTTATTATCATCATTTAAATGATTAAGTATATTAACATTATAGATCTGTGCTAATATTTTGAGAACATCACTAAAGATAATAACTTTGAACAAACATTATCTTAATGTTACTGGAAGAATGCTTGTTCACATCTTTGAGAAAACAGACACAATTTGTTATATGTAATCTGACAAACACGTACATGTATATAATATCGTTTGTCAAGCCATGTTGGCCTATGCACACACACATATATACACTATATTGCCAAAAGTATTGGGACACTTTCCGTCGCCACAGGTGTATAAAATCAAGCACCTAGGCATGCAGACTGCTTCTACAAACATTTGTGAAAGAATGGGTCGCTCTCAGGAGCTCAGTGAATTCAAGCGTGGTGCTGTGATAGGTTTCCATCTGCATAAGTCCATTCGTAAAATTTCCTCACTACTAAATATTCCACAGTCAACTGATAGTGGTATCATAACTAGGGCTACAACTAACAATTATTTTGATAATCGATTAGTTGGCCGGTTATTTTTTTCGATTAATCGGATAAAAATCCTAATTTTAATTATTTTATTGACAAAAAAAATACACTATTGCACATCCTGCCCAATGTACTTAAAAAAAAATGTGCCAGCTGAATGCTATGAAAATATACAGTATCAATATTTGAGAGAAATAGGCCTTTTGTGTACATCGAGTCTTAGCTTTTTGGGTTCAGCTCATGAAAAATGGGGGCAAAAACAAGTGTTGCATTTATAATTTTGTTCAGTGTAGTTTAAATCTCTACTCTACATTAAAAATGAAGATAGTAATAAAGATAATGAAGAAAAATGCAAACTCAGTGTTAACCAACAGGCAAAATAAATGTTATATGCTGTAATAAATGTATAGCTGCAAAGGGTGAGCCAACTCCATATTAAACCCTACAAATTAAGAATGGGATGTCATTAAAGTTAAAGTGCACAAAAAGGCAGGTGTCCTTGAGGTGCAGGTGAGCTTTTGAAAGGGAACGCCCCAGGTTACTTCACCGTAACCCTGTTCCCTGGAAAACCGGGAACGAGAAGCTGCGCTTCATTGCCACACTGGGATGTCCCAGGACTGCTCTTCAGACAAAATATCTGCAGATGCAGCTGTGGCACATCTAATTATAGCCTTGCATTAATTGATTAACATTTTTTAATAAGTTTAAGTGGGGACATTTTTAAAAAAAAAAATTTAAATGGGTTTCAGTGTGGACATTCACATTACAGTTCATTCTGTAAAAACACATCCTAAATAGATCCATCTGACGTTCTCCAGAGCGCAAACACAAATATGCACTGGAGAGTTTTTGCCAAATCTGTTTTGCCAATACAGGTGCTGGTCATATAATTAGAATATCATCAAAAAGTTTATTTATTTCACTAATTCCATTCCAAAAGTGAAACTTGTATATTATATTCATTCATTACACACAGACTGATATATTTTACATGTTTATTTCTTTTAATTTTGATGATTATAACTGACAACTAAGGAAAATCCCAAATTCAGCATCTCAGAAAATTAGAATATTGTGAAAAGGTTCAATATTGAAGACACCTGGTGCCACACTCTAATCAGCTAATTAACTCAAAACATCTGCAAAGGCCTTTAAATGGTCTCTCAGTCTACACTCACCTAAAGGATTATTAGGAACACCATACTAAAGCCCTATTCGGACGGGACTAGTTTTCCAAACGACGTTTGAGTAACAATTCTTTTCAACCTACGTCTGTGATTTTATGTACAGATTCGGACGGGACTAACATCTCCGTGTTTATTACCGAGGTAGGAGTGTCTGTGTTTTACATGTGGGCATTTCAGAAGATCACGTGTTCAGAATGCGTGGATTGCGTATGGTCATATGACCGATCAATGAAATATAAAGTAAAATGTCCTAACACATTTTATAAAAATTGTAGTGTGAAAAAAACTAAACATACATTTATCATCATGATTTAATAGAACTGGGTTCTTATAATAAACCCACTGGAATAAAATTTAACTTATAATTTACACGTTATGTAATTAAGTGCAGAAATTAAAGTAATCTTACCTGAAACTGATATTACAGTAGCCAGTCTTAACAGTTTACGTGATTTGGCTCTTCTTGTTGATTTATTTTTTTTTATTTCTTCGCAGTGTACCAAACACATCTACATCCATTATCGGTGCACAAAAAGCAGTAAATACTGGCGCGATAGCGAGAGATTGTACGGTAGTTCACGTTGACCAAAACACAAAAGAAAAAGCGTTTTGGAAAAAACATTTTCTGAAATCACAGACATTTGCATTCGGACGGGATTAGATTTCTCCGAGGACTGCCGAGTTTGACGAAAAACAGTAGGTAATTTGCTCTGGAATTTTTACAGAGGTCGTGTGAGAAAAAGACAGACATGGCAGATTCAGACGGAATTAAAATCTCAAAGTACGTCTGTGAAACAGAAATTTCTCTAACGTCCCCCTGTGAAACTAGTCCCGTCCGAATAGGGCTTAATACTGTGTTTGACCCCCTTTCGCCTTCAGAACTGCCTTAATTCTACGTGGCATTGATTCAACAAGGTGCTGTAAGCATTCTTTAGAAATGTTGGCCCATATTGATAGGATAGGATCTTGCAGTTGATGGAGATTTGTGAGATGCACATCCAGGGCACGAAGCTCCCGTTCCACCACATCCCAAAGATGCTCTATTGGGTTGAGATCTGGTGACTGTGGGGGCCATTTTAGTACAGTGAACTCATTGTCATGTTCAAGAAACCAATTTGAAATGATCCGAGCTTTGTGACATGGTGCATTATCCTGCTGGAAGTAGCCATCAGAGGATGGGTACATGGTGGTCATAAAGGGATGGACATGGTCAGAAACAATGCTCAGGTAGGCCGTGGCATTTAAACGATGCCCAATTGGCACTAAGGGGCCTAAAGTGTGCCAAGAAAACATCCCTCACACCATTACACCACCACCACCAGCCTGCACAGTGGTAACAAGGCATTATGGATCCATGTTCTCATTCTGTTTACACCAAATTATGACTCTACCATCTGAATGTCTCAACAGAAATCGAGACTCATCAGACCAGGCAACATTTTTCCAGTCTTCAACTGTCCAATTTTGGTGAGCTCGTGCAAATTGTAGCCTCTTTTTCCTATTTGTAGTGGAGATGAGTGGTACCCGGTGGGGTCTTCTGCTGTTGTAGCCCATCCGCCTCAAGGTTGTGCGTGTTGTGGCTTCACAAATGCTTTGCTGCATACCTCGGTTGTAATGAGTGGTTATTTCAGTCAAAGTTGCTCTTCTATCAGCTTGAATCAGTCGGCCCATTCTCCTCTGACCTCTAGCATCAACAAGGCATTTTCGCCCACAGGACTGGCGCATACTGGATGTTTTTTCCTTTTCACTCCATTCTTTGTAAACCCTAGAAATGGTTGTGCGTGAAAATCCCAGTAACTGAGCAGATTGTGAAATACTCAGACCGGCCCGTCTGGCACCAACAACCATGCCACGCTCATAATTGCTTAAATCAACAGCCATGTGATTGGTTGATTAAATAATTGCATTAATGAGAAATTGAACTGGTGTTCCTAATAATCCTTTAGGTGAGTGTAGTTCTGTAGGCTACACAATCATGGGGAAGAACAGAACATAAAAAAAGAGGGAATTATGTCTATTTATCTCACAATTCTGACTTTTTAAACTCAATTCCTATCATTTATATCTCACAATTCTGAGGAAAAAAAGTCAGAATTGTAAGATGTATACTCACAATTGCAAAAAAAAAAAAAAGAAAAAAAGAAAAAAGAAATAGAATTGTGAGATTAAAAAGTGGCAGAAAAAAAGCTTCAACAGTAACCAAAGGCCATGTATGTTGAATTTGTTGTTGATCAATGGCAGGAATTTCATGTTTTAATTTCAGTAAAAGCTTCATGTAAAAGTTTTACTACAACGATTCCACTACCACTGTTCCATATATGCAGAAATATGTGGTCTGTGTAGGGCATTAGCTACCAAGAGGCAGTGTTGGGCACGTTACTTTAAAAAAGTAATTAGTTATAGTTACTAGTTACTTATCACAAATAGTAACAGAGTTAGTAACTGAGTTACATAATTATAAAAGTAACTTATTACCAGGGAAAGTAACTATTGCGTTACTTAAAAAAATATATATGTCAAATAACTTGAATGCCCCCAAAGTCTAAGAATAAATTATTCTTGATCCGACTCGTGACTCACGATCCGCTCTTGCTTATGAAATTTCTCTGTACTCTACAATACCTGTTGGTAGCCATTAAAGAAAATGTAGTTCCCTTTCGAAAGGGAACTCGCTCTGCATTTGCCATAAACGCTATGGGGAACATCACGTGACCCAGGTGTCTGAAAGCACTATCCAATAACTCCAATTCCTATTGGCCGGCGACAGCCTATGACGTCATACGGCGCGACCCGGAAGTATAAAGGAGCGCCTGGAGAGACAGTCTTCATCTCATCGTCTTTCGGTCCTGTTCTGTCTGATTGCATCTATACAAACAACTCCGGTAGGGTTTTTTATATATGCCTTACAAACGTTCATGAGGGTGTGTTTATCCGTGTCCCCGAGTTTGACACTTGATATACATATCTTTCTGAGCGTTCTCTGTCTGGAGAGGAGCACGCATACACAGTGCTTGAGGGCACTGCTGTGTGTTTGTCTGTTGTTTACGCTGTTCTCGTTTGGCACTCTTCCCGAGGGAAGAGCTGTCTGCATCTCTGCCTGGTGGTTTTGGCCCCTGTTTGTGCTGAGGCTTAACGGTGGCTGCAATCATAGGGCTCGCAGATGAGCTCGTTGGGAAGTTTGAGAAAGTCTTATCTCTCTCAACTTCCCTGGGGCTGGCGAGAGCAACTGGATGTCGATGACGTTCGTGTTTGACGTCATCGCGTCCGGCGGCGAGCACTCCTCTAGCTGGTGTATGCGAGCTGCTGTGTGTTTGGGACGTGCTTCTCGGCAAGCGCGTTAGGAAAGGGACCGCGCGCGGACGGCTCGACGAGCGGTTCCTTTCTTTCCATTTATACGGCAGCTTCCATACTTTCCATTCCTTTCTGATCTCTGCGTTTGAGATCGGGAGGGCATGGAAAAATCCCTAGCCATTCAGATTTGTATCTGAACCCAGACAGACGGGAGGAGGAGGAAGCGAGAGTGAGATGGGTGATCGATTGTAAACACTGTTGTGTTGTAATCGATCCCCCAGCTATATAGGGTGATTTATATCTACCCTCTCCTCTTATATAATAATATGCATGTTTGTATATGTGTGTATATATATATATATATATATATATATGTAACGGTGTTTAAAAATAATGTTAGTTAAATTCAGCATAAATTGGGAAACTCGCCATTGGCTGTGACGTCACTCGCGTTAGTGCACATGACATTGCGGGGCGGAGCTCTATAATCAGAGTCTCGTAGCTCGTCCTGCTGGTAAGTCGCATAAATGTTTGCTCCGTCTTAATAATTAAGTCTGGATCATTTTCAGGCCCAAGTTTGAATTATAAACCTCACAAAAGTTTACTTGTTTTGTCTTTCAACTCCTGGTTGTGTAATCGAGTCAAATATGTATTATTTGTGACTATATGATGAAGAGTGTGTTAACTGGCCTGATTGTAATCTCCAAACTACTGTTTATTTCATTTAAGACGTTAAATGCGACATCGATGTGCTATATGCTGTTTGCTGATAAGCCATTTGGTGCTGTTTTCCCAGGTATGTGTTTTAATCGAGTTTTGTCATGTTCTGTGTAAAAATACTAGCCCCAGCTGAGTGTTAGCTTTTAGCACATGTGCTGTATCGTCTCGCACGTGCTCTCTGCTGTGTAACTGCGCCATCTAAGGGCTGCGTTCTTCTCTCCATTTCATTTATGTAAAATATGTAAAATGATGGTTACTTGAGTTTATATTTTCACTGTATTAATGTGAATTGTCTGTATTAGTGTTTTATATTTTATTTTAATGGATGTATGCTTTATTAAGAATTTTTCCCACTATGTTCACGCTCAATTTGAGAAAATGTATATAATCAGAGTCTCGTAGCTCGTCCTGCTGACGTTAAATGCGACATCGATGTGCTATATGCTGTTTGCTGATAAGCCATTTGGTGCTGTTTTCCCAGTCGTCTTGTCGCAGATACAGTAAAGTAACCCTGAGTGACCATCCACCTGATCTCTGAGTGAATCTATTCCATCTACAAACACACACAGTCACATTATATATATATATACATACATATCATGCTCAGATGCTTTTTATGGTCAGACTGATGGCTGGGTCCATAGTCATTATTTCTATCAGCCCGCTGTTTCTGTTTGATAGTAAGAGGATCTTTTAGGCTTAAAAAACCTTAGATTCCATCCTTTCATGTAAATAGGAGTTTTTTGGTTTTTGAGCCGCAGGACGGTCTATATTTTATTCGTTTAAAATAAGACCTTATTTTCCTGTATAGTTTTCTGAGCATGTAGTCAGGAAAATTAGGGTTTTTTTTGGGCAAACTGAAGTTCATCATTACTTCAGTTAATATGTAAACGTTTAGGTCGGCCTTAATCGGCCGCCTGACTTAAGCTGTGTCCCAATTCAGGGGCCGCGCACTTCGAAGTGCATGAAAGGGGTGGGGTTTTGGAGTGGAGGGTTGCCAGGTCTGCGCAACAAAACCATCCCAAATGCAGCAAAAGTGTAAAAGTATCCCAATCCCAGACCTGGCAACAGTGAGCCGAGCGTCATTACATGGCTAGCGGCTGTGTGACAGACAGCTGACAGTTGATGTTTGTGTGCATTTTAAAGTTTTATGACTTTCTATTGGGTTTTGACACGTTCACTGTCAACGACGACGGGACACTGGACCAAAATATGTATGGTTAAACTATGTAATGTTAGTTTTATATCTTTAGCAAGTTAACCTTGTTTGTATGTTTTTTATGTCATATGAAATGTTAATTTGGAAAATATATACATTAATATTTGTACATTTACTCTGTATTTAAGTCTGAATTTAAAGTACAGTAGTTTAGGATTTTATTCAACTGCACTCCATCTCAGAGACAGATATTGCATTTATGAACTGACTTGAACATCACGGATATTACAGTTTGATTGGTGAAACCGGGGCATTGCTTACATTTATTTGAATTCAGACCTGAACTCCTGTCGTCACTGGCGCGCAATGAACTGTGGGATAGTGTAGACCGCGAAGTGTCCTGAGATCGGTGCTTCAGTCCACTGGGAAACGAGAGGGTGCACTTGAAGTCGCTCTCGAATTACGTCAGCCCTCCTCGCGCCGCGGTGAATCGCACTTCAAAGGACGCTTTCCCCCCCGTTTTCTCAAGAACAGAATACAGTGGATAAAAATGTGTCGATATAAATATCATTTAAATGTCACTTTGTCAATGAAATTTCTGTACAGTTTTTTTTTAAGTTAAGTTAGCAAATGCATAAGTTGTATACATGTATTTGTAATGTAATTTATTAATTTATTTATTCATATAAATGAGTCAGAGTCATTTCTGTTAAACATTTTTTTGTGTAAATAAAAGAGAATTGTTCATTGTTTATTTCTTTTATGCAACTTGATGCAAAAATGTAATTTTAAATGAAAAATTTTACGTAGGCCTATATAATATTTTTTCATCATGTAAATTAAATGTTTTTACATTAAATACATCGATCTAAAGCTGCATTACAACAGAACTTAGATTTAACATCAGAAAAATAGCATCACATTTTAAATCATCAGTATATAAAACAGAACAAAACATATAACATTTGTGTACACTTTCATTTAGCTGAGAAGGCAGACGCTGGTGGAGCGTATTATATAAATACATAAAAATCAGAAATATTTGAACATACTAAAACAGATCTATGGTCCATTCAAATTTTGGCTTGGTGATCATAGCTTTAAAATTCTCGCCTGTTACAAATAGTCATGCTCAGCAGGTATATTTTAAGATGTCAGTGCAAGTTTATTTTAGTTAAAACAACTGAACATTTCATTTAACATAACAACAAACAAGGTTAACTAGTTGCTAACGATATAAAACTAACATTACATAGTTTAACCACACATATTTTGGTCCAGTGTCCCGTTGTCTTCGGCAGTGAAGCATGTCAAAACCCCATAAAGTCATAAATGCACACAAACATCAGCTGTCTGTCACACAGCCACTAGCCATGTAACGACGCTCGGCTCACTGTTGCCACATCAGGGATTGTGATACTTTTACACTTGTGCTGTGATTACGCTACATTTGGGATGGTTTTGTTTCGCAGACCTGGCAACCCTCCACTCCAAAACCCCACCCCTTTCACGCACTTCGAAGTGCGCGGCACCTGAATTGGGACACAGCTATTGTTTTCTTGTGAGCTTCACTTTCTTTCTCTCTTCCATGAGATTTGGGAGTAAAGCCCAGGCTTCACTAGGCTTATGGCCCTGTAAGAGGGCCCGTAGCTTAGTGGCTAGGCTAGAGCTAGGTTAGGTGTGTCATTCACATAACCTTATGTATACTATCCCTTATTAGGTGGTATAGTTCCTAGTTCTGGCCTCCTCCCGAGGGAGTTGTTAGGCCGTATGCCCATTATCCCCTTGCTTATGTAGGCGCAATTGTGAGATTTAACAGCTAGGTTGTAGACTGTTTATTGACTCCCTGATGCTGTCTCTCAGGTGGTAGGCCCTTATCTTTGCATAGATAAGTTACCGGTATGCAAGTATTGCTAGGCCCCACTTCCTAGAACTTTCATGCTAAAGGAAATTAATTCCTCTGAGCCACTTGATATCTGTATTTATCCAGTTTGACTTGACGATGCTAGTTTTTTAGCTTTTCGTCCTCTAAGGCTTAGAACAGATTTGAGGATCTGTATGAGAGTGTTTTTCCTTTTAAACAGCATGTATTTCAAAGTTTTACATTACTTTGAGTTCTAGACTTTTGCCCTACATTTATATATGAGCTTTCTTATGCTGCCACAGGTTAGCACCTGTTCTCTTAATAGTAGGCCCTTTTTGCTGTAAAGCAGCCTCTATTTGAGAGGATGGTGACTATATATTCCCCAGTTAGGAGGTGTATTTGTGTCACTGAGTGCATCACCTGTTGGATTGCATACTCAGGGTAGTTAGAACCACTTTTTGAGGAAAGTTGGTATCTGTTTAAGCTCCCTGGTGATCTTGTTAGCGGCTATATTGCATATAACTCGGATTGTTGGCTTTATGATATTTAGCCTCCTTCTAGTTAGCAATTGTTTTTTACAATGCTGCTTAACTGATCATGGTTTGCTCACATATGTACACTACCACAGGCCCTGCCACGTGTTTGTTTGAGTTAGTAGGCCTTATAGCCTCCCTTAGACCATGTTGGCTTTGTTTGGTTCCCTTTAGTCACATGTTTAGGGTACATTGCCTGTTGGAATGTGTAGCCTAGCGCAGGTTGCAGTTAGCTTCCCATAGTTATGGTTGGGTTAGAGCTGGTTCCCTGTAGCTTGGTCCCCTTTTAAATTCACGAGCTGCAGCCATGTGTCATTGAATCGGCAGGCCCCTTCAGGCCTCCTTTTTAGTCCACACGTTGGCTCAGTTAGTGTTTTTAATTTGCAAACAGGCTGAACGCCACTTGTTGCTGGAATGGTAGGCCCCTCAAGGCCTCTTTTCTTAGTCGACTTGATGGCAGGATGCCTGGGAAATTCACGAGCTGCAGCCATGTGTCATTGAATCGGCAGGCCCCTTCAGGCCTCCTTTTTAGTTTACATGTTGGCACAGATTGTGTTTTTTCTGTGCGGCTCGGTTGAGATGTCAGTAGTGAAACCTTACTGAAGTTGGTTTAACCTATTGTTGCCTCTTGGAGTCTGATTCTAGTGAGCTAAGAGCCACCTAACGCTTAGGTTGGATCTTTTTGCTCCTGGAAACGGCCACGAGACTTACGCCATGTGTCCTGAAGGATGCTAGGCTTGTGGGTTGCCTTTTGTGGACACACTGTTGTTTGTTTAGGTGTATTTCTCTCTGAGAATTATTTCTATACACTTTCGCTGGCCAGGGGCCCAAGTGGTAGATCCAGCCCCCTTTTTTGCGGGTTGTTTACCAGGCTTAGGACCTAAACACTGCCACGAGCTGATGCCACGTGTTTGTTGAGGTTAAAGGCCTTCCAGGCCTTCCTTAATATGTGTTGGCGTATGTTGTACTCCTCTTGCTTAAAGAGTAAAAGGTGTTTTTACTGAGTACACTGCTTGTCGGATTTTGTTGGGTGGATTATCTTAAGAGCACTGTGCAGCTGTCTTTTGCTGCCATGGGAGCTATCTGTCTGCCGCAGGCTTAGACAAACGTTCAGAATGGCTTTTACCAAGAACAGGCCATTTTCTGAAGTTTGCTTCTGTTTTTCATATGTAAAACTCTTGTCATGTTGTAAGCCCTTCTTGGGCCTCCATGAGTATGTGCTCTTGGCATAGTCTACCTGTTAGGTGAGCTCTGCGCTTCCCCCTTGGGGTTGGATTTGTAATAGTGCTTAGCTCCCTAAGCTGGTTATGATGGTTAGGCCTTGATCAGGCCCAGTCTTTAGAATCAGCCCCAGGCTGGTTTGTGCTCCCCTTTCAGGGTTTTCAGCACACAGCCTCCTCAGTACGTAAATTAAGCACTGGGTAGATCCTAGGTTGAGCGGATTATCTCCCCTCGATATGAGGGTTCATAGCACTCAGCTGAGTTCTGCTCTCCAGGATGCCCGTCTCTACGCATGGGTCTGAGCTGGTTTCTGCCTTTGCAGTTTCATCAGCAGAAGTCAGCTTCAAGTCTCACAAGGAGTTTATAGGCCGCTTCGCGTACATTTCACATTTCCAAAACAATTATACTCTAACAGAGTCAACTAACTGCGTCAGTACTTCAGGTTAAACGATTCTGATTGGCTAAGAAAATTAGACAAGATTAGAAATTTTTCACACGTGGACAGATAGTAAGAAGCATATCTCCCTTCGTCACTGTGATGACGAGGGGGACCCTGGATTTAGGTACCAGATGTCCTTTTGGGGTCAAGACGTGGTGTCTGCTGGTCTCAAGCAGAATGCCAGTTGTCCAGTACAAAGGACCAGCACAGAACGCTTAGCGCACATACACAGATACACATTATTCACATCTTCTTCAAGGCTGAAGCTGATCTGAACTCTGCTCTGAGCAGGAAACTTTCCCCAAAACATACTGATAACATGTTCTTTTCTCTCAGTGAGAGGTACAGAGGAAAATAGATGCTTTAACAAAGCGATTGAGGAGGATATCCTGTTTTGCCGGCCTCTTCAGTCGCACACTACAGGAGAAGCCATTTTCAATGTCCTTGATATTTTTATCCATGAAAATGGTTTGGCTTGGGACCGATGCGCTGGCCTGTGCACGGATGGTGCACAGGCAATGACGGGGCGGGAGCGTGGCCTAGCTGCTCACATTCAGCAAGTAGCTCCATTTGTGAAATGGACACATTGCATGGTCCATTGCGAAGCACTAGCTGCTAAAAAATGCCGGTTCTCTTTGACTCTGTGCTGAACCAATCCATGAAAATGATAAATCTCATCAAATCACAGCCGCTAAACTCTCGCTTGTTTGGGGTCCTCTGCCAGGAGATGGGGTCAGGGCACGAACAGCTGCTTCTGCACACTGAAGTTCGCTGGCTCTCCGGGGGCCGGTGTTACAGTGGTTGTAACTGTGTTCGGCTGGGTACTGGGGCCCCAACTGCAAAAGGCTGAGAACCCCTGAACTAATCAGTAACTGCTGTTTTTTCTTACCTCCCAGAGAACTACTAAGAACTACTATATACAGTTTCATAAACATGAATGATGCATAATGTATAATTAATTCTAAAGTGAAGGTCATGGTAACAGACTAGTAATGACTGAAGTATTACCAAATCCTTCAGAAGAAATAACTAATTATTTGGATCAGTATTCTAAAGTGAGAAACATGATAACTCTCTAGAAACTACTGAAGTCCTCCTGAAGGTTTTTGTAGTAATAACTCAACTATATAACTCTAAAGTAACTACTTCTTTTTGGATCAGTATTCTAAAGTGAAGATCACAGTAACCCACTTGTAATTACTTAAAGAGATACTTCAGGATTTAGCATTAAGCTTTGTATTAGTAGAATACCACTAGTATTTTCGAATTACCGTGTTTTCCCCCTTCATATCAGCCCGAGATGAGAGATTTATGCATTTTTATTCTGTAAAAAAGCCTCCGATGACGCAAATATCATCATTTTGCGTCATCGGAGGCTTTTTTGGCCAGAGGCTTAAAACTACAGCCAGTAATAACAGGTAGTTCCGCATTTTTTTCACCACGCCCATAACATATGCACGTTTGAGGTTACTCACGGACATAGATCAAAGATTTTATCAAAAGTGGGTGTCAATTATATTTTTTAAGCTTACAGTAATTAACATTATTTTGTTATAGTCTGCACTACATCAGTGGTTCATCTTGCAAATTTATCGGTCTCTGCAGTCATCTCAACCAATACAGCAACAGGCTTTTGTGGTAACGTTAGCATAAATAGATAAATAGACTAACTCAGTTTTACAGAACAGTGGCTTTACTTTGATAACAGTCAACTTATATGCAACTTATATGTAATTGTCTATCTAACGTTACTTTGCTAAGTTTGCAGTTTCACTGCTACCTACAACACTAGATATAGGCTACTGTGTTATCAGAAATAGAGTCTAGTTTCAGCGAGTCTTACCTCTAGGCGAATACGCTTAGGCCGTGTGTCCACCACAGTGTTTTTAGCCAGCTGAAAATGCTAGGCGCTCTGCTTAAAATGTCCGTCTGTGAGCGCGCTGTGAGCCGTGAGAGCGCTTCTGCAGCGCAGCTTTTTTTTTTTCCGTTGAGACGCTTTGTTGCTGTGATACGGAATATCCACGGCACTGTTTACTTGTAAATGATTTTGCAGGAATTTGTTTCAGCCTTAGGCCGTGTGTCAATTTAGCACCATTTCGCTGTAAATGTATGAACTAACTCACGATTGTAACCGATAGGCGTGGCCTCGCAAGGGCAGCGAAACAAGTGCATTCTGGGAGTTGTTGTCTTTCATCCACATTAGTCAAAAATACATTTTCTGCCTTTTCTCAGTCTAGAAAGCTCCAAATTCAAAAATAATTTCACATTTCTACTACATAAAATGACCAATTTTAAATACGCATTCATCTTTCCAGGGGTGAAGTACCCCTTTAAGTGTTACCAAATACATCAGAAGGAATTATTGTACAAAAACATACAAAAACATAAAAAGTTTACAATGACTTTAGTAGTTACTAGAGAGTTATCATGCTTTTCACTTTAGAATACTGATCCAAATAATTTCTGATCCTTCTTAAGTATTTGGTAACACTTCAGTCATTACTAGTGT